>CM065590.1:583702488-583849303 GCA_033119425.1 Bufotes viridis
GGCCTACTGTTTCTGGTCTAACAAACACCAGATTGATTAAATTGGCCTTTTTTTCACCAAAATTACAACACTGGACAATAATGCCTTTTGGCGGTATTAATTACAAGAACACTGCTGCTAATTGGACACCAGAATTTTTATAATGCTAGTTTGTGTACATAAATTCTCACACTGGAAGATATAATTCCTTTTTCGGTATTAATTACAAGAAAACTGCTGCAAATTGGACACCAGAATTTTTAATATGCTAGTTTTGGTACATAGATTCCCACACGGGAGATATAATTCCTTTTACAGGAGTGAAAACGTGAGGCCTACTGTTTCTGGTCTAACAAACACCAGATTGATTAAATTGGCCTTTTTTCACCAAAATTACAACACTGGACAATAATGCCTTTTGGCGGTATTAATTACAAGAACACTGCTGCTAATTGGACACCAGAATTTTTATAATGCTAGTTTGTGTACATAAATTCCCACACTGGAAGATATAATTCCTTTTTCGGTATTAATTACAAGAAAACTGCTGCAAATTGGACACCAGAATTTTTAAAATGCTAGTTTTGGTACATAGATTCCCACACGGGAGATATAATTCCTTTTACAGGAGTGAAAACGTGAGGCCTACTGTTTCTGGTCTAACAAACACCAGATTGATTAAATTGGCCTTTTTTTCACCAAAATTACAACACTGGACAATAATGCCTTTTGGCGGTATTAATTACAAGAACACTGCTGCTAATTGGACACCAGAATTTTTATAATGCTAGTTTGTGTACATAAATTCCCACACTGGAAGATATAATTCCTTTTTCGGTATTAATTACAAGAAAACTGCTGCAAATTGGACACCAGAATTTTTAAAATGCTAGTTTTGGTACATAGATTCCCACACGGGAGATATAATTCCTTTTACAGGAGTGAAAACGTGAGGCCTACTGTTTCTGGTCTAACAAACACCAGATTGATTAAATTGGCCTTTTTTCACCAAAATTACAACACTGGACAATAATGCCTTTTGGCGGTATTAATTACAAGAACACTGCTGCTAATTGGACACCAGAATTTTTATAATGCTAGTTTGTGTACATAAATTCCCACACTGGAAGATATAATTCCTTTTTCGGTATTAATTACAAGAAAACTGCAGCAAATTGGACACCAGAATTTTTAAAATGCTAGTTTTGGTACATAGATTCCCACACGGGGAGATATAATTCCTTTTACAGGAGTGAAAACGTGAGGCCTACTGTTTCTGGTCTAACAAACACCAGATTGATTAAATTGGCCTTTTTTTCACTAAAATTACAACACTGGACAATAATGCCTTTTGGCGGTATTAATTACAAGAACACTGCTGCTAATTGGACACCAGAATTTTTATAATGCTAGTTTGTGTACATAAATTCCCACACTGGAAGATATAATTCCTTTTTCCGGTATTAATTACAAGAAAACTGCAGCAAATTGGACACCAGAATTTTTAAAATGCTAGTTTTGGTACATAGATTCCCACACGGGGAGATATAATTCCTTTTTACAGGAGTAAAAACGTGAGGCCTACTGTTTCTGGTCTAACAAACACCAGATTGATTAAATTGGCCTTTTTTCACCAAAATTACAACACTGGACAATAATGCCTTTTGGCGGTATTAATTACAAGAAAACTGCTGCAAATTGGACACCAGAATTTTTAATATGCTAGTTTTGGTACATAGATTCCCACACGGGGAGATATCATTCCTTTTTACAGGAGTAAAAACGTGAGTCCTAGTGTTTCTGGTCTAACAAACACCAGATTGATTAAACTGGCCTTTTTTTCACCAAAATTACAACACTGGACAATAATGCCTTTTGGCGGTATTATATACAAGAAAACTGCTGCAAATTGGACATCTGAATTTTTAAAATGCTAGTTTTGGTACATAGGTTCCCACACAGGGAGATATAATTCCTTTTTACAGGAGTAAAAACGTGAGGCCTAGTGTTTCTGGTCTAACAAACACCAGATTGATTAAATTGGCCTTTTTTTCACCAAAATTACAACACTGGACGATATAATGCCTTTTGGCGGTATTAATTACAAGAGGACTGCTGGTATTTCAGAACACCGGAATTTTTAAAATGCTAGTTTTGCTAGATAAATTTCCCACACTGGGAGAAATATTGCCTAAGCCTTTTTACAGTATTAATTACAACAGGAGTGCTTCTTCTGGTCTAACACCAGAATAATTTTATTATTACGGTGAAAGCTTTTTCTAATTTATATTTCTGGCACATAAAAAAAAATATTTCTGGCTGACAGTATTGGACTTGGCTGTAGTGGCACTGGCTAGCCTAGCTGGAACAGCACATTCATGGGATTTGCTATCCAAGTGGGTTACTTTCAGTTTCACCACTGATATATTAAATATCTTTGCAGTTAGTATGGGTGACACAAGCACAGCCAAACCCCTGATGTAGTATATCTATGAAAAAATCGACTATTACATGAGATTAATGGGCGTTGTGGCAGCTTTTGCTGTAGCACCACAAGTCCCAAAATGGCCGCCGCCTATCAGCCCAGTAACATGTGCCCAGAAAACAGTCTGCCCAGCCAGAAAAAAATTGACTTTGACTGAGCAGCTGAATCGCTGTTGTTCTGATTCACAGGTGTAGATTTTTCACTTCTTTGGAGCTTTGGTTTTAGACTCTGTGGCAGCAAGTGCTGGCGCACCACAGAATCCCAAAATGGCCACCGCCCGGTCAGCCCAGTTACATGTGCCAGTAAAAATCGCTCTGGCCAGTCTCAACAAAATAGTGACTTTCAGTGAACAGCTCAGCTGAGTTGTTCTGATGCACAGGTGTAGAAAGGTAGATCATTCAATCACTTCTTTATCCCTGCCTATCTCGCCCTCACAGAAGCTGCATCCTCTCCCTACACTAGTCAGAGCAGTGTGACGTGCGGCGCTACGTGACTCCAGCTTAAATAGAGGCTGGGTCACATGCTGCACTTGGCCAATCACAGCCATGCCATTAGTAGGCATGGCTGTGATGGGCTCTTAGGGCAAGAAGTAAAACGCTAGCTGATTGGCTGCTATGCAGCCCTTCAGAAAGCGGGAAGAAATCGACGAACACCGGACCCGAACTTTTTTGAAAATGTCCGTCTTCGGGTCCCAAAATTCCCCAAAATTCCCCAAAATTCGGTACGGACCCGAACGATTTTCGAACTGTTCGCTCAACACTATTTATAAGCTGTAAACTATAATCATCCAAACTATAACAAATAAAGGCTTGAAATATCTCGCTTTGCATGTAATGAGTCTATCTCATATATTAGTTTCACCTTTTAAGTTGCATTATTGAATAACTGAACTTTTGCACAATATTCAAATTTTTCGAGTTTCACCTGCAAAGCTGTAAAGCTGGGGACTTTACTTCTGGTTACTGGGCACTGTCAAATAAAGCAAGTAAAGGAGATGAACTCTGAGTTCCGATGGTTTCACTGTCTACAGGGTAAATGTCCATTATGCCTCCTGGCGAAATAGAATGTGTAAATTGTACATAAAATTTGTGTAATCTCATACAGATTGCTAGTAATGTAATACGTTGCAGTTTTCCGCACAAAAATATGCGAGGAAACAACACAAGTATTCCGCAATGTATGCAGCCAGCCTAAGAAAATAATTGTTTCTGTTTATTTGTAGGAGGAAAAATTATTCCGATTGGGGTCAGGAAGTGCATAAAACCATCTGAATGTAACTTGACCCTCAGCATGATCAGGCACGATGGATATAACAGGGTGGTGACTAAGTGTTGTGAAGAAGATCAGGACTGTACTCTTACCAGAAGTGAATGTAAGCTATAAAATTCTGCCTTCTTCTACATGTGAGGGAAATTTTGGATATGAAATTGTTCATTGACTTTAGGGATCCAAGACTATAAGCACAGTACACATTGCTGTGGGGAAAACAAGTATTTCATACACTGGCAATTTTGCAAGTTTTCCCACCTACAAAGAATGGAGAGGTCTGTAATTTTTTTTATCATAGGTGCATTTAGGTACACAACTGTGAGAGACAGAGTCTAAAAAAAGAAAAAATAAATCCAGAAAATCAAATTGTTTGATTTTGAAATAATTAATTTGCATTTTATTGCATGAAATTAGTACCGTATTTGATCACCTACCAACCAACAAAATTCTGGCACTCATAGACCTGTAAGGCCTCTTTCACACGGGCGTCATGTTTGACGCCCGGATAAGAGACAAGTGCGTTGCGGGAATATGCGCGATTTTTTCTGCGCGGGTACAAATGTTTGTAATGCGTTTTGCACGCGCGTGTGAAAAATCGCCATGTTTGGTACCCAGACCCGAAACCGGACTTCATCACTGAAGTCTGGTTTCGGGTGGAGTATTCTGGAGAATTTATTATTTTCCCTTATAACATGGTTATAAGGTAAAATATTAGCATTCTTAATAAAGAATGCTTAGTAAAATAAAGAAGGGGTTAAAAATAATAAAAGTTAACTTACCTTAGCCACTTGATCGCGTAGTTGCGATCTGTCTTCTCTCTTTAAGCTTCAGCTAACAGCTAAAGGACCTGTGATGACGTCTCACATCACATGGTCCAATTACATGGTCCATCACCATGGTAAGATGGACCATGTGATTGAACCATGTGATGTGACGTCATCATAGGTCACTAGCTGTTAGCTGAAGCAGAGAAAGAGAGGACAGATCGCAACTACGCGATCAAGTGGCTAAGGTAAGTTAAGTTTTATTATTTTTAACCCCTTCATCTTCATTTTCCTAAGCATTCTTTATTAAGAATGCTATTATTTTCCCTTCTAACCATGTTATAAGGGAAAATAATAAAGATCTGGTCCCGTTGCTAAGCAACCATGCGGAAAAATCGCACTGCATCCGCACTTGCTTGCGGATGCTTGGGATTTTCCCGCAGCCCCATTCACTTCTATAGGGCCTGCGTTGCGTAAAAAACGCACAATATAGAGCAGTCTGCGATTTTGACGCAACTCAGAAGTGATGCGTGAAAATCACCGCTCATGGGCACAGCCCCATAGAAATGAATGGGTCCGGATTCAGTGCGGGTGCAATGCGTCATCCTCACGCATTGCACACGCGCGGAAAACTCGCCCGTGTGAAAGGGGTCTTAGTTTTTCTTTAACCACTTCAGTCCCCCTAGCTTAAACACCCTTAATGACCAGGCCACTTTTTACAATTCTGCACTACACTACTTTCACCGTTTATTGCTCTGTCATACAACTTAGCACCCAAATGAATTTTACCTCCTTTTCTTCTCACTAATAGAGATTTCATTTGGTGGTATTTCATTGCTGCTGACATTTTAACTTTTTTTAATATTTTACTTTTTTTTGACGAAATTTTAGCAAGAAAATGACATTTTTCACTTTCTGTTGTAATTTTTTTTTAAAAACTACATTTCTATATAAATTTTTCGCAAAATGTATTGTTCTACATGTCTTTGATAAAAAAAAAATCCAATAAGTGTATATTTATTGGTTTGGGTAAAAGTTATAGCGTTTACAAACTATGGTGCAAAAAAGTGAATTTCGGCATTTTGAAGCAGCGCTGACTTTCTGAGCACCTGTCATGTTTCTTCAGGTGCTAGAATGCCAGGATAGTATAAATACCCCCCAAATGACACCATTTTAGAAAGAAGACACCCCAAAGTATTCGCGGAGGGGCATGGTGAGTTCATGTATGATTTCATTTTTTTTCACAAGTTAGCGGAAAATGACACTTTCTGAGGAAAAAAAAAAAATAATAAAGTTTCAATTTTTGCTAACTTCTGGCAAAAAAGAAATAAAATATTCCACGGACTCACTATGCCCCTCAGTGAATGCCTTTGGGTGTCTACTTTCCGAAATGGGGTCATTTGTGGGGTGTGTTTACTGTTCTGGCATTTTGGGCGGGGCTAAATTTTGAGCAGCCATGTAAAAGCTAAAGGTACTCGTTGGAATTTGGGCCCCTTTGCGCACCCAGGCTGCAAAAAAGTGTCACTCATGTGGTATCGCCACACTCAGGAGAAGTAGAGCAATGTGTTTTGGGGTGTATTTTTACATATACCCATGTTGGGTGAGAGAAATATCTCTGTAAACTGACAACTTTGTATAAAAAAATTTAAAAAGTTGTCGTTTACAGAGATATTTCTCACACCCAGCATGGTTATATGTAAAAATACACCCAACAACTCATTGCCCTACTTCTCCTGAGTACGGCGATACCACATAAGTGACACTTTTTTTGAAGCCTGGGTGCACAAAGGGGCCCTAATTCCAATGAGTACCTTTAGGATTTCACAGGGCATTTTTACACATTTGGATTCCAGACTTCTTCTCACGCTTTAGGGGCCCCTAAAATGCCAGGGCAGTATAAATACACCACAAGTTACCCCATTTTAGAAAGAAGACACCCCAAGGTATTCCGTGAGGGGTATGGTGAGTTCATGTAAAATTTTATTTTTTGTCACAAGTTAGTGAAATATGAGACTTTGTAAAAAAAAACAAAAAAAAAAATATCAATTTCCGCTAACTTGTGCCAAAAAAAAATAATTCTGTGAACTTGCCATGCCCCTCACGGAATACCTTGGGGTGTCTTCTTTCCAAAATGGGGTCACATGTGGGGTATTTATACTGCCCTGGCATTTTAGGGGCCCTAAAGCGTGAGAATCCAAAATGCGTAAAAATGTCTTGTGAAATCCTAAAGGTACTCATTGGTTTTAGGGCCCCTTTGCGCATCTTGGCTGCAAAAAAGTGTCACTCATGTGGTATTGCCGTACTCAGGAGAAGTAGGGCAATGTGTTTTGGGGTGTATTTTTACATATACCCCTGCTGGGTGTGAGAAATATCTCTGTAAATGACAACTTTTAAAAAAAATGTATACAAAGATGTCAATTTACAGAGATATTTCTCTTACCCACCATGGGTATATGTAAAAATACACCGCAAAAAACATTGCCCTACTTCTCCTAAGTATGGCGATACCACATGTGTGACACTTTTTTGCAGCCTGGGTGCGCAAAGGGGCCCTAATTCCAATGAGTACCTTTTAGGAGGGCATTTTTACGCATTTTTCTTCTCACGCTTTAGGGCCCCTAAAATGCCAGGGCAGTATAAATACCCCACATGTGACCCCATTTTGGAAAGAAGACACCACAAGGTATTCCATGAGGGGCATGGCGAGTTCATAGAAGATTTATTTTTTTGGCACAAGTTAGCGGAAATTGATTTTTTATTGTTTTTTCTCATAAAGTCTCCCTTTCTGCTAACTTTTGACAAAAAGTTCAATTTTTCATGGACTCACTATGCCCCTCAGCGAATACCTTGGGGTATCTTCTTTCCAAAATGGGGTCATTTGTGGGGTGTGTTTACTGTTCTGGCATTTTGGGTGGGGCTAAATTGTGAGCAGCCATGTAAAACCTAAAGGTACTCGTTGGAATTTGGGCCCCTTTGCGCACCCAGGCTGCAAAAAAGTGTCACTCATCACCATAGTCGCGAGAAGTAGGGCAATGTGTTTTTAGGGTGTATTTTTACATATACCCATGTTGTCGTTTACAGCAAAATTTCTCACACAAAGTATGGGTATATATAAAAATACACCCCAAAACACATTGCCCTACTTCTCCTGAGTACGGCGATACCACATGTGTGACACTTTTTTGCAGCCAAGATGCGCAAAGGGGCCCTAAAACCAATGAGTACCTTTAGGATTTCACAGGACATTTTTACGCATTTTGGATTCTCACGCTTTAGGACCCCTAAAATGCCAGGACAGTAAAAATACCCCACATGTGACCCTAGTTTGGAAATAAGACACCCCAAGGTATTCCGTGAGGGGCATGGCGAGTTCACAGAAAAAAAAAAATTTGGCACAAGTTAGCGGAAATTGATATATATATTGTGGTAAGGTGCAAGGTACCGTGGTCGATGGCAGGTACGTGTCACCGAGGTTCCTGGCCTCGGTGAGGTAAGAGCCGGGTTTTCCTGTGTCAGCAGCAGCTAGTGCTGCTTGACACCTTGAAATTTAGTTTGGCTGCAAAGCCAATCCGGGCCGGCTCTTACTGGGAGTAGGCAAAGAGTTGGGTGGGTGCCTACTCCCCACGGTCCAGGCCGGACTTTGCCGGGCCTTTATAAGACAGCCAGCACCAGCAGGTGGGGTGATTATCCTGGAGCTGCTGTTAGGCTGGGGAATCATTTGAGTTTGGAAGTTCTCTGGGCAGGAAGCAAGAGCCCAGCAAGGAGGAGTGCAGACGGCCTGGAAACCTGACGTCGCTTGTCTTGCGGCTGGACTGACAGCCAGGTGTGAACCTGCATCTAAAACCTCCCAGGTGACTGGAGCCTGTATTGGACTGTCTTGTTTTTCCGCATGATTTCTTATGTGTGTAAATTAACACCAAGAGACTGTTTTATTTTGTGCAAGTGTGAATAAAACACTGTTTATTGCACTTTCTGGACTCCCTGTTTTGCCTCTGTACTGCACCCGCACCGCTATCTACCAGAGCGACTCCCCACAATATATATTTTTTTACAAAGTCTCATATTCCACTAACTTGTGAGAAAAAAATTTAATTTTACATGAACTCACCATACCCCTCATGGAATACCTTGGGGTGTCTTCTTTCTAAAATGGGGTCACATGTGAGGTGTTTGTACTGCCCTGGCATTTGAGGGTCTCCGCAATCATTACACGTATGGCCAGCGTTAGGAGTTTCTGCTATTCTCCTTATATTGAGCATACGGGTAATGAGATTTTTTTTTTCCGTTCAGCCTCTGCGCTGAAAAAAAAAAAAAATGAACGGCACAGATTTTTTCATTCGCATTGGTCAATGTGGATGAAAAAATCTCTGCCAAAATCAGTGACTGCGGTGCGGTGGGCTGGGCGCTAACTACCTAACAAGTAGCTAACTAACTGGCGGTGATAAGGGACCCTTAGGCCCCATTCACACGTCCGCAATTCATTTCTATGGGGACAGACTTTGTCCCGCTCGGATCCGGAATTACGGATCCGCACTTACGGGTCTGCATTTCCGTTCCGCAAAAATATAGAACATGTCCTTTTCTTGTCCGCAATTGCGGACAAGAAAATGCATTTTCTATATAGTTCTGGCAATGTGCGGATCTGCAAAATGTGGAAAGCACATTGCCGGTGCCCATGTTTTGAGGATCCGCGGCGCGGATCCGTGGCACGGATCTGTGGATCCACAGATCCGCAAAACACATATGGACATGTGAATGGAGCCTTACAGGGGGGTAATTAGTGACAGGGGGTGATCAGGGAGTCTATATGGAGTGATCAGGGGTTAATAAGGGGTTAATAAGTGAGGGACGGATAGGGGGGGGGGTTTAGTGTAGTGTTTGGTGCAACTTTACATAGCTACCTGGTCCTCTGGTGGTTGATCCCAGTAAATGGGACCACCAGAGGACCAGGTAGCAGGTGTATCAGACACTGTTAACAAAACAGCGTCTGATATATCTCTTTGATTTCATTTATTTTACATCTACAGCCTGCCAGCGATTGATTATCGCTGGCAGGCTGTAGTATCACTGCGGAGTCGTGCTCTGCTGTGAACATGCGCGCGCGTGTTCACAGCAAATCTCGCCTCTCGCGAGATGACGCACGGATGCGTCCAGGAGGAACAAACCTGCCACCGCCTGGACGCATCCGTGCGTTAGGCGGTCGGTAAGCGGTTAAGAAGCTCTTCTACTCTGCACTCATTCCCTTTTATTAATTGTACCTGTTTTAACTTGTTACCCGTATAAAAGACACCTGTCCACATAATAAATCACACTTCAACCTCTCCACCATGGCCAAGAACAAAGAGCTGTGTAAGGACACCAAGGAAAAAATTGTAGACCTGCACAAGGCTGGGATGGGCTAAACGACAATAGGCAAGCAGCTTAGTGAGAAGGCAACAACTGTTGGCACAATTAAAAAATGGAAGAAATGCAAGATGACTTTCAATCTTCCTCGGTCTGGGGCTTCCTGCAAGATCTAGCCTCTTGGGGGTAAGGATGATTCTGAGAAAGGTTAGGAATTTGCCCAGAATTACTTGGCAGGACCTGGTCAATGACCTGAAGAGAGCTAGGACCACAGCTTCAAAGGTTATTGTTAGTGACACACTACGCGGTCATAGATTAAAATCCTGCAGGGCGCACAAGGTCCCCCTGCTCACACCAGCACATGTCCAAGCCCGTTAAGTTTTATCCCTCTTCATTCCCTCCTATGGGATTGGTCAGTCCCTCACTCAGGGCAGCATAAAATAGTGATAGAAATGCTGATTTCAGTGGTATGTCACTCATGAGCTACAACTAAGTGGTTGTTGAGAACCAGCATCATAATCATTGCAGCCCAGGCCTTGAAAAGAGTCAAATCAACTTGAGAAGAGTCCTGGTTATCCATAATCTCCTGCATTCTCGCCCATCCGCTGATGATTGACAGTTCTCTCCTAGAAAGAAAGGGAGAAAACTAAGTAGAAGACTGTCAGTCATCAGCAGGTGGGCAGGGAGAGCAGGAATTCATAGATAACCAGGACTCTTCTCAGGTGACCTTGTTTACACACACACCTATATGTACCACCTTAATAGGCGACCTTGATTAAGGTGGTACATATTGGTGTGTGTGTCCCTCCTCCCACCGGTTGCTGAGGCACATGGAGGTAACAAGGGGCAACACACCATATGTGCAGGACTGCGCTCCTGTAGAAAAAATGCGCAATAGCATTAATAGGTTTAGCGTAGGTAACCGCCTGGACTAAGACCACCTTGTCGCTTGGTGGATGGGCTTAGATGTGTTTTGATCAAAATATGTTGACTAAGTGTCTCAGACGTTATTAGAATGAGGGCTTATTCCACATAATGTTTGCATTTATTTTAGTGCACCATTTTCTGTGATTTGATAAATGCAGCCATGTTCATCCGCGCACTCAATATCATATCGCGCAGGATGTTTTATCTAGTTTTTTCTGTTAATTGTTTAACTTGTCTTGAAGGAGTGGCACCTTCATGTGTGAATACGCTCCTATACAGGGGTGAGATTCATGTGCACTAGTGTCCCACCCATCTAATAGGCGACCTTGATTAAGGTGGTACATATAGGTGTGTGTGTCCCTCCTCCCACCGGTTGCTGAGGCACATGGAGGTAACAAGGGGCAACACACCATATGTGCGGGACTGCGCTCCTGTAGAACAAATGCGCAACAGCATTAATAGGTTTAGCGTAGGTACCCGCCTGGACTGAGACCACCTTGTCGCTTGGTGGGTGGGCTTAGATGTGTTTTGATCAAAATATGTTGACTAAGTGTCTCAGACGTTATCAGAATGAGGGCTTATTCCACATAATGTTTGCATTTATTTTAGTGCACCATTTTCTGTGATTTGGATCTGTGGATTACACATATTATAGCAGTGTCATCCACAGATCCCCCCCCCCCCATAACAGTGCCATCCACAGATCCCCATAACAGTGCCATCCACAGATCCCCCATAACAGTGCCATCCACAGACTCCATAACAGTGCCAACCACAGATCCCCCATAACAATGTCATCCACAGATCCCCCATAACAGTGTCATGCACAGACCAGCATTAGTTCAATCAAAACCCAACAAAAAGCACACCTTTTGGTTAAAAATATATTTTTTATTTTCCTCCTCAAAACCTAGGTGCGTCTTATAGACCGGTGCATCTTATAGGGCAAAAAATGCGGTAATTGAAGAACCTTTTAGGGTTAGTTTTACTCTCTTTAGCAATTAATCTCTCAGTCTCTAGTTTGGCCGCTTTTATTTGTTTTTTACATATTCTATTTTTTTCCTTATAGTTTTTCAGTGCTTTCTCGCTTCCCTCCTGTTTTAGTGATTTATATGCTTTCTTTTTGTCATGTATTGCTTTCTTTAAAGTACTATTTATTAACATTGGTTTCCTCTTATTCCTTAACCTTTTATTCCCATAAGGTATGTACCTCTCACAATTAGATTTCACAATGCTTTTAAATATATCCCATTTTGTGGTTGTATTTTTATTTTTGAGGACTTTGTCTCAGTTAGTTAGGCCTATGACCTCTCTTAGATTGTTAAATTTTGCTTTTTTGAAGTTTGGTATTTTTGTTCCTCCCGGTAGAAACACTCTTTTGAATGATAAAATTGGAAGGTTATAACTTTATGGTCAATATTTCCCAGGTGTCCCCGAACCTGCACATCTGTTGTTCTATCAGGTCTATTGGTTAGTACTAAGTCCAGTATGGCCGTCCCTCTAGTGGGGTCCTGAACTAGTTGGAAAAGTTAATTGTCTTTGGTTAAAATCAAGAACCTGTTTCCTTTTTGGGATGTACAGCTTTCAGTTTCCCTGTCTATCTTTGGGTAGTTAAAGTCCCTCATAATAATGACTTCATTATGATTTGCCGCCGCATCTATCTCGTTTAGTAGTAGATTTTCTGTGGACTCTGGTATATTAGGTGGTTTATAATACACTCCTATTAGTAATTTATTATTGTTTTTTGCCTCCATGTATTTCTACCCATAGTGACTCCACATGTTCATGTCCCTCACTTATATCTTCTCGGACTGTGGGCTTTAGACAGGTCTTTACATAAAGGCAGACCCCTCTCCGGTTTTGGCTAGGGGGAGGAGTGTGTTTCAGATCATGATAATGACCAGAAACACATAGCCAGAGTCACTATGGAGTGGCTCTGGAAGAAGCATTTCAAGGTCATAGAGTGTCAGTCTCCAGACCTGATCCCAATTAAAAATCTTTGGAGGGATCTTAAACTCAATGTAACCCAGCAACAGCCTCAAAACCTGAAAGATCTGGGGTAGGTTGGTTTCAGGTATTGAACTTTCGATACATAATCAATACTTTTAGCCCGGTATCAATACGATACCAGGATTTGTCTTTTATCGATACTAGGCTGTGTCAGAGAACGTGGCCGCGCAGCTCTCAGCTTCACGGGGAAAAGGAAGCAGTGTCCCCCTTCCCCCTGTGCTGCTGCTGCCACCAATGGAGAGAGAGGGGCGGAGGAGGGGCGGGCGCACTAGCCAGCAATGATGAGTAATGTTTCATATATTACAAATGCAGGCGGCAGTAACACATTGCCGGGACCTTGCCTCTGACAAAGCGCTGCGATCTGCGGCAATTAACCACTCAGTTGCTGCACCTGAGGGGTTAACTACCGCTGATCGCAGCACCCTGTCAGAGGTCAGGTGCCGGCAATTTGTTTCTGCTGCCAGCATTTGTATATTTAACGTTAATTATCATTAATGGCTAGTGCGCCCTCTTCCCCCCCGTCCCCAGTATTAAAAACATTGGTGGCCAGTACACTCTCCCCCATCCCCCCTTCCTTCCTCCACCTCCACTATTAATATCATTGTTTGCAATGTTCACAGGGTCCCCTCAGCTCCTCCTTATTGGTCGCAGTGGCAGTCCTGATCAGAGCCCCAGCAGTGTAAGCCTAGGGCTCCGATCGGTTACCATGGCAACCAGGGAGCTACTGAAGACATCCATGGTCAACTCCCTGCTGCCGTGTGCACTATACATAGGGCAGCAGGGAGAGTGTGAGGTCCTATCCACTCTAATAGAGCTCTATTAAGGGAATAGGACAAGGGATGAAAAGATCCCAGGTTCTAGCCCCTAAGGGGGCTAATACGGTAGTTATTAAATAAACTGTAAATGTAAAAAAAAAAAAGTTAAAAGAATACACCACAATATTAAGTATAAATCACCCCCTTTCCTAATTTTACATATAAAATATATAAACAATAAATAAATAAAATATTGCATGTTGCCGCATCCGAAAAGTTCAAACTATTAAAATATTTAAAAAATATCTCTTATGCGGTGAACGCCGTGAAAGAAAAATAAATTATTAAATGAAAACAACACGATTCGACATTTTTTTTGTCACCTTGTCCCCCCAAAATATAGGATTGGACTGTTCTATTTTTGGCCATCCGTTCCATAAAATGCGTAATACAGGCTTTTTTTGCCTTTTTTTTTTTCGCGTGGTATCGAATGGTATCGAGTATCGCAATACTTTTTTATGATATCAAAACCTAATCAAAATGTTTGTATCAAAACAACTCTAATCTGGAGAAGATCTGTATGCAGGAGGGGGTCCAAATCTCTGCTGCAGTGTGTGCAAGTGTGGTCGAGAACTACAGGAAACGCCTGACCTCTGTAATTGCAAACAAAGGTTTCAGTACCAAATATTAAGTTCTGTCTTTCTATTGTATAAAAATACTTATTTCATGCAATAAAATGCTTTTTTTTTTTTATTCTGTCTCTCACAGTTGAAGTATACCTACGATCACAACTACAGACCTCTCCATTCTTTGTAGGTGGGAAAACTTGCAAAATCTCCAGTGTATCAAAGACTTATTTTCCCCACTGTATATTCCCATGACTGCTGGTGTCAGTCGTGTGCCACACTGTTGATTGGATGTGTACAATGCAAAAGAGGTCAAAATAAAAGACCTTGGGGGTAATTTATTATCCTGTAATATGCCTATATTAAGCGTATTCCAGGCACTGATTGCACCAGTTAGTTACACCGCAATCTGCAACTTTTCTCCACTCATGCCAGGTCTAAAAAAGTAGGTGTAAAAAATTGGTGTAAAAATAAGCAAGCCAGGAGGTTGTCTTACATTTAGAAGTGCCGCTGGATACGCTGAAGTTATGGAGAGGCCCTCCAGTGCTGGGCCTTTATGTAGACCGATGTCTAAAAGGCAGGTCTTAATAAATTATCCCCATTGTACTTTTCTTTCGAATCTATTGCGGCTCCCATGCCAATGGATGCCTAGTTCCCAATCGATGCATGTTAATACCGCTCCAGAAATCATGCTGCATCTCATCACTGCAGAGGCCAATCACTGAGCACAGTGTTAATATGTCATTCTAAATTACACCATCCCAACTGTGTGTCTACTACCACATCCCACTACCACAGTCCACAGCTCAAAAAGAAACAAACCAACTGCATGGTACTGAGGATGAGGAAACACTGGATTATGTGAAAAACTGTCAATATTTAATTCAATCTAAGTTTATAGCAGGCTGAACCAGGAGGATTTATGTTAAGGTCATCAAGATCAGATTAATTACGAATTTAAAAAAAAAAATGTGCTAAACAAATCTGAAGCTTTTTTGATTGTCTTCATGTTTCAGAATCGCCGTCTCATTTTAATGTTAACGCTGGGAGGTAGTGGGGGGGAGGGTTTGCCCTGATTGGCTTAGAGGATGACTGACAGACTTGATCAACCAATATTGTGGCAGTATGCAGGGAGGTGCCTGTGCAGAATGAGCAGAACACCATTCTGCTTTGTACTTGTGACCTGGAAGGATGATGTTCTGTGGCCCTGTCTGCTAAAAGAGTCTGCAGACAAAACCCACTGATATACTGTGATATGGACCAGAGGAAAAACCAACAATACAAACCCCTAGGGCTCAAATCACTATGATAGAACTACCAGACACCAGTAAATCAGAACCAGAAAAAAATCAAAAAATAGGTGCCTAAAACATCACTTTTAATAATATTAGTTAAAAAAAACCTCTGGATATCCAATAATAGTAACAATGTACTCACATATTGGCAAGGTACCAACTTGTATACCTAATGAGTATGTCAACTGCCCCCAATCAAGCTAAGGGATAGGGATTTAGGAACAGGGGAGGAGGGGTCACTGGGTCTATGGCCCTCGAACCTAGCCCTATGCTCATTCCCTTACCACAAACTAGAGAGACGCCTCCTAAATGCCTTCTGGAGCTTGCCCTAGCCGTGAAGGACTGCCCAGTTTCGTCATGAAAAAGGGGAAAAGGAGGTGGGAAGGTCCCTACAATCAGGGTGGGCAGTTGATACAGGTAACAGAAGGTATATCCTCTACCAAAACAAAAGTCACACCTCCGTATGACACAAATAAAGTGACTGTGAGGGAAGGGGGTAACACTAGGTCAGCCCCCTCACACACAATTGCGCCACCAACAAAACCCGACGCGTTTCCCTGGCCAGTCGGCCAGTCCATCAGGGGAAATAACAAATATAATATAGTGAACAAGCACGACCCAAAAACAGTGTTTTTAGTAAAGTGCTCAAATTCATCAGTGCGCAGTAATAGTAGCCGAATAGCTTAGCTTATAGGTGAGACTTTGGTCAGTCCAGCCGTCCGGAGCATGGGGCCATAAAGTCCATATGGCACAACCCGCTATGGTGGAAGCCCCGCTTGTGGCAGCAGCAACCTCAGACGCCCGCGTGCAGCACCGTTTAAATGCATGCATTATGGGCGGAGCTAGCGCAAAGTTCCGATCACGTGAGCCGCGACGTCACTCCCCATATCACATGGGAGGTCACATGGCCGCAGGTCCTTACAGGGCACGTTTTAATAACGGAACACAGTCATAAATGGAAAAATATGGGGATGATTTGGTAGCAGATCAATTCCCACCATTCACAACAAGGTGTCATGTGACTAGAATTACTCAGTAACGTCACCGCTAGCTCTCCTTATCTTGGATCTGTACAGAGGATATACAGGATCCGATGCCGTGAGATAATGATATAGTACAAATTAAGAATAGATGTTGGAGTGGGAATTACGTGGAAATAAACGTCCCACACCAATATACAGAGCATTTTGGCCAGAATGGGCACAGGGTATCACGGTCACCGACTATATAGTATAAAGATACTCTGAGAAATAGTTTTGGACCGCAAATAGATAATGCAGTCCTAACCAATGGCTATAACTCCCACATACACTCGCCCGTATATAGATACCAATTATCATACGGGGAGAGAATGAAAGAGAGCTACGCAGGGAGAAGTAGGACAACTGGGAGATGAGAATAAGTTATTTATATGAACGGGACGAATGATAACTGCTCATTGAGGCCTTTTGGGTGGACGGTTTTTAAATGGAAGATCCACCAAGCCTCTCTTTGAAGGATTATTCGATCCCAATTTCCCCCACGTATGGGATATGGGACTAGCTCAATTCCCATAAATCTTAGTTTAGAAACATCTCCTCTCTGACAAATAGTTAAATGTCGTGCCAATGGTGTGTCTTTCTCATGGCGAACGTCTCCCAGAAGTTCACCAATTCTCCTGCGTAGCTCCCTATTCGTCTTTCCGATGTATTCAAAGCCACAAACGCATTGTGCCCGATACACGACTCCTCTTGTTTGGAAGTTAATGAAACTGTTAATGTAATATTTACGTCCTGTGACATGACTCACAAAACAGTTCCCCTTTGCAACAACTTGGCATGCTACACAGTTACCGCATTTGTACCCCTGCATGGTTGTAGCCTCTGAAGGGGTCCTACAAATGTCCTAGCTAGTCAAAATACTTAATGTAATTCTGTTTTCTTCAAAGGTACAGTACCGCTTTTAGCTTTAAATCCCACTAGATCTGTATATTACAGTCCCTCCTTGGTAGATGAATGCAGCGTCCCACGTGGTTGTGTTCCCCATCAGTCTCTTTGCAGCCCGTCTGGTTATATCGCTGTCACAGATCCCAGAGCTTCTTGATCTCTCGGCATCCTACGTGTCTCAAGTGGTGTGCCGCTGCCAGATCGTGAGTGTAGGGCCCGGAGACAGATAGTTTCTTTCTTATCTATAATACAGAGGGGTTCGTAAGGACCATAGCAAGCGGGACAAGAAAAGTGTAGTTTGAGTTACTGTCTGCTGTTCACCAGATGCGTTTCAGGGATACACCCCTTCCTCAGTAGTCCTTTCTGAGTGATGCTTTTTGATATTTCAAAGCAGATGGTGTTTAAACACACATGGTGCTATGGGATAAAAAAGAAAAATGATAGTGCATCACAAGAGAAAGCAAGAAAAAGGCGGAACTCACCACTGCGATTCTTCGTTTCTTCATTTATTGCAGTTGCTGCACAAACAAGTAAGTTCAGGGCATGGGCGGACGCCTATATCACGAGAGAAGAGGAGACAGACTTGAGAATGCTACCTCATGTACCGCAATAAAGCCCTGGAACCTATGTTTGTATTTGAATGTCCACGGCTTTTTTCATCCTGCAGATCTTGCACATGGCTGAGGTTTTGTGTGCTGGCATTGCGGATAAAAAAAAAATCACCATATGGGAACTGTTCGCACACAGCTAAAGACAGCTTGGCCTAGGTCTGGGACATTTTGAGTTTGCGCCCACTGTATCAGCAGCATTGCCAGTTCCTAAGCTGGCCACAATAGAAGCAGATCTGGCCCTGTCAGTTCTTTTGGAGTTTTTGGCCATACACTGCCTCTGCTGTTTATTGTAACCATGGCCACCATCCTTCTTTTCTGTTGTCTCATGTCCAACAGACAATCATCTTCATGGTCCTCAGCCTCCTTGCCCACCACTCATGGTGGGCTGCTTGATACCCCCAACTCATGGATTTGTGTTTGCCCAGAGTGCTACTGTCTCTATCACTGCCCCCACTGTGTCTACAAGTGTCACTAATACAGCCACCAACACCACTATGGGATCTCTAGCCTGCCCCTGAACCTTCTCATCAGGACAGTCCAAACGCTGACTGCTGACTGTCAGAAATGTCAATAACAAGGAGACTCTCTTGACTATCTGCCAGAGTGTGTGGTGGGATTATATTGCCTCTAGAGTTGTGCGAACACCTGGATGTTCAGGTTCGAGAAGTTCAGCCGAATTTCCCGAAAATGTTCGGGTTTAGGATCTGACCCGAACTTCACCCCGAACATGAATCCCATTGAAGTCAATGGGGACCTGAACTTTTGGGCACTAAAATGGCTGTAAAATAGCGCTGTAAAGGGCTAGAGGGCTGCAAAAGGCAGCAAAATGTAGGTAAATCCCCTGCAAACAAATGTGGGTAGGAAATTAATTAAAATAAAATAAAATAAATAAAAATTAACCAATATCAATTGGAGAGAGTCCCATAGCAGAGAATCAGGCTTCATGTCACCCACCAATGGAAAAGGCCACTTTTACTTGTTTAGACCCCAGCACCCAGACAGAGGAGAGAGGTCCCATAGCAGAGAATCAGGCTTCATGTCACCCACCAATGGAAAAGGCCACTTTCAGATATTTAGGCCCCAGCACCCAGACAGAGGAGAGAGATCCCATAGCAGAGAATCAGGCTTCATGTCACCCACCAATGGAACAGACCATATTTAGGCCCTTGGCACCCAGACGGAGGAGAGGTTCATTCAACTTTGGGTTGCCACGCAATATAATGCTAAAATTAAAAAAAGAGGATTGAATGAAGAAGTGCCCTGGAGTCCAAGAATATATTGTTAAGGGGAGGTAGTTATAAATGTCTAATCTGCACAAGGGATGGACAGGTCCTGTGGGATCCATGCCTGGTTCATTTTTATGAACGTCAGCTTGTCCACATTGGCTGTGGACAGGCGGCTGCAATTGTCTGTAATGACGCCCCCTGCCGTGCTGAATACACGTTCAGACAAAACGCTGGCCGCCGGGCAGGCCAGCACCTCCAAGGCATAAAAGGCTAGCTCTGGCCACGTGGACAATTTGGTGGTGACAAATCTTTTCCAGAACTCTGCCATGCTAACCCTGACCTCAGAGGAGCTGGCCGTGACACAGCTGCGTTGGCGACCTCTCGCTCCTCCTCTGCCTTTGCCTTGGGCTTCCACTTGTTCCCCGGTGACATTTGGGAATGCTCTCAGTAGCGCGTCTACCAACTTGCGCTTGTACTCGCGCATCTTCCTATCATGCTCCAGTGCAGGAGGTAAGGTGGGCACATTGTTTTCGTACCGGGGATCCTGCAGGGTGGCAACCCAGTAATCCGCACACGTTAAAATGTGGGCAACTCTGCTGTTGTTGCGCAGGCACTGCAGCATGTAGTCGCTCATATTTGCCAGGCTGCCCAGAGGTAAGGACAAGCTGTCCTCTGTGGGAGGCGTATGGTCATCTTCCTATGCTTCCCCCCAGCCACGCACCAGTGATGGGCCCTTACTAGATGTTTTCCTCATTGTTACCGTTTACCACAATAAGAAAAAAATTATTTGGCCCAATGTATTGAATTCAAATTCAGGCCTTTTTTTACAGGCACCCATCACTATCTGGCTATCTATTTATGTACCGTATTACACTAATCCAGGCACAGCAGAAACCACAGATTTAGGGGAATATCAATTGTAAGCCTAGTATTTAGGCCCTGGATGAAAGGTATCCTTTTACGGACAGATTAACACTTGGAGATGCACAGTAGCGTGTGAAAAAATATATAGGATTATGCTTTCAGCACTTGTATTTTAACACTTACTGTAATATACTCTTTAATGGAAAGAAATACACTTAGAGATGCACGGTAGCGTGTGAAGTTATTGAGGATGACCCTATCAACACTTGTATTTACACCTTGAGTGTAATATACCCTTTTACGGACAGAAATACACTATGAGATGCACAATAGTGCGTGCAAATTTAAAGGATTATGCTTTCAGCAATTGTAATTTAACACTTTGTGTAATATACCCTTTTACGGAAAGAAATACACTTGGAGATGCACGCTGAGTGTCATATACCCTTTTACGGATAGATTTACACTTGGCCTGCAACAGCTGGAACACCAGATTTTGGGTATTTCTATTTTGGCAATTGAATTTCACCCCAGAAAAAAATATATCCTTTGCTGGACACTATTAAACTTGTCCAGTCACAGCTGGAACACCAGATTTACGGTATTTCTATTTTTGCAACTGAATTTCTCCCCAGAAAAAAATATATCCTTTGCTGGACACTATGAATCTTGTCCAGTCACAGCTGGAACACCAGATTTACGGTATTGCTATTTTGGTAATTGAATTTCAACCCAGAACAAAAGCTATACTTTTACGGACATTATGAAACTTGTCCAGTCACAGCTGGAACACCAGATTTGCGGTATTGCTATTTTGGCAATTGAATTTCACCCCAGAAAAAAAATATATATTCTTTGACAGACAGTATTACACTTGGCTAGCCACAGCTGGAACACCAGATTTAGGGGATTACTATTTATTTAAGTGAATTTCACCTATCCTGACTTTCTAGGTGTGACAATAGTATTGATGGATTAATGGACTTGGTGGCAGCTTGTTCTGGCGCACCAACAAGACACAAAATGGCCGCCGATCACCCCAGAAAAAAGTGACAGAAAAATCCTCTGGGCAGCCTGAAAACAGTGAGCAATTAACTAGCAGAAGTTGAATGATTCACAGCTGTAGATTGATCACTTCATTAGGTGTTTTTGCTGAGTTAATCCCTGCCTAATCTCACCCTAACAGCAGCTGCATCCTATCCCTACACTAATCAGAGCAGAGTGACGTGCGGCGCAAGGTGACTCCAGCTTAAATAGAGGCTGGGTCACATGCTGCACTTGGTCAATCACAGCCATGCCAATAGTAGGCATGGCTGTGATGGCCTCTTGGGGCAAGTAGTATGACACTTGTTGATTTGCTGCTTTGCAGGATTTCAAAATGCGCCATAGAAATCGCCGAACAACGAACCCGAACTTTTATGTAAATATTCGGTTTCGGGTCCGTCTCACGAACACCCCAAAATTCGGTACGACCCCGAACTATACAGTTCAGTTTCGCTCATCCCTAATTGCAACCTTTAAGGAAAAAAGAAGCGTCCCACTAGCAGGATCACTGAAAGAGAGTCATTGAAAAGCAAATCTAGGGCTGCAAGGGGGAGGAGCAATAGAAATGCTGTGAACCCTGGATCCAAGGCATGGTGTCAGACTCATAAGTCATCTCCACATCATCCTGCTGTGAGGAGGGGTGAGCTATCCAATCCATAATCTCATCCTTTTTCTCATAAATGATAATGTTGCACCTTGCTGGAGCCAGGGAGTACTTACGCCTAATAATATTATTACTTCTGGCCGGATAGCTATTGCTGCTACTACCCACATTCTGGCTCTAGGAGAACAATGCCTGTCCATGAACCTTTTGTTTGGAACCATTCTGTATTTCTGACATTTAGCCTAATGTCATACAAAGTACGTAAATGGTGTGCAAGTCTGTTTTCTGGAATTTAACCCCCTAATGATCTGCGCCATACATGTGGCACGTGCAATGTCCTTGCAGGGATCGGAGCTGCCATTGGGTGCACTGCTGTGACGGGAAACCGATGGCAGGGATCGCAGCCCGATGCCTTCCTTAGGCATTGTGGCTGCCTTCCATAACAGTCTGTGAGATCCAGCCACTGGAACTCACAGGCAGGCAGGCTGAAATGTATTACATTTAGAGATGAGCGAACACCTGGATGTTCAGGTTCGAGAAGTTCGGCCGAACTTCCCGAAAATGTTCGGGTTCGGAATCCGAACTCGACCCGAAGTTTATCTTTAACCCGAACCCCATTGAAGTCAAAGGGGACCCGAACTTTTGGGCACTAAAAAGGCTGTAAAATAGTCCAGGAAAGGGCTAGAGGGCTGCAAAAGGCAGCAAAATGTAGGTAAATGACCTGCAAACAAATGTGGACCCAGACAGAGGAGAGCCCCAGCACCCAGACAGAGGAGAGAGGTCCCACAGCAAGGAATCATGCGTCATATCACCCACCACTGGAGAAGGCCACTCAGTTATTTCGGCCCCAGCACCCAGACAGAGGAGAGAGGTCCCACAGCAAGGAATCATGCGTCATGCGTGACAGTTTTCTGCTACAGAGGGACAGTTTTCTGCTACAGAGGATCTGGATAGATTGGAGGCTTGGGCAGAAAAATGGCAGATGAGGTTTAACACTGACAAATGTAAAGTTATGCACATGGGAAGGAATAATGCAAGTCACCCGTACATATTAAATGGTAAAACACTCGGTAACACTCACATGGAAAAGGATCTAGGAATTTTAATAAACAGCAAATTAAGCTGCAAAAACCAGTGTCAGGCAGCTACTGCCAAGGCCAATAAGATAATGGGTTGCATCAAAAGGGGCATAGACGCTCGTGATGAGAACATAGTCCTACCACTTTACAAATCACTAGTCAGACAACACATGGAGTACAGTGTACAGTTCTGGGCTCCTGTGAACAAGACAGACATAGCAGAGCTGTAGAGGGTTCAGAGGAGGGCAACTAAAGTAATAACTGGAATGAGGGATCTACAGTACCCTGAAAGGTTATCACAATTAGGGTTATTCACTTTAGAAAAAAGACGACTGAGGGAAGATCTAATAACTATGTATAAATATATCAGGGGTCAGTACAGAGATCTGTCCCATCATCTATTTATCCCCAGGACTGTGACTGTGACGAGGGGACATCCTCTGCGTCTGGAGGAAAGAAGGTTTGTACACAAACATAGAAAAGGATTCTTCACTGTAAGAGCAGTGAGACTATGGAACTCTCTGCCTGAGGAGGTGGTGATGGTGAGTACAATAAAGGAATTCAAGAGGGGACTGGATTTATTTCTGGAGTGTAATAATATTACAGGCTACAGCTACTAGAGAGGGGTCGTTGATCCTAGGAGTTATTCTGATTGCCTGATTGGAGTCGGGAAGGAATTTGTTTCCCCTTAAATGGGGAAAATTGGCTTCTGCCTCACAGGGGTTTTTTGCCTTCCTCTGGATCAACTTGTAAGAAACAGGCCGAACTGGATGGACAAATGTCTTTTTTCGGTCTTATATACTATGTTACTATATCACCAACCACTGGAGAAGGCCACTTTCAGTTATTTCGGCCCCAGCACCCAGACAGAGGATAGAGGTCCCACAGCAAGGAATCATGCGTCATATCACCCACCACTGGAGAAGGCCACTCAGTTACTTTGGCCCCAGCACCCAGACAGAGGAGAGAGGTCCCACAGCAAGGAATCATGCGTCATATCACTCACCACTGGAGAAGGCCACTCAGTTATTTCGGCCCCAGCACCCAGACAGAGGAGAGAGGTCCCACAGCAAGGAATCATGCGTCATATCACCCACCACTGGAGAAGGCCACTTTCAGTTATTTCGGCCCCAGCACCCAGACAGAGGAGAGAGGTCCCACAGCAAGGAATCATGCGTCATTTCATCCACCACTAGAGAAGGCCACTTTCAGTTATTTCGGCCCCAGCACCCAGACGGAGGAGAGAGGTCCCACAGCAAGGAATAAGGCGTCATATCACCCACCACTGGAGAAGGCCACTTTCAGTTATTTCGGCCCAGCACCCAGACCGAGGAGAGAGGTCCCACAGCAAGGAATCATGCGTCATTTCACCCAACACTAGAGAAGGCCACTTTCAGTTATTTAGGCCCCAGCACCCAGACAGAGGAGATAGGTCCCACAGCAAGGAATCATGCGTCATTTCGCCCACCACTAGAGAAGGCCACTTTTAGTTATTTCGGCCCAGCACCCAGACAGAGGAGAGGTTCATTCAACTTTGGGTTGCACCGCAAGATCATGGTAAAGTTAAAAAAATGAGGATTCAATAAAGAAGTGCCCCGGAGTACAAGAATACATGGTTGAGGGGGAGGCAGTTATAAATGTCTATTCTGCACAAGGGAGGCACAGGTCCTGTGGGATCCATGCCTGGTTCATTTTTATGAACGTCAGCTTGTCCACGTTGGCTGTGGACAGGTGGCTGCGTTTGTCAGTAATGACGCCCCCTGCCGTGCTGAATACACATTCAGACAAAACGCTGGCCGCCGGGCAGACCAGCACCACCAAGGCATAAAATGCTAACTCTGGCCACGTGGACAATTTAGAGACCCAGAAGTTGAATGGGGCCGAAACATCAGTCAGTACGTGGAGGGGTGTGCAGACGTACTGTTCAACCATGTTAGTGAAATGCTGCCTCCTGCTAACACGTTCCGTATCAGGTGGTTGTGCAGTTAGCTGTGGCGTGGAGACAAAACTTTTCCACATTTCTGCCATGCTAACCCTGACCTCAGAGGAGCTGGCCGTGACACTGCTGCATTTGCGACCTCTTTCTCCTCCTCTGCCTTCGCCTTGGGCTTCCACCTGTTCCAAACCGGCTAGTCCCAGAGCTGCGACGAGATTTCGCCCATTATCGCACACCACCAGGCCGGGATTGAGGCCCACCGGCAGAAACCACTCGTCGGTCTGTTGTTCAATACCCCGCCACAACTCCTGCGCGGTGTGGGGCCTGTCCCCCAAACATATGAGTTTCAGAATGGCCTGCTGACGTTTACCCCGGGCTGTGCTGAAGTTGGTGGTGAAGGTGTGTGGCTGACTGGATGAGCTGGTGGAAGCAGAGGAGGAGGAAGCTGAGTAGGAGGAGGAGGCTACAGGAGACAAAGAATGATGCCCTGCGATCCTTGGTGGCGGAGGACGTGCGCCAAGGAACTCTCTGCCTGGGGCCCAGCCGCCACTACATTTACCCAGTGTGCAGTTAGGGAGATATAACGTCCCTGGCCATGCTTACTGGTCCACGTATCTGTGGTTAGGTGGACCTTGCCACAGATGGCGTTGCGCAGTGGAAACTTGATTTTATTGGATACTTGGTTGTGCAGGGAAGGCACGGCTGTCTTGGAGAAGTAGTGGCGGCTAGGAAGAACATACTGTGGGACAGCATTGGACATCAGTAGTGATGAGCGGCAGGTGCCATATTCGATTTCGACGAAATTCGCGAATATTCGAATGAATATTCGTTTCATATTCGTCAAAATCGAATATTCGTCATTATTCTAGTTACCGCGATTAATATGCGATTTAAATAATCGCGTATTGCGATTTTAACTTAAGGCTACTTTCCTATTGGTTTCATATCTAGAATTATAGCGAAGATGACGGATATGACGAATGTATTCGTCATATTCCTCAAAACGAAGATAACGAAGTATTCTACATCTTCGTTTTAGCAACCTATTCGTCAACTTCGCTAATTCTAGCAATCAAATAGGAAGGTTGACTATAGAGACAACTGTGTTTAATTCGCTATGCGATTTTTTTTTTTTTTTTTTTTAATAAATAGAATAATTATAATAATTATATCAAGTAATATAATTATTCTATTAAAAAAAAAAAAATCGCATAGCGAATTTAACACAGCTGTCTCTATATTCAACCTTCCTATTTGATTGCTAGAATTAGCGAGGTTGACGAATAGGTTGCTAAACGAGATGTAGAATACTCGTTATCTTCGTTTTGAGGAATATGACGAATACATTCGTCATATCCGTCATCTTCGCTATAATTCTAGATATGAAACCAATAGGAAAGTAGCCTTAAGTTAAAATCGCAATACGCGATTATTTAAATCGCATATTAATCGCGGTAACTAGAATAATGACGAATATTCGATTTTGACGAATATGAAACGAAGTCGGCAGAAGCGGCAATGGGCACTGACTAGAGCAGCCAGGAAGCCAGGAATCCTCAGGACAGGTAAGAACTACTGTTGGGAAGAGGGAAAGAAAAAAATATAGACTGAAGTGGTTTAGAGACGGCTCCACTGATCTGTGCTTGGACTATGGTGCTCAATACTCAGATGGTGTAAGCTTCCAAAGCACCACAAATATAAAAGTGAAAAAATAAGATCAGAGTATTACCACTGAGGAAGAGGTCAGCATTACTGAGACCTCGAAACGCGTTTGGTGACTACACTTACTCAGAACCTCCTTGCAGCGCTGCTATTAGAAGTGGAGAAATACGCATTTCTGGAGTCTAAAAGGACAAACAGACCTCCGGGCGAATGAAAGGTTTGTCGCCATTTATGGCAGAGTATACCGCTTGATACTACAAACTAAGTGGTCTCTTATAAATCGATGCCCGGGAAAGGTCGCTGTTTTAAAGTTAAGTGTCCATGCCGAATTGCCTCCAAACAATCGTCGATTTGAGTTGACTTTTCCGCAAAGAAAGCCCATGCTGAATCGCCTCCAAATAACTGTCTATTTGAGTCGACTGTTTCGCAAAGAAAGTGACTACTGGTACTGACACTGACCAATTCACGGAGGTAAGATTTGTGGTGGGACGCCACCACCTACTCAGTAAATATTTGATATAATACACCAACGGAGAATCGGTCCAATCAAGTACGGACACATCTTATATCTCCCAGTGTTTTAACTATCTGGAGTGGTTCTATAGCCAAGTTTGTACAGACTATGTTTCTTTAGTACAATCGAGCTAATGGATTCTTCATGAACTCACTCTATTTTTTAATTTGTATTTTTTATTCATCTTTGTAATATCTGTTTTATTATGTGTTTTAATAAATGCTACAATTATTTGAAAAATATCTATTGCCTGCATATTCCCAGATAAGTTGAGTGCCATACTCTGATCTTATTTTTTCAAGAAAAAAATATAACTAAAAAAAAAACAAAAAAAAACCGAATATTCGAAATAGCGAATTTATAGCGCTATATTCGAAATATTCGCGAATTAGCGAAGTGCCGATATTCGCTAAAAAAATTCGCTATTCGAATATTCGCGCTCAACACTAGACATCAGCTGTTTGAAGCTGTCTGTGTCCACCAGCCTGAATGACAGCATTTCAAAGGCCAGTTAGGAGTGAGTTCCTTGCTTTTAAGGTGTTTACTCCACTGCAGTTCATGCTTTGCATGTAGATGCCTGGTCATGCAGGTTGTGCTAAGGTTCAGAACGTTAATGCCTCGCTTCAGGCTCTGATGGCACAGCGTGCAAAACACTCGGGTCTTGTCGTCAGCACATTGTTTAAAGAAGTGCCATGCCAGGGAACTCCTTGAAGCTGCCTTTGGGGTGCTCGGTCCCTGGTGGCGGTGGCCAGTAGCAGGTGAACTCTCTTGGAGGCGGCTGGTCTGCTTTTGCCCCCTGCTCCCTCTTTTGCTACGCTGTTGGATCGGTCTCACCACTGCCTCTTCCTCTGAACTATGAAAGTCAGTGGCACGACCTTCATTCCATGTGGGGTCTAGGACCTCATCGTCCCCTGCATCGTCTTCCACACAGCTTGTCCACGTTGGCTGTGGACAGGTGGCTGCGTTTGTCAGTAATGACGCCCCCTGCCGTGCTGAATACACATTCAGACAAAACGCTGGCCGCCGGGCAGACCAGCACCTCCAAGGCATAAAATGCTAACTCTGGCCACGTGGACAATTTAGAGACCCAGAAGTTGAATGGGGCCGAAACATCAGTCAGTACGTGGAGGGGTGTGCAGACGTATTGTTCAACCATGTTAGTGAAATGATGCCTCATGCTAAGACATTCCATATCAGGTAGTGGTGCAGTTAGCTGTTGCGTGGAGACAAAACTTTTCCACATTTCTGCCATGCTAACCCTGACCTCAGAGGAGCTGGCCGTGACACTGCTGCATTTGCGACCTCTTGCTCCTCCTCTGCCTTCGCCTTGGGCTTCTACCTGTTCCCCTGTGACATTTGGGAATGCTCTCAGGAGCGCGTCTACCAGCGTGCGCTTGTACTCACGCATCTTCCTATCACGCTCCAGTGCAGGAAGTAAGGTGGGCACATTGTCTTTGTACTGGGGATCCAGCAGGGTGGCAACCCAGTAGTCCGCACACGTTAAAATGTGGGCAACTCTGCTGTCGTTGCGCAGGCACTGCAGCATGTAGTCACTCATGTGTGCCAGGCTCCCCAGAGGTAAGGACAAGCTGTCCTCTGTGGGAGGCGTATTGTCATCCTCCTCCGTATCCCCCCAGCCACGCACCAGTGATGGGCCTGAGCTGTGTCGGATGCAACCCAGATGTGAACCTGCTTCATCCTCATCCTCCTCCTTCACCTCCTCCTCATCCTCCTCATCCTCCAGTAGTGGGCTGGCCACATTTGTACCTGGCCTCTGCTGTTGCAAAAAAACTCCCTCTGAGCCACTTCTAACAGACTGGCCTGAAAGTGCTAAAAATGACCCCTCATCCTCCTCCTCCTCCTCCTGGGCCACCTCCTCTTCCATCATCGCCCTAAGCGTTTTCTCAAGGAGACATAGAAGTGGTATTGTAAAGCTGATAACGGTGTCATCGTCGCCACTGGCCATGTTGGTGGAGTACTCGAAACAGCGCAACAGGGCACACAGGTCTCGCATGGAGGCCCAATCATTGGTGGTGAAGTGGTGCTGTTCCGCAGTGCGACTGACCCATGCGCGCTGCAGCTGAAACTCCACTATGGCCTGCTGCTGCTCGGAACAGTCTCTCCAGCATGTGCAAGGTGGAGTTCCACCTGGTGGGCACGTCGCATATGAGGCCGTGAGCGGAAAGGCCAAAGTTCCGCTGTAGCGCAGACAGGCGAGCAGCGGCAGGATGTGAACACTGGAAGCGCGCAAAGACGGCCCACACTTTATGCAGCAGCTCTGACATGTCGGGGTAGTTGTGAATGAACTTCTGCACCACCAAATTCAGCACATGCGCCAGGCAAGGGATGTGCGTCAAACCGGCTAGTCCCAGAGCTGCGACGAGATTTCGCCCATTATCGCACACCACCAGGCCGGGCTTGAGGCCCACCGACAGAAACCACTCGTCGGTCTGTTGTTCAATACCCCGCCACAACTCCTGCGCGGTGTGGGGCCTGTCCCCCAAACATATGAGTTTCAGAATGGCCTGCTGACGTTTACCCCGGGCTGTGCTGAAGTTGGTGGTGAAGGTGTGTAGCTGACTGGATGAGCTGGTGGAAGCAGAGGAGGAGGAAGCTGAGTAGGAGGAGGAGGCTACAGGAGACAAAGAATGATGCCCTGCGATCCTTGGTGGCGGAAGGACGTGCGCCAAGGAACTCTCTGCCTGGGGCCCAGCCGCCACTACATTTACCCAGTGTGCAGTTAGGGAGATATAACGTCCCTGGCCGTGCTTACTGGTCCACGTATCTGTGGTTAGGTGGACCTTGCCACAGATGGCGTTGCGCAGTGGAAACTTGATTTTATTGGATACTTGGTTGTGCAGGGAAGGCACGGCTGTCTTGGAGAAGTAGTGGCGGCTGGGAACAACATACTGTGGGACAGCATTGGACATCAGCTGTTTGAAGCTGTCTGTGTCCACCAGCCTGAATGACAGCATTTCAAAGGCCAGTTAGGAGTGAGTTCCTTGCTTTTAAGGTGTTTACTCCACTGCAGTTCATGCTTTGCATGTAGATGCCTGGTCATGCAGGTTGTGCTAAGGTTCAGAACGTTAATGCCTCGCTTCAGGCTCTGATGGCACAGCGTGCAAAACACTCGGGTCTTGTCGTCAGCACATTGTTTAAAGAAGTGCCATGCCAGGGAACTCCTTGAAGCTGCCTTTGGGGTGCTCGGTCCCTGGTGGCGGTGGCCAGTAGCAGGTGAACTCTCTTGGAGGTGGCTGGTCTGCTTTTGCCCCCTGCTCCCTCTTTTGCTACGCTGTTGGATCGGTCTCACCACTGCCTCTTCCTCTGAACTATGAAAGTCAGTGCACGACCTTCATTCCATGTGGGGTCTAGGACCTCATCGTCCCCTGCATCGTCTTCCACACAGTCTTCCTCTCTGACCTCCTGTTCGGTCTGCACACTTCAGAAAGACGCAGCAGTTGGCACCTGTGTTTCGTCATCATCAGAGACGTGCGGACTCCGATGAGGTGGTATTCCCATGTCCTCATCATCAGGAAACATCAGTTCTATGTCTTCTACCACTGGGGAAGGGCTAGGTGGATTTCCTTGGGAAACCCTGCCAGCAGAGTCTTCAAACAGCATAAGAGACTTCTGCATAACTTGAGGCTCAGACAGTTTCCCTGATATGCATGGGAGTTATGTGACAGACTGATGGGCTTGGTTTTCAGGCGCCACCTGTGCGCTTTCTGCAGAAGACTGGGTGGGAGATAATGTTGTGAACATGCTGGATCCACTGTCGGCCACCCAATTGACTAGCGCCTGTACCCACTCAGGCCTTACCATCCTTAGAACGGCATTGGGCCCCACCAAATATCGCTGTAAATTCTGGCGGGTACTGGAACCTAAGGTCGTTGGTTCACTGGGACGTGTGGCTGTGGCAGAATGGCCACGTCCTCTCCCAGCACCAGAGGGTACACTAACACCACCACGACTGCGTCCGCGTCCCTTACTATATGTTTTCCTCATTGTTACCGTTCACCAAGCACCACAATAAGAGAAAAAATATTTGACCCAATGTATTGATTTCAAATTCAGGCCTTTTTTTACAGGCACCTAACACTATCTGCCTATTTATTTATGTAGCGTATTACACTAATCCAGGCACAGCAGTAACCACTGATTTAGGGGAATATCTCTTTTAGGGCTAGTATTTAGGCCCTGGATGAAAGGTATCCTTTTATGGACAGATTTAAACTAGGTCTGCAACAGCTGGAACACCAGATTCAGGGTATTGCTATTTTGGCAATTGTATTTCACCCCAGAACAAAATATATGATTTGGCGGACACTATTATAGTTTGCTAGCCAGTGCTGGGACACCAGATTTAGGGGATTGCTATTTTGACAATTGAATTTCACCACAGAAAATAATCTATCCTCAGCAGACAGTATTATACTTGGGTAGCCAAAGCTGGAACACCAGATTTAGGGGATTGGTATTTTGGCAATTGTATTTAACCTCTTAATAAAATATAGAAATTGCTATCCTGAGTTTCTAGTTTCTAGGGTTGACAATTAGCACAGCCAAGCCCCTGATGTAGGATATAGCAAAAAAAAAACTAGTATTGATGGATTGATGGACTTGGTGGCAGTTTGTTCTGGTGCACCACAAGTCACAAAATGACCGCCGATCACCCCAGAAAATAAGTGGCAGAAAAACGCTCTGTGCAGGCTAAAAACCAGTGAGCAATTAACTAGCAGAAGTTGAATCATTCACAACTGTAGATCGATCACTTCATTAGGTGTTTTTGCTGACTTTTTCCTACCTAATCTCGCCCTCACAGCAGCTGCGTCCTCTTCCTACACTAATCAGAGCAGTGTGACGTGCGTCGCTACATGACTCCAGCTTAAATAGAGGCTGGGTCACATGCTGCACTTGGCCAATCAGAGCCATGCCATCAGTAGGCATGGCTGTGATGGGCTCTTAGGGCAAAAAGTAAAACGCTAGCAGATTGGCTGCTGGGCAGCCCTTCAGAAAGCGGGAAGAAATCGCCGAACAACGAACCCGAACTTTTTTGAAAATGTTCGGGTCCGGGTCCGTGTCCGTGTCCCGAACACCCCAAAATTCGGAACGAACCCGAACTATTCTAGTACTGTTCGCTCAACACTAATTACATTCAGTAATACACTTACAGCAGTAAGTATTGTAAAGCATTAAAAAGGGGATCAGACCCCCAAAATTTGAAGTCCCATAGTCATAGGGACTAAAATAAAGTGGAAAAAAAAGTAAAAAAATTAACATTTCAAGTAAAATAGAGTCCTTTTCTGAAAATAAAAATTGTAAAAAAAAGGGAAAAAAAAAAGAAAAAGAAACATATTAGTTATCAGCACATCCATATGGACCGACTCTGTAAAAATATCCCATGATCAAACCCCTCAGGTGAACACCGTCAAAAAAATAAGATAAAAAGGTATCAAGAAGCCGATTTTTTGTCATTTTACATCAGAAAAAGTGTAATAGCAAGCGATCAAAAAGTCATATGCACCCTAAGGGTCCTTTCACACTTGCGTTCTGAGGATCCGGCAGGCATTTCCGTCCCGCCGGATCCGTCAGAACGCAAGTCGCCTGAAGCATTAGAAGACTGATCAGGATCCTTATCAGTCTTCGAAATGCTTTCAGGTTACTATGGCAGCGAGGACGCTATTAAAGTCCTGGTTGCCATAGTAGGAGTGGGGAGTGGGGGAGCGGTATACTTATAGTCCGTGCGGCTCCCGGGGTGCTCCAGAATGACGTCAGAGCGCCCCATGCGCATGGATCACGTGATCCATGCGATCACGTGATCCATGCGTGTGGGGCGCCCTGACATCACTCTGGAGCACCCCGGGAGCCGCACGGATGGTAAGTATACTGCTCCCCCGCTCCCCACTACATTTTACCATGGCAACCAGGACTTTAGCGTCCTGGCTGCCATGATAACAATTGAGAAAAAGCTAAACGTCGGAATCCGGCGATGCGCCGAAACGAAATTTAGCTTAAGGCCGGATCCGGATTAATGCCTTTCAATGGGCATTAATTCCGGATCCGGCCTTGCGGCAACTGTTCCGGATTTTTGGACAGAACAAAAAGCGCAGCATGCTGCGGTATTTGCTGCATCCAAAAAACGTTCCGGTCCTGAACTGAAGACATCCTGATGCATTCTGAACAGATTTCTCTCCATTCAGAATGCATGGGGATGACCTGATCAGGATTTTTCTGGCATAGAGACCCGACGAGGATCTCTATGCCGGAAAACAAAAACGCCAGTGTGAAAGGACCCTAAGATAGCACCAATCAAACCGTCATCTTATACTGCAAAAAATTAGACTCTACCTTAGACAATCGGCCAAAAAAATTAAAAACTTTGGCTCTCATATTATGAGAGCCAATGTATAGCATATACATTATGGCATAATGTATGGCATATACATTAGAGGGATTCACTGCCCCAGTATGGTATATACATTAAAGGGATTCACTGCCCCAGTATGGCATATACATTAACCACATCAGCCCCCCTAGCTTAAACACCCTTAATGACCAGGCCACTTTTTACAATTCCGCACTACACTACTTTCACCGTTTATTGCTCGGTCATACAACTTACCACCCAAATGAATTTTACCTCCTTTTCTTCTCACTAATAGAGCTTTCATTTGGTGGTATTTCATTGCTGCTGACATTTTTACTTTTTTTGCTATTAATCAAAAGTTACCGAAATTTTTGCAAAAAAATGACATTTTTCACTTTCTGTTGTAAAATTTTTCAAAAAAAACTACATTTCTATATAAATTTTTCTCTAAATTTATTGTTCTACATGTCTTTGATAAAAAAAATCCAATAAGTGTATATTTATTGGTTTGGGTAAAAGTTATAGCGTTTACAAACTATGGTGCAAAAAAGTGAATTTCGGCATTTTGAAGCAGCTCTGACTTTCTGAGCGCCTGTCATGTTTCTTCAGGAGCTAGAATGTCAGGAAAGTATAAATACCCCCAAATCACACCATTTTAGAAAGAAGACACCCCAAAGTATTCGCGGAGGGGCTTGGTGAGTTCATGTATCATTTCATTTTTTTCACAAGTTAGCGGAAAATGACACTTTCTGAGAAAAAAAAAAAAAAAAGTTTCAATTTCTGATAACTTCTGGCAAAAAAAAAAAATCTCAGACGGACTCACTATGCCCCTCAGTGAATACCTTGGGGTGTCTACTTTCCGAAATGGGGTCATTTGTGGGGTGTGTTTACTGTTCTGGCATTTTGGGCGGGGCTAAATTGTGAGCCGCCATGTAAAACCTAAAGGTACTCGTTGGAATTTGGGCCCTTTGCGCACCCAGGCTGCAAAAAGTGTCACTCATGTGGTATCGCCGTACTCAGGAGAAGTAGGGCAATGTGTTTTGGGGTGTATTTTACATACACCCATGCTGGAGTGAGAGAAATATCGCTGTAAATTGTCAACTTTGTATAAAAAATTTTAAAAGTTGTCGTTTACAGAGATATTTTTCACACAAAGTATGGGTATATGTAAAAATACACCCCTAAACACATTGCCCTACTTCTCCTAAGTACGGCGATACCACATGTGTGCCACTTTTGCAGCTTGAGTGCGCAAAGAGCCCTAAACCAATGAGTACCTTTTAGAATTTCACAGGGCATTTTTACGCATTTGGATTCCAGACTTCTTCTCACGCTTTAGGGGCCCCTAAAATGCCAGGGCAGTATAAATACCCCACATGTGACCCCATTTTGGAAAGAAGACACCCCAAGGTATTCTGTGAGGGGTATGGTGAGTTCATGTAAAATTTTATTTTTGTCACAAGTTAGTGGAATATGAGACTTTGTAAAAAACAAAATTAAAAAAACAAAAAAACAATTTCCGCTGACTTGTGCCAAAAATAAAAATTCTGTGGACTCACCATGCCCCTCACAGAATACCTAGGGTGTCTTCTTTCCAAAATGGGGTCACATGTGGGGTATTTATACTCACCTGGCATTTTAGGGGCCCCTAAAGTGTGAGAATCCAAATGCAAAAAAATGGCCTGTGAAATCCTAAAGGTACTCATTGGTTTTAGGGCCCTTTGCGCATCTTGGCTGCAAAAATGTCATACATGTGGTATCGCCGTACTCAGGAGAAGTAGGGCAATCTGCTTTGGGGTGTATTTTATATATACCCATACTGTGTGTGAGAAATATCGCTGTAAACGACAACTTTTTAAATTTTTTATTCAAAGTTGTCAATTTACAGAGATATTTCTCTCACCCAGTATGGGTATATGTAAAATACACTCCAAAACACATCGCCCTACTTCTCCTGAGTACGGCGATACCACATGTGTGACACTTTTTGCAGCCAAGATGCGCAAAGGGCCCTAATTCCAATGAGTACCTTTTAGGAGGGCATTTTTACGCATTTTCTTCTCACGCTTTAGGGCCCCTAAAATGCCAGGGCAGTATAAATACCCCACATGTGACCCCATTTTGGAAAGAAGACACCCCAAGGTAATCCGTGAGGGGCATGGTGAGTTCATAGAAGATTTTTTTGGCACAAGTTAGTGGAAATTGATTTTTCATTGTTTTTCTCACAAAGTCTCCCTTTCCGCTAACTTTTGACAAAAAGTTTAATTTTTCATGGACTCATTATGCCCCTCAGCGAATACCTTGAGGTGTCTTCTTTCCAAAATGGGGTCACATGTGGGGTATTTATACTGCCCTGGCATTTAGGGGCCCTAAAGCGTGAGAAGAAAAATGCGTAAAAATGCCCTCTAAAGGTACTCATTGGTTTAGGGCCCCTTTGCGCATCTTGGCTGCAAAAAGTGTCACTCATGTGGTATCGCCGTACTCAGAAGAAGTAGGGCGATGTGTTTTCAGGTGTATTTTTACATATACCCATGCTGGGTGAGAGAAATATCTCTGTAAATTGACAACTTTGAATAAAAAAATTAAAAAGTTGTCGTTTACAGCGATATTTCTCACACAAAGTATGGTTATATGTAAAAATACACCTAAACACATTGCCCTACTTCTCCTGAATACGGCGATACCACATGAGTGACACTTTTTGCAGCCAAGATGCGCAAAGGGCCCTAAAACCAATGAGTACCTTTAGGATTTCACAGGACATTTTTACGCATTTGAATTTTCACGCTTTAGGACCCCTAAAATGCCAGGGCAGTATAAATACCCCACATGTGACCCCATTGTGGAAAGAAGACACCCCAAGGTATTCCGTGAGGGGTATGGCGAGTTTACAGAAAAAAAATTTGGCACAAGTTAGCGGAAATGGTATTTTTATTTATTTATATTTTTTTTACAGTCTCACATTCCACTAACTTGTGACAAAAAATAAAATTTTGCATGAACTCACCATACCCCTTACGGAATACCTTGGGGTGTCTTCTTTCTAAAATGGGGTCACTTGTGAGGTTTTTGTACTGCCCTGGCATTTTAGGGGTCTCCGCAATCATTACACGTATGGCCAGAATTAGGAGTTTTGCGATTCTCCTTATATTGACCATACGGGTAATGAGAATTTTTTCCGTTCAGCCTCTGCGCTGAAAGAAAAAAATGAACGTCTGCAGATTTTTCCATTCACATTGATCAATGTGGATGAAAAAATCTCTAAAAAATGTGCAAAAAAAAGAGGAAAAGCTATAAAGCTGCGATCGCTAAGGGACCCTAAGGCCTCATTCAAGCGTCCGCAATTCTGTTCCGCAAAATTTTGCGGAACAGAATTGTGGATACATTCAATTCTATGGGGACAGACTTTGTCCCGCTCGGATCCATAATTGCGGATCCGTAGTGGAGATCCGCAAAAGTATAGAACATGTCCTATTCTTGTCCGCAATTGCGGATAAGAAAAGGCATTTTCTATATAGTTCTGGCAATGTGCGGATCCGCAAAATGCGGAAAGCACATTGCTGGTGTCCGTGTTTTGCGGATCCAGCGGATTTGCGGATCCGTGGATCCGCAAAACACATGCGGACATCTGAATGAGCCTTACAGGGGTGATCAGTGACAGGGGGTGACAGGGGGTGATCAGGGGGTGACATGGGAGATCAGGGGTTAATCAGTGACAGTGGGGGTGGTGGGTGGGTGGGGGCGGTGGGGGGATTGTGTGGTGATTGGTGCACTTTGATATTTTTCTCTGGTGGTCCCAAGCAAAGGGACCACCAGAGAAGCGGGCAACAAGCAGATCAGGCGCTGTTCACAGAACAACGTCTGATCTGCGATTTTTCTGCCATATACAGCCTGCCAGCGCACGATCGGCGCTGGCAGGCTGTAGTATAACTACATGCGAGCGCGCCGATGGCGCGCATTGCGCATGTGCGGGCGCGTGCTCGCGTCATCTCGCGTCTCGCGAGATGACGCGCCGATGCGTCGGATCAGAAGAGCCCGGCCGCCGCGAGAACGCGATCCTGCGTGCGGCGGTCCGGGAGTGGTTAAAGGGATTTACTGCCCCAGTATGGCATGTACATTAAAGGGATTCACTGCCCCAGTATGGCATGTACATTAAAGGGATTTACTGCCCCAGTATGGCATATACATTAAAGGGATTCACTGCCCCAGTATGTAATGTACATTTAAGGGATTCACTGCCCGAGTATGGCGTGGCTGCCCCCATACAGTATAACATCTCCTTGTGGCCCCCATACAGTAAAATGTCTCCTTGTGGCCCCCATACAGTATAATGTCTCCTTGTGGCCCCCGCCCTCATACAGTATAGCGTCTCCTTGTGGCTCCCATACAGTCTAACGTCTCCTTGTGGCCCCAATACAGAATAACGTCTCCTTATGGCCCCCATACAGTATAATGTCTCCTTGTGGCCCCCATACAGTATAATGTCTCCTTGTGGCCCCCGCCTCCATACAGTATAACGTCTCCTTGTGGCCCCCGTACAGTATAACGTCTCCTTGTGGCCCCCATACAGTATAGCTTTTTTTTAAATTTCCACACCCCTGTATATATATGTAATGCTCCTCCATTTCTCTCCAGTAGTGCCAAGTGTATATAATGATCCAGGGGCAGAGGGACAGCAGAGGGCCCCAGTGCAAGGAATGTATCTGCCCCCCCCCCCCCAAACCACACATACAAATATAAATATATAAGTGCAAATAAAAAACATCCTGTGAATATGGATCAATATGTTTACAGTATGTATATATATTTTTTTCATGCTAGGGCACGCCTCTGCCCAAAGCATAACCATACACGACCGTTCCCCTAATGCCCCCACGCAGTAATTATTCCCCCTTTGTTCCTGCACATAGTAGTAATGCCCACACTGTGCCCCCTTCACAGTAGTTATGCTCGGATGTGCCTCCTTCACAGTAGTTATACCCAGGTGTGCACCCTTCACAGTAGTTATACCCAGGGGTGCACCCTTCACAGTAGTTATACCCAGGTGTGCCCCCTTCACAGTAGTTATGCCCAGATGTGGCCCCTTCACAGCAGTTATGCCCACATGTGGCCTCTTCACAGTAGTTATGCTCAGATGTGCCCCCTTCACAGTAGCTATACCCAGGTGTGCCCCTTTACAGTAGCTATACCCAGGTGTGCACCCTTCACAGTAAGTATACCCAGGTGTGCCCCCTTTACAGTAGTTATGAACAGATTTGGCCCCTTCACAGCAGTTATACCCCGGTTTGCACCCTTCACAGTAGTTATACCCAGGTGTGCCCCCTTTACAGTAGTTATGCCCAGATGTGGGTTATACCCAGGTGTGCCCCCTTTACAGTAGTTATGCCCAGATGTGGCCCCTTCACAGTAGTTATACCCAGGTGTGCACCCTTCACAGTAGTTATACCCAAGGGTGCACCCTTCACAGTAGTTATACCCAGGTGTGCCCCCTTCACAGTAGTTATGCCCAGATGTGCCCCCTTCACAGTAGTTATGCCCACATGTGGCCTCTTCACAGTAGTTATGCTCAGATGTGCCCCCTTCACAGTAGCTATACCCAGGTGTGCCCCTTTACAGTAGCTATACCCAGGTGTGCACCCTTCACAGTAAGTATACCCAGGTGTGCCCCCTTTACAGTAGTTATGAACAGATTTGGCCCCTTCACAGCAGTTATACCCCGATTTGCACCCTTCACAGTAGTTATACCCAGGTGTGGACCCTTCACAGTAGTTATACCCAGATGTGCCCCCTTCACAGTAGCTATACCCAGGTGTGCCCCCTTTACAGTAGTTATGCCAACATGTGGCCCCTTCACAGTAGTTATACCCAGGTGTGCACCCTCACAGTATGCCAAATATGTGCCCCCACACAGAAGTTATGTTGTGCCCCCTTCACAATAGTTATGTCTAGATATGTGCCCCTTACAATAGTTATGTCCAGATATGTGCCCCCCTCACAGTAGTTATGTCCAGATATGTGCCCATTTCACAATAGTTATGTCCAAATATGTGCCCCCGTCACAGTAGCTATGCCAGATATGTGCCCCTGGCCTAACTAACTGGGACAAAGTCCTCAAAAATAAAAATACAACCACAAAATGGGAGATTTTTAAAAGCATTGTAAAATCTAATTGTGAGAGGTACCTTATAGGAATAAAAGGCTAAGAAACAATAAGAAACCAATGTGGATAAATAGAAACGTAAAGATAGCAATAAATGACAAAAAGAATGCATATAAATCACTAAAACAGGAGGCTAGCGAGGAAGCACTGATAAACTATAAGGAAAAAAATAGAATATGTAAAAAAATAATAAAAATTGCCAAATAGAGTAAAACTAACCCTAAAATGTTCTTCAATTATATAAATAGTAAAAAATATAAATTTGAAGGAGTCGGCCCTCTACATAGCAATGAGGGGGTGTTGCAGAGAGCGACGAGGATAAAGCAAAACTATTAAATATTTTTTTCTCCACTATATTCACTGAGGAAAATAAACTGTCAGATGAAATGCAGAATGTAAAAGTAAATCCCCTTTAAAAGTGCCCTGTCTGACCCAGGAAGAAGTACAACAGCAACTTAAAAAGATTAAAATAGACAAATCGCCAGGACCGGATGGCATACACCCCCGTATCCTAAGGGAATTAAGTGATGTCATAGCCAGACCTTTATTTCTGATATTTGCGGACTCTATACTGACAGGGAATGTTCCACAGGATTGGCGCATAGCAAATGTGGTGCCAATATTCAAAAAGGGTCCAAAAACAGAGCCTGGAAATTATAGGCCAGTAAGTTTAACATCTGTTGTGGGGAAACTGTTTGAAGGGTTTCTAAGAGATGCTATCTTAGAGGATCTCAACGGAAATAAGCAAATAACGCCATATCAGCATGGCTTCATAAGGGATCGGTCATGTCAAACTAATTTAGTCGGCTTCTATGAGGAGGTAAGCTCTAGACTTGACAGCGGCGAATCAATGGATGTCGTATATCTGGATTTCTCCAAAACATTTGACACTGCACCTCATAAAAGGTTAGTACAGGGATAGGCAAACTGCGGCTCTCCAGATGTTGCAAAACTACAACTCCCAGCATTCCCAGACTGCCTATAGCTATCAACCTACAGCAGGGCATGGTGGGAATTGTAGTTTTACAACAGCTGGAGAGCCACAGTTTGCCCATCCCTGGGTTAGTATATAAAATGAGGATGCTCGGACTGGGAGAAAATGTCTGTATGTGGGTAAGTAACTGGCTGAGTAACAGAAAACAGAGGGTGGGTTATTAACGATACACACTCAGATTGGGTCACTATCAATAGTGGGGTACCTCAGGGGTCAGTATTGGGCCCTATTCTCATCAATATATTTATTAATCATCTTGTAGAAGGCCTGCACAGTAAAATATCTATTTTTGCAGATGACACTAAACTGTGTAAAGTAATTAACACTGAAGAGGACAGTTTTCTGCTATAGAGGGATCTGGATAGATTGGAGGCTTGGGCAGAGAAGTGGCAGATGAGGTTTAACACTGACAAATGTAAAGTTATGCACACGGGAAGGAATAATGCAAGTCACCCGTACATACTAAATGGTAAAACAATCTGTAACTCTGATATGGAAAAGGATCTAGGAATTTTAATAAACAGCAAATTAAGCTGCAAAAACCAGTGTCAGGCAGCTACTGCCAAGGCCAATGAGATAATGGGTTGCATCAAAAGGGGCATAGATGCTCGTGATGAGAACATAGTCCTACCACTTTACACATCACTAGTCTGACCACACATGGAGTACTGTGTACAGTTCTGGGCTCCTGTGAACAAGGCAGACATAGCAGAGCTGGAGAGGGTTCATAGGAGGGCAACTAAAGTAATAACTGGAATGGGGCAACTGCAATACCCTGAAAGGTTATCAAAATTAGGGTTATTCACTTTAGAAAAAAGACGACTGAGGGGAGATCTAATAACTATGTATAAATATATCAGGGGTCAGTACAGAGATCTCTCCCATCATCTATTTATCCCCAGGACTGTGACTGTGACAAGGGGACATCCTCTGCGTCTGGAGGAAAGAAGGTTTCTACACAAACATAGAAAAGGATTCTTCACGGTAAGAGCAGTGAGACTATGGAACTCTCTGCCTGAGGAGGTGGTGATGGTGAGTACAATAAAGGAATTTAAGAGGGGCCTGGATGTATTTCTGGAGTGTAATAATATTACAGGCTACAGCTACTAGAGAGGGGTCGTTGATCCAGGGAGTTATTCTGATTGCCTGAATGGAGTCAGGATGGAATTTTTTTCCCTTAAGTGGCGAAAATTGGCTTCTGCCTCACAGGGGTTTTTTGTCTTCCTCTGGATTAACTTGTAGGAAACAGGCCGAACTGGATGGACAAATGTCTTTTTTCAGTCTTATATACTATGTTACTATGTTACAATAGTTATGTCCAGATATGTGCCCCCTTCACAGTAGTTATGTCCAGATATGTGCCCCTCACAATAGTTATGTCCAGATATGTGCCCTCATTGCTGAGAAAAATGTTTTATTATGTTTTATTATATGCAAATAGTTTCTTTACTATTACTCCTAGAGGCCCCGTTCTCTCTGTAACTGCCACGCTCTCTCCACTTTGACATGGCCAGTTGTGGTGACATTTTCACTGTCAGGCCCTGTCAAAGTAGACAGGGAGTGGCAGTTGCAATGAAACTGGAGGCTCTAAGTGTAATGGCAACGCCCCAGTTGCTCCTACAGCCTAATTTGCATAGATTAAAACATAATTTTTCTCAGTAATGCCTTTGAACATGCGACCTCAATAATAAGAAAAATTGGCCGGCACTCCACTGTTGATATACGAGTGCACTGTGTTTTGGGAAAACCCAACTTCAATCCATATAGTAAAACACGGCACTCCAATAGATATACTTGTTACAAAAAGTTAAAACTTTACTTGGCCACCTATTCTTTATCGACTGAACTAACAAAGGCCCTGAGGAAGGCCCAGGATTGGGCCGAAACGTAGGCCATATAGTTACTCCTTTGGTGGCATATATACAAACATAAATAAAGTTTGGACATTTTGTACCAAGTATATGTATTGGAGTGCCGTGTTTTACTATATGGTATGAACATGGGACCAACACAGATGCCTTCAGCTGCCAAGTGCACATGTAACAGGTCAGCCAGTGTCATAGGAACAAATCTGCTGACAGAAGACCTTTAAAGCAGTTGCCAAGTTCAGAGCTGACCCCAGACATATCCCCTTCTCGCCCCGCTGAGCCCCTCTGACATTTCATATTCCAATGCTCTCCCTTGGCCTGCGCTGTGTTCTGTTTACAGCCCTAGCAGTACCCGGAAAAAAATTCCAAATGGGGTGAAATTGCAAAAAAAAAAAGCAATTCCACCACAGTTTTGCGGGTTTTTAAATTTCGTCGTTCGATGTGCGATAAAACTGTGTACAGAGCTGTATGAGGGCTCATTTTTTGCGTCATAATCTGATCTTTTTATTGATACCATTCTGGGGTGTGTATGACTTTTTGATCACGTTTTATTTAATTTTTGTGGAAAATGAAGCAACCAAAAATGGTCGAATCCGCCATTTGGGCGCTTTTTTCCGTTTTGCTGTTTAACGTATGGGTAATATTTTTTTTATATTTTTATAGTATGGGCGTTTTTACACATCATGACACCCACGGCAGCTACAGTATCCTATAAGTCAATGTTAAGATCCTTAAATAAGCCTTGAGACATGACTTGGATATTAAATTAGCCAGCTCCTCATCTGCAGACAGCTGTTTCAGGGTGATTGCCCCTCATTAGTGCACAGCAGAGACTACTGGCTTAACTGGGTGAGAGGCCTTTTATGGGTTAGGGAGGTAATATCTCTCCTTAGGGAGAGAGCGGCTAAATCAGCCTGAGGAGATTTATAAGCCATACATGCTCCTCTGGAATTTTGGTAGGAAAGGGATAAACAATGTGTGGAACGTATCAAACGCCCCTTGAAAAAGAGAATCTCAGAACATATGGCTAACATTAGGAAAGGGTTCGAATTACATTCAGTCTTAAAGCACTATAAGGATTACCACAATAGCGATCCCTCCACTTTAAATTTTTGGCTATTGAAAAAGTTAGAAGACACTGGAGAGGTGGGAACCACATGGCAAACATGTCCAAGATCGAATCAAAAAGAATTTTTGAATTTGATACCTTAATCCCAACTGGACTCAGTAAACAGATGGACAGCACTCAATTATTGCTTGTGAAATTCAGGTTTTTTTTTTTTAGCCGGTCATAATACAAGTATGGCAACGTTTCGGGTTGTTAAGGCAAAACCCTTCATCAGGCCTAAAACTCGTGTCTCTTGACACTGCCGGTGTATGTGTGAAATTCAGTCAGCGGAGTGGAGACGGTCAGGTGACCCACATGTGGCAGGAGGCTGTGGAGAGGCCAGCATGCCGGCCTCTCCACAGCAGCAAGATATTTTTATTTTGTTCCTATTAGTGACATATTGTGTACATCATCTGCAGATTGTGTCTTTAATAATCTGGCTCACATCTAATGACTAGTGATGAGCGAGCACCAAAGTGTTCGGGCGTTTGGTCTGAACACATCGCAATATTCGTGCGCTCGGCCGAGCACCCGAGTATAATAGAAGTCAATGGGAGTCAACCAGGCACCCCCTGCTCGGATGAGGGGAGGATGCCTGGTTCATAGAAAAAGGTCTGAAAGTGATGGAAACACCTCTGAAATTGATCAGCAACAGCAGAGGGACCATGTTTCGATGCATCTTGGACACCAAGGTCACTGCTGGGAACCATGTTGTCCAAGTTGTACGCCACTTTTACAGACTGATCAAAATATACGAAAAGCCCCCAAAAATGTATTTACAGTCAAAATTGTTAGGAAATATTATTTCCTCTCTATTAAATGGTATATAAAGTGCAAGTGCTGCAAAAAATTGCATTGAAGGGGCACTCCGAAACAGCCTGTATATCACATAAAGGAGCTCCTCATTCACATTGTGGTACAATTGTTTAGGTAGTGAGACTCCTACACTCATACAGCCTATGCAGTAAGTGAAATGGCTGCCAAAAATTACAAGGAACAGGCACTCCAATGCACCTTTTATTACACATAAAGGAGGGCATCATACACACCCTTTAAAAAATATAAATAATAGCCTGCTCAAAAGACCCTCAAAACATTAGGAGCAAGGGCCTACTGGTTACCCTCTAAAACATTAGGGATGAGGGCCTGCTGGTGAGCTGACCCTGGAAAATATTGGAGTGAGCGAAGCCCATAAAACATTGTAGTGAGGGCTTACAGGTGAGCAGACCGTATAAAACATTGGAGGTGAGGGCCTGAAAGTGAGCGAACCCCATAAAACATTTAAGGTGAGGAACTGAAAGTGAGCGAAGCCCATAAAATATTGTAGTGAGGGCCTACAGCTGAGCAATTATGATAAAACATTGAAGTGAGGGCCTATAGGTGAGCAGACCATATGAAACATATGAAACATAGTAGTGTGGGCATATATACTGTATGGAACAGGAGGAGGAGTAAACAAGATTTAAAGATATACCCTTTTTTTGTAGGTGAAAAGGGTGCATCTGAATTTTGTGGATTGATTACATTATAAAGCATACATTTAAATTTCGTGTTTGTTCCTCATTAGCTCAGCGTTCCTCTGGTGAAGGGGAGAAGTCAGTGGCAATCCAGACCTTGTTCATTTTTATCTGAGTCAACCTGTCAGTTTTGCCAGTGGACAAGCGGATACGCTTATCTGTTATGATTAGGGATGAGCAAACCCGAACTGAATAGTTCGGGTTCGTACCGAATTTTGGGGTGTTCGGGACACGGACCCGAACATTTTCAAAAAAGTTCGGGTTCGTTTTTCGGCGATTTCTTCCCGCATTCTGAAGGGCTGCACAGCAGCCAATCAGCTAACGTTTTACTTCTTGCCCTAAGAAGCCATCACAGTCATGCCTACTAATGACCTAGCCTCTATTTAAGCTGGAGTCACGTAGCGCCGCACGTCACACTGCTCTGATTAGTGTAGGGAGAGGACTCAGCTTCTGTGAGGGCGAGATTAGGCAGGAAAAAAGTCAGCAAAAACACCTAATGAAGTGAACGATCTACAGCTGTGAATCATTCAACTTCTGCTAGTTAATTGCTCACTGGTTTTTAGGCTGCACAGAGCGTTTCTCTGTCACTTTTTTCTGGGGTGATCAGCGGCCATTTTGTGTCTTGTGGTGCACCAGCACAAGCTGCCACCAAGTCCATCAATACTACTTTTTTTTTTTGCTATATCCTACATCAGGGGCTTAGCTGTGCTTATTGTCACCCCTATAAACTCAGGATAGAAATGTTTATATTTTATTAAGGGGTTAAATTCAATTGCCAAAACAGCAATCCCCTAAGTCTGGTGTTCCAGCTGTGGCTAGCCAAGTCAAGTGTAATACTGTCTGCTGTCTGGCAAAGGATAGATTTTTTACTGTGGTGAAATTCAATTGCCAAAATAGCAATCCCCTAAATCTGGTGTCCCAGCAGTGGCTGGCCAAGTTTAATAGTGTACGTCAGAGGATTTATTATTTTCTGCGGTGAAATTCAGTTGCCAAAATAGAAATACAGTAAATCTGATGTTCCAGCTGTGACTGGACAAGGTTAATAGTATCCGTCAAAGGATAGATTTTGTTCTGGGGTGAAATTCACTGGCCAATATAGCAATACCCTAAAGCTGGTGTTCCAGCTGTTGCAGGCCAAGTGTTAATCTGTACGTAAAAGGGTATATTACACTGAGCATGCATCTCCAAGTGTATTTCTTTCCGTAAAATGGTATATTACAAAAAGTGTTACACTACAATTGCTGAAAGCATAATCTGGTAAATCTGCACGCACTTCTGTGCATCTCACAGTGTATTTCTGTCGGTAAAAGGGTATATTACACTCAAGGTGTATATACAAGTGCTGAGAGGGTCATCCTCAATAACTTCACAGGCTACCGTGCATCTCCAAGTGTATTTCGGTCCATTAAAGGGTATATTACGCGAACTGTTAAAATACAATTGCTGAAGGCAAAATCCTACATATTTTTTCACATGCTACTGTGCATCTCCAAGTGTAAATCTGTCCATAAAAGGATACCTTTCATCCAGGGCCTAAATACTAGACCTACAATTGATATTCCCCTAAATTAGTGGTTACTGCTTTGCCTGGAGTAGTGTAATAAGGTACAAAAATAAATAGGCAGATAGTGATAGGTGCCTGTAAAAAAAAGGCCTGAATTTGATATCAATACATTGGGCCAAATATTTTTTTTCTTATTAAGGTGCTTGGTGAATGGTAACAATGAGGAAAACATCTAGTAATGGACGCAGACGCGGTCGTTGTGGTGTTAGTGGACCCTCTGGTGCTGGGAGAGGACGTGGCCATTCTGCCACAGCTACACGTCCTAGTGAACCAACTACCTCAGGTTCCAGTACCCGCCAGAATTTACAGCGATATTTGGTGGGGCCCAATGCCGTTCTAAGGTACCTGAGCAGGTACAGGCGCTAGTCAGTTGGGTGGTCGACAGTGGATCCAGCACGTTCACAACATTATCTCCCACCCAGTCTTCTGCAGAAAACGCACAGGTGGCGCCTGAAAACCAAGCCCATCAGTCTGTCACATCACCCCCATGCATATCAGGGAAACTGTCTGAGCCTCAAGTTATGCAGCAGTCTCTTATGCTGTTTGAAGACTCTGCTGGCAGGGTTTCCCAAAGGAATCCACCTTGCCCTTACCCAGCGGTGGAAGACATAGAATGCACTGATGCACAACCACTGATTTTTTCTGATGATGAGGAAATGGGAATACAACCTCATCGGAGTCCGCACATCTCTGATGATGACGAAACACAGGTGCCAACTGCTGCGTCTTTCTGCAGTGTGCAGACCGAACAGGAGGTCAGGGAGGAAGACTGTGTGGAAGACGATGCAGAGGAAGATGAGGTCCTACACCCCACATGACATGAAGGTTGTGCCACTGACATTCATAGTTCAGAGGCAGTGGTGAGACAAAAGCAGAACAGCCGCCGCCAAGAGAGTTTGCTTGCTACTGGCCACCGCCACCAGGGACCAACACCCCAAAGGCAGCTTCAAGGAGTTCCCTGGCATGGCACTCCTTTAAACAATGTGCTGACGACAAGACTCAAGTGGTTTGCATGCTGTGCCATCAGAGCCTGAAGCGAGGCATTAACGTTCTGAAACTTAGCACAACCTGCATGACCAGGCATCTACATGCAAAGCATGAACTGCAGTGGAGTAAACACCTTAAAAACAAGGAACTCACTCAGGCTCCCCTTGCACTCTCTTCTGCTGCTGCCTCAGCCTCTTCCTCCGCCTCGGGAGGAATGTTGGCACCTGCCGCCCACCAAACAGAGGATGTGCCACCGACACAACCACCTGCGTCACCAAGCATCTCCACCATGTCACACGGCAGCGTTCAGCTCTCCATCTCACAAACTTTGGAGAGAAAGCGTAAATTCCCACGTAGCCCCTCTCAAGCCCTGGGCCTGAATGCCAGCATTTCTAAACTACTGGCCTTTGAATTGCTGTCATTTAGGCTGGTGGACACAGACAGCTTCAAACAGCTGATGGCGATGGCTGTCCCCCAGTATGTTGTTCCTAGCCGCCACTACTTCTCTAAGACAGCCATGCCTTCCCTGCACAACCAAGAATCTGATAAAATCAAGTGTGCACTGCGCAACGCCATCTGTGGCAAGGTCCAAATACGTGGACCAGTAAGCACGGCCAGGGACGCTATATCTCCCTAATTGCACACTGGGTAAATGCAGTGGCGGCTGGGCCCCAGGCGGAGAGTTCTTTGGCGCACGTCCTTCCGCCGCCAAGGATCGCAGGGCATCATTCTTTGCCTCCTGTAGCCTCCTCCTCCTACTTAGCTTCCTCCTCCTCTGCTTTCACCAGCTCATTCATTCAACCTCACACCTTCACCACCAACTTCAGCACAGCCCGTGGTAAACGTCAGCTGGCCGCTCTGAAACTCATATGTTTGGGGGACAGGCACCACACCACGCAGGAGTTGTGGCGTGGTATTGAACAACAGACCGACCAGTGGTTGCTGCCGGTGGGCCTCAAGCCCGGCCTGGTGGTGTGCGATAATGGGCGAAAACTCGTTGCAGCTCTGGGACTAGCCGGTTTGACGCACATCCCTTTCCTGGCTCATGTGCTGAATTTGGTGGTGCAATTTGGTGGTGCAGATGTTCATTCACAACTACCCCAACATGTCAGAGCTGCTGCATAAAGTGCGGGCCATCTGTGCGCTCTTCCGGCGTTCACATCCTGCCGCTGCTTGCCTATCTGCGCTACAGCGGAACTTCGGCCTTCCCGCTCACCGCATCATATGCGACGTGCCCACCAGGTGGAACTCCACCTTGCAAATGCTGGAGAGACTGTGCGAGCAGTAGCAGGCCATAGTGGAGTTTCAGCTGCATCACGCAAGGGTCAGTTGCACTGCAGCACAGAACCACTTTAGCACCAATGACTGGGCCTCCATGCGAGACCTGTGTGCCCTGTTGCGCTGTTTCGAGTACTCCACCAACATGGCCAGTGGCGATGATGCCGTTATCAGCATTACAATACTACTTCTATGTCTCCTTGAGAAAACACTTAGGGAGATGATGGAAGAGGAGGTGGCCCAGGAGGAGGAGGATGAGGGGTCATTTTTACCATTTTTAGGCCAGTCTGTTAGAAGTGCTCAGAGGGAGGTTTTTTGCAACAGCAGAGGCCAGGTACAAATGTGGCCAGCCAGGGCCCACTACTGGAGGACGAGGAGTATTAAGAGGAGGTGGGGGAGGATGAGGATGAAGCAGGTTCACAGCGTTGTGGCACCCAACACAGCTCAGGCCCATCACTGGTGCGTGGCTGGGGGAATACGGAGGACGATGACGGTACGCCTCCCACAGAGAACAGCTTGTCCTTACCTCTGGGCAGCCTGGCACACATGAGTGACTACATGCTGCAGTGCCTGCGCAACGACAGCAGAGTTGCCAACATTTTAACGTGTGCGGACTACTAGGTTGCCACCCTGCTGGATCCCCGGTACAAAGACAATATGCCCACCTTACTTCCTGCACTGGAGTGTGATAGGAAGATGCGTGAGTACAAGCGCACGCTGGTAGACGCGCTTCTGAGAGCATTCCCCAATGTCAAAGGGGAACAAGTGGAAGCCCAAGGTGAAGGCAGAGGAGGAGCGAGAAATGTGGAAAAGTTTTGTCACCACGCCACAGCTAACTGCACCACCACCTGATACGGAACGTGTTAGCAGGAGGCAGCATTTCACTAACATGGTTGAAGAGTACGTGTGCACACCCCTCCACGTACTGACTGATGGTTCGGCCTCATTCAACTTCTGGGTCTCCAAATTGTCCACGTGGCCAGAGCTAGCCTTTTATGCCTTGGAGGTGCTGGCCTGCCCGGCGGCCAGCGTTTTGTCTGAACGTGTATTCAGCACGGCAGGGGGCGTCATTACTGACAAACGCAGCCGCCTCTCCACAGCCAACATGAATAAATAAATAAAAGTGGCCTTCTCCATTGGTGGGTGACATGACTCCTAATTCTCTCCTATGAGACCTCTCTCCTCCGTCTGGGTGCCAGGGGCCTAATTATCGAAAAGTGGCCTTCTCCATTGGTGGGTGACATGAAGCCTGATTCTCTGCTATGCGACCTCTGTCCTCTGTCTGGGTGCTGGGGCCTAATTAAATGAAAGTGGCCTTCTCCATTGGTGGGTGACTTGAAGCCTGATTCTCTGCTATGGGACCTCTCTCCAATTGATATTGCTTAATTTTTATTTATTTTATGTTATTTTAATTCATTTCCCTATGTTTGCAGGAGATTTACCTACATTGTGCTGCCTTTTGAAGCCCTCTAGCCCTTTCCTGGACTATTTTACAGCCTTTTTAGTGCCCAAAAGTTCGGGTCCCCATTGACTTCAATGGGGTTCGGGTTCGGGATGAAGTTCGGATCGAGTTCGGATCCCGAACCCGAACATATTTGGGAAGTCCGGCCGAACTTCTCGAACCCGAACATCCAGGTGTTCGCTCAACTCTAGTTATGATGCCACCAGCAGCTCTAAATACACGCTCAGACAAAATGTTGATGGCAGGGCAGGCCAACTCCAAAAAACGTTTCCCTCCTTGTAGCACTAGGCTGCACTTCAGGGTCAGGTTGCTGGCGGGGTGTTATGAAAGTTTCCCGTGCCTTGCAGAGTGTTGCCCTGGCTTTGTTTCGAACTGCTGTGTGTTCCCATTCTCTCCCATCCCTGTACGAAGTACGGACTCTGCCACTAGCATTGTCAGATGAAAAATTCCGGAGCAATCTCTCAACAAGTACCTTCTGGTATTGCACTATTTTACTCCTCTCCACAACAGGAATGAGAGATGAGAAGTGTTCTTTGTAGCGGGGGTCGAGAAGGGTGAACACCCAGTAATCTTTGTTATTTAAAATGCATCTAAAGCCAGGGTCGCGGGTAAGGCAGCCTGACATGAATTCAGTCATGTGTGCCAAAATACCAACAGGCAAGATGTTGATATCAGGATGACTCTCCATCTCCTCTTCTGCCCATCCACGCTGAACAGATGGAATTAAAGTTCGATGGTTACTAGCCTCTGTAGCAAAGGCAACAGTCTCTGTCTCCTCCTCCTCTTCACGGTACAATTCGTGCTGAAAAGACGAACTGTGGGTGGTCTGGGTATCACCATGTGAGATGTCCTCTCCCTGTTCGTCTGCCACATTCATAGCGTCATCCCTAATTGTAGAGAAGTGATTGTTTGAGTAGACACAGCAGTGGGATGGTTACACTGATAATGTCGTTATCGCCACTAACCATCTGTGTGGATTCTTCAAAGTTTTTTAAAACCTCACACAGCTCTGACTTCAATGCCCACTCCTCACTTGTGAATAGTGGCAGTTGAATTGAAATAGTGGCAGTTGGCATGGTTGACGACCATGTTGCAGCTGGTATTCCACAACTGCCCTCTGCTGCTTACAAAGCCTGGCCAACATATAGAACGTTAGCCTTCCAGAGCGTGCTCACGTCACACAACAGTCTGTGAGCTGGAAGCCGCAAGCGCTGCTGCAGCGTTGACAGGACTGCTGAAGCGGTGGATGACTTGCGGAAATGGGCACACGTGGTGTGCCTTCACTAGTAGCTATGGCAAATTGGGGTATGTTTTGATAAACCGCTGAACCACTAAATTTAAGACGTGGGCTAGGCATGGGATGTGTGTCGGGTTGCCAACTTCCAAAGCCGCCACCAAGTTATGGTCATTGTCAGACACAACCATGCCTGGTTGTAGGTTAAGTGGCGAGAGCCACAGTTCAGTCTGGTCCCTTATACCCTGCCACAACTTTGCAGCGGTGTGCTGGTTGTCCCCCAAGCAGATCAGCTTCAGTACGGCCTGTTGACGCTTACCCATAGCAGTGCTACACTGCTTCCAGCTAGCGACTGATGACTGATTGCTGCTGGAGGTGGAAGTGGAGGAGGAGGGGGCGGAGGAGGAGAAGTGGGGGTTGGAGCCAGTAACATAACCGCTTGCGGAGACCCTGATTGACATAGGGCCCACAATCCTGGGCGTGGGTGCCATTCCAGGGTATGAGTCACTCCCAGCCTCAACACCTTTCACCCAGTGTGTGGTCAGAGAAATGTAGCATCCCTGGCTGCCAGCTCTTGTCCGTGGTTAAGTGGACTTTCAAAGTAATTTCAAAGCAACTGCGTTGGTCAGGGTGATTTGAGACAGGGAAATGGATGTTGTTGCTGCTTGTTCTTGCGAAGGTCCAGGCGCAGGGCGAGAGGCATCCGGGCCTGCATTTTGGACAGGGGATTGAACAGCTCGTAACACAGGGGAAGAGGAAGCTGCGGTGTGACCCGCAGACCCAGATTGTGGACCTAGGTGTTCGGCCCACTTTATAGGGTGCTTGGATGCCATGTGGTGAATCATGCTGGTGGTGGTGAGGTTGCTAGTGTTCACGCCCTGGCTCATATTGGTACGGCACAGGTTGCAAACTACCACTCTTTTGTCATCTGCACTTTCCTCAAAAAAGTGCCATACTGCGGAACACCTACACCTTGACAATGTTATTTTACGCATGGGGGTGATCGATGTAATGGTTGGGGCCTGTTTGGTGTGGGCCGACTTCTCCATTTTGCAACCCCACTGACTCTTCCAGCCTGTTGTGATGTGATGCTGCGGATCCCTCCCACTCTGTACTGCTGTCCTTGCTCGGCTCTTCACCTTCCCATGTTGGGTCAATGACCTCATCGTCCAACAACTCCTCTTCCACTTACTTACTCTGATCATCCTCCTGTCTTGACCTAACCGTAACCTGAGTGTTTGCCAACTGTGTCTCATCATCCTCCTCCTCATGAACGAATGATTGATGATCACCACAGTCATCTTCTTGCAACTGCAAAGGGTCAAGAGGTTGGGAATTCTGGGCACAATATCTCAAGTCCCTCTTCAAGCGTGCTGGGTGAGAGGGCCAAATGTAATTGTGGCGCTGGAAAGAGCTTCTCGGAATATCCGAGTGTGGGATCACTCGTTTGGCAGAACTCTCCATGGTGGAAGGGAGGATGATCTTAGTGAGTAGTTGGCTGACCAGACTCTTGGCTACAGAGTGGATTTGGTGGAAGAAAGGGTGGTGCCTAGCCAACTGGAAGCATTATCTTCAGCAATCCAACTGACCAACTGTGCACACTGGTCTGACTTAGACAGTGTTGTCGTATGCCAGCCAGCTAAGTTGGACATTAAGCTGGGTACTGTTTTCTTACTTTTTTTTTGTGGTGCACTGGCAGCAGGCACAGTTTCATTGCGCCCAGTGCCACGACCTCTGCCTGAACCATCAGCATAAAGCCTACTTCCCCTTAATGCTGGCCTTCTTCATATTTATGTTTTTGTTACTTGTTGTGACATATACTGTCTGTGATCCAAAAACATTGTCTATATTTCAAATTAAATTAATCTTGCCCTAATATACTGTCCATATTCTGGTGTTTTATGTGACATATACTGTCCGTGATCCTAAAACATTGCCTTTATTTTACATTACATTAATCTAGGCCTAATATACTGTCCATATTCTGGTGTTTTATGTAACATAAACTGTCTGTGATCCCAAAACATTGTATTTAAAATTACATTACTCTGGGCCTAATTTACTGTCCATATTCTGGTGTTTTATGTTACATATACAGTCCGGCATCTGAAAAGATGCCTGCCTTACACCATCATGTTTCCGAGAACATCACTTGTGCCCTGACCGATGCACTTCCCAAGGAACCCATAAACAAGTGCTGGTGTCCAGGGACTCTGCATTTCCCTGACCGCACACTGGGTGAATGTTGTGGAAGCTGGGAGTGAGTTGTACCCTGCCAGTAGCTATGTTACTGGCTAAAACTCCCACTTCTCCTCCTCCGCCACTTCCACCTCCAGCAGCAGTCAGCCATCAGTCGCTAGCTGGAAGCAGTATAGCACTGCTGTGGGTAAGCGTCAACAGGCTGTGCTAAAGCTGATCTTCTTAGGGGACAAACGGCACACAGCCGTTGAGCTATGGCAGGGTATAAGGAACCAGACTGAGCTGTGACTCTCACCAATCAACCTACAACCAGGCATGGCTCTGTCTGACAATGGCCGTAACTTCGTGGCAGCTCCTGACACACATTCCATGCCTAGCCCACATCTTAAAGTTAGTGGTTCAGTGCTTTATTAAAACTTACCACAATTTTCAAGAGCTACTGTACTGTCACGGGGCGCCAAAGGCGCACTCGGTTTCCCATCAACTGCAGACCTGCTACTTAGCTTCAGGAGAGAGGATCTGTGTTTGGCCTCATTCCCAGGGTGGCTTTGCTAGCGGGGAGGCTCCCTGCTCCTAAGTCTTCCTTTAGCGCCGAGCTGATCACTCGGTGCTCAACTAGTCTGTCTGTCGGTCATGTGACGCTGGTCTCTTCAGAAGAAAAGACCTCCACTCGCTTCTTTGAATTATTTTGCAAATTTATTGGTCACATATTATGAGCATAGTGACGCGTTTCAGCACAAAGAGTGCTTTCATCAGACTCTATATATCCATTGTTCAGTTACACAATAAATAGGTGTTCAAACATGGAGGAAGTGACGTGGAAACTTAGGCTCCTCCCACTTACATGAGAAAACAAAAAGAAAAAAAGGAAGTGAAACAAAGAAAGGTTTTTCAGAATATCCCATGGATAATCCATGAATCAAATAATGTTTCAATGACGCTGAAAAGAGAAGAAAAATTAAATCAAAAAAGTTATACAAGTTCAGATTCAAAGAAAGCTACGTACATTGTACTCTCGGTTTAAGCCTTTTGGCTCCATCGTTTGTAACCGGTGGATCGAATAGGCCTCACGCTTCAGTAACATTTTGTTCCTATCTCCACCTCTGCGTGGTAATGAAACACCTTCAATGATTTGATAGCGCAATTGTGCTATGTTGTGATTCTGATGATGAAAGTGGTAAGGAATAGGAAGTAACAAATTACCTTTTCTAATAGTCGATTTATGCTTGCTCAGCCTGTCTTTCATCCGTGTTTATGTTTCTCCCACGTATAATAAACCACAAGGACATTTTAGTATGTAGATGACAAATGTACTGTCACACGTGAATATCCCCGTATCCTGTCTGTGGATGTGAGAAATGTGTGCCCTTGATCACGCTGGAGCAACTTACACAGTTGAGGCAAAGAAATGTTCCTCGTTTAGGGGAAGAGAACGTGGTCTGTCTGAGTCCTCTTTTGTTACTGCCTATATCTGCTCGCACTATCCTGTCCCAAATGTAATCTGTACGTTTGTAACACATCATCGGTGGATGCTGGAACTCTTGTATCTGTTGATAAGATTTGGAGACAATATGCCAGTGTTTATTAATGATTCCTTTCAACTTATGTGTCCATGGGTGGTATTTGACCACTAATGAAATGCGCCGTTCCTTTTTCTGTTTGTTAGGTGATGTGTGTTCTGTTTTTTTCTCTTTGTTCAGTCAGTAAATGTTGTGGATAACCCCTATCTTTGAATTTGGTGGTCATCTCGTCTAGCCGTTTCTGACATGTATCTGTGTCAGTGACAATGCGTTTCACCCTTTGGAATTGGGAAAAAGGGATAGATTTTTTAGTGGCTGCAGGGTGGCTACTTGTATAGGCTAACAGGCTATTTCTGTCAGTGTTCTTGATGAAGAGATCTGTATGTAACCTTCCATCTTTTCCTTTTATTACCCAGGTATCCAAAAAGGAAACCTTTTCTGCATCTTGGTGTACCGTATATTTTAACTCCACCCAAATGGTATGAAGAAAAATAGTAAATTCCTCGAGGGATCGAATGTCGCCACGCCATACGCAAAATATATCGTCGATAAATCGACGCCAAAGTATGCAGTGTTGCTGATATAGTTGATTGGAGTATACAAATTGTTGCTCAAATTGCGACATGTAGCAATTTGCGTGTGGCGGAGCAACATTCGATCCCATCGCGGTCCCGCTGCGCTGTTGAAAAAAGGAATCCTGGAAAAGAAAATAGTTTTGCTTCAATACTATTCTCAATAATGTCAAAAATAACTTTTTTTCTTTCTTGTTATAGGAGCTGTTCTCTAGGAGACCCTCAACTGCCAGGATACCTTTCTCATGGGTTATAGATGTATATAGGCTGCATACATCAAAGGTGACCAGTATGCAGCCTTCATCTATCTGTATGGAACTGATTTCAGACAAGAAATGGCCCGTGTCACGTACATATGAGGGTGATTTTTGTGTTAGAGGTGTGAGTACCTTCTCCAAGAGGATTGCTGGTGGAAAGAGAATATAGTCAGTGGACGCCACTATAGGACGTCCAGGGGGTTTTGTAAGAGATGTATGCACTTTTGGCAGTGTATAGAACACTGGAGTGATAGGGTGTTGGTTGATCAGAAAATCACTCAGTTTGGCGTCTATGACTCCACTCTCCCTAGCCCCATCTACAACCTCTCGGAGAATCTCCTTAATAAGAAAAACTGGATCAGATTGCAATAACCGATAAGTTTTAGTATCACTCAATTGTTGCAGAGTTTCAGACACATAATATTCCTTGTCAAGAATGACAAGGGCTCCCCCTTTCTCAGCAGGTTTAAATATCAACGATTTGTCATCCAAAAAATGATTAAGAGCTTGTTTCACTTCAACCTTAAGGTTATGATATAAATGTGGTGATCCCTGCTTACATTGTTGCAACCAGGTTTTAATGTCCCTCTGCACTAAATTGATATACGTCTCAATTGGATGATACGACCTTGGAGGTACAAAGTTACTTTTAATCTTCAAATTAAACTGTTTGGGAGTTAGTCCCTTTGATGAACTCTCCCTTAATTTTTCACCCGGTTGAGACGTGATGTTCTCTTTGGCAAAGTGGGCTTTGAGACGCATGCTCCGAAAAAAACGTTGCATGTCCATATTCAAGGTGAATGTGTCCAAATTCCCCGTGGGGATGAAGGACAAATCTTTTTTGAGCAAGTTCATTTGGGCAGGACCAAGGCTCTTAGAGGACAAATTCAATACAGAATTTAGTGTCATACCTGTGATCTGGTCACTCTCGGGGCATCTGCTTCGCCTATGATGGCGGCCGGCTCTCCCGGTGTTGATCTTTTTGCACATTGACGTTTGCCTAAAAAATGCCCCGTGGACCAGTTAAGGTATCGCTGCCAGATCCAGATGAAGATGAACCGGCTCGTCGGTCTCGCGTACGCTGTGAAGGAATTGCTGTCCTGCCACCTGTAGACGCGCTTTGTTGCATAATCCTCTGTATCCATCAGGTATTTTGATCTTTTGGTTACTTGTATTTTCTGCTGCAATTCGCTGCATTGTTTCTCTATATCCGCTTCAAGTTTTGATAGGTCCTCCCTTTTCAGGCAGTCTGCTAGTTGCTCTTTGGCTGCTGTTATGTTCGCTTTGCATTCATCAATTGCACTTGTCAGATATTCGATGGTAAGCACTATTAAGTCCAAAGAGCACTTATTCAGTACAGTTGCAAAGCGTGTACAATAATCCAAATTGTTACAGAAAAGTGTGGGTCTCAGATTTGCTCGGAGCCCCCGAGGTATTTTCTGTGTGCGATGATATTCGGCGAGAGTAGTCGCATGTAGCTCAAGTGAGACTAAGTGTTTGTTTTCTTTGATCAAGCTTCTACTTTTCAGTTCACTTGATGGAATGTGTAGAAAGTCAGAGGGAGCAGTGATCTTCGCCACAATGTCCCGTGCTTCCTCTTTGTATATGCAGAAGTATTCATCGAGAAGTCGGATGTTAGCGGCGTGCTCGTGCCTGAATGCCAGCAGATTTCAAGTTAGGTAACTGGTTAGCACTGCCTTGGTAGCGTGCGGTGCACGTGTCTGCGTGGCGGGCGTCCCACGGATACACTTCAGAAGAAAAGACCGCCACTCGCTTCTTTGAATTATTTAGCAAATTTATTGGTCACATATTAAGAGCATAGTGACGCGCTTTCAGCACCAAGAATGCTTTCATCAGACTCTATATATCCATTGTTCAGTTACACAATAAATAGGTGTTCAGACATGGAGGAAGTGATGTGGAAACTTAAGCTCCTCCCACACAGCCTATATACATCTATAGCCCATGAGAAAGGTATCCTGGCAGTTGAGGGTCTCTAGAGAACAGCTCCTATAACAAGAATGAAAAAAGTAATTTTTAACATTATTGAGAATAGTATTGGAGCAAAACAATTTTCTTTTCCAGGATTCCTTTTTCAACAGCGCAGCGGGACCGCGATGGGATAGAATGTTCCCTACATTTTGCCTTTTCTTGGGGCTTTCTAATTAATAAATGTGTAGGTAGTTCATATATATGTTATAAAGAATCCATCACAAATAATCCATTTCATGTTTTTATTGTTACGTTGTCTCTTTGGGGAGAACCTCCCCAAATGATGCAATTTCCCTTTATAAGACATATAGAATCCATATACTGCAGGCCACTGAGGAAGAAGCATAGTGCTTCTGGAAGGATTCCACTGTAGGTGAGGAGTCTGATATGTTGGGGTAGAGAGTTCCAGAGTATAGGGGATGCACGGGAGAAATCCTGGAGGCGAGTGTGGGAAGAGGTGATAAGAGGAGAGGAGAGAAGGAGGTCCTGTGAGGATCGAAGATTGCGTGTGGGGATGTATCGGGAAGTAGCTCAGAGATGTAGGGAGGGGACCGATTGTGGACGGCCTTGTATGTGTGGGTTAGTATTTTAAACTGAATTCGCTGGGCAATGGGGAGCCAGTGCAGGGACTGGCAGAGGGGAGATGCAGAGGAGTAACGGGGGAGAGATGGATTAGTCGGGCAGCAGAGTTGAGGATAGATTGTAGGGGTGCGAGAGAGCTAGATGGAAGGCCACAGAGGAGAATGTTGCAGTAGTCTAGGCGGAGATGATGAGGGAATGTATAAGCATTTTTGCCGATTCAAAGTTGAGGAAAGGGCGGATGCGGGAGATGTTTTTGAGTTGGAAACGGCAGGTGGTGGAAAGGGCTTGGATGTGTGGTCGGAAGGAGAGGGCAGAATCCAAGGTCACCCAAGGCAGCGGACTTGGCTGACCGGGAGAGTGTGCAGTCATTGATTGTGATAGATAGGTCTGTTGGGGGAGTGAGCAAGATGGGGGAAAGATGATAAATTCTGTTTTATCCATATTAAGTTTTAGAAAGCGAGAGGAGAAGAAGGAGGATATGCGAGATAGGCATTGTGGGATTCTGGATAGTAAGGTTGTGATGTCTGGACCAGAGAGGTAGATTTGTGTGTCGTCAGCATAAAAGTGATACTGGAAACCATGGGACTCTATAAGCTGTCCCAGGCCGAAGGTGTAGATAGAGAAGAGCAGGGGTCCTAGGACGGAGCCTTGCGGGACACCAACAGAGAGGGAGTGAGGCGAGGAGGTGGCGTGAGAGTGGGAGACGCTAAATGTCCGGTCTGTGAGGTATGATGTGATCCAAGAGAGGGCCAGGTCAGTGATGCCAAGAGATGAGAGAGTTTGTAACAGAAGGGAGTGGTCGACAGTGTCAAAGGCAGAGGACAAGTCAAGTAGAAGGAGGACAGAGTAATGTTTTTTGGTTTTGGCAAGTAGTAGGTCATTGGTGACTTTGGTGAGGGCAGTCTCGGTTGAGTGGTGGGGTCGGAAGCCAGATTGTAGCCGGTCAAAGAGGGAGCAGGAGGAGAGGTGAGAGGACAGTTCAGAATGGACATGTTGCTCAAGTAGCTTTGAGGCATATGGAAGAAGTGATATGGGGCGATAACTGGACAAAGAAGATGGGTCAAGTGATGGCTTTTTGAGGATGGGTGTAATATCCGCTTCAAGTTTTGATAGGTCCTCCCTTTTCAGGCAGTCTGCTAGTTGCTCTTTGGCTGCTGTTATGTTCGCTTTGCATTCATCAATTGCACTTGTCAGATATTCGATGGTAAGCACTATTAAGTCCAAAGAGCACTTATTCAGTACAGTTGCAAAGCGTGTACAATAATCCAAATTGTTACAGAAAAGTGTGGGTCTCAGATTTGCTCGGAGCCCCCGAGGTATTTTCTGTGTGCGATGATATTCGGCGAGAGTAGTCGCATGTAGCTCAAGTGAGACTAAGTGTTTGTTTTCTTTGATCAAGCTTCTACTTTTCAGTTCACTTGATGGAATGTGTAGAAAGTCAGAGGGAGCAGTGATCTTCGCCACAATGTCCCGTGCTTCCTCTTTTGTATATGCAGAAGTATTCATCGAGAAGTCGGATGTTAGCGGCGTGCTCGTGCCTGAATGCCAGCAGATTTCAAGTTAGGTAACTGGTTAGCACTGCCTTGGTAGCGTGCGGTGCACGTGTCTGCGGGCGGGCGTCCCACGGATACACTTCAGAAGAAAAGACCGCCACTCGCTTCTTTGAATTATTTAGCAAATTTATTGGTCACATATTAAGAGCATAGTGACGCGTTTCAGCACCAAGAATGCTTTCATCAGACTCTATATATCCATTGTTCAGTTACACAATAAATAGGTGTTCAGACATGGAGGAAGTGATGTGGAAACTTAAGCTCCTCCCACACAGCCTATATACATCTATAGCCCATGAGAAAGGTATCCTGGCAGTTGAGGGTCTCCTAGAGAACAGCTCCTATAACAAGAATGAAAAAAAGTAATTTTTAACATTATTGAGAATAGTATTGGAGCAAAACAATTTTCTTTTCCAGGATTCCTTTTTTCAACAGCGCAGCGGGACCGCGATGGGATAGAATGTTCCCCTACATTTTGCCTTTTCTTGGGGCTTTCTAATTAATAAATGTGTAGGTAGTTCATATATATGTTATAAAGAATCCATCACAAATAATCCATTTCATGTTTTTATTGTTACGTTGTCTCTTTGGGGAGAACCTCCCCCAAATGATGCAATTTCCCTTTATAAGACATATAGAATCCATATACTGCAGGCCACTGAGGAAGAAGCATAGTGCTTCGAAACACGTATGATTGCACTTCAGTTTAACATATCTGTATACATCATCCACAGCGAGCCGTCCAGCATCCCGATCCTCTAACTACCCATTTGGTGGAGCTAGATACCACTCTAGTTCTCGTTCACGTGGGATGCCACGCCACGAGCAGGTAGAGTTAAGGGGGTCGATATATATATCTTTTATTGCCGCTGACAACTGTACGGTAATGTTACCAGAAACCTATATGATTTGCATATCTACAAGCACCGATAAGACAAACATAAATATGTCATTCACTGCATTTGAAGCGATAAATTATCCATACCGGACATTATTAAACGAGAAACAATTTGTATACAACCCAGGCAAGTGTATCACTACCATCCCAAGAATAACACAATCAAAAGAAAGCATATCTGCTAATATAACACTCTAAACTTTCTGATGAATATCCGATATTTCAAGAGGCGGAGTCTTTAACCATTTAATTTGCTTCAAGATGTATATTGCCATCAGCTAGTTGAAGAAGATGGTTACAACATCACGCACGACTCATTCACTGTTCTTTTAGGAGGAATTATGAATGAATATGAACTGTTAGGAGCTTTTATAAAATAGCACCATCTTCTGGACATTTATTGAAACAACACTTTGAGGAATTTATTAACAGTGGACATTTTAAATATATAGCTAGTGATGACCGAGCACCAACGTTTTCGGGTGTTTGGATGTTTGGGCTGAACACATTGCTATGTTCATGTGCTTGGCCGAGCACCCCAGTATAATGGAAGTCAGTGGGAAACAACCAGGCACCCCCTGCTCTAAAGAGGCGAGGGTGCCTGGTCGATTGGAAAAGGTCAGAAAGTGACAGAAACAACACTGAAATGGAGCGAGAGCAGCATGGGGATGATGTCTGGATGTATCTTGGACTCCTAATTCGCTGCTGGTAACCATGTTGTCCCAGTTGTACGCCAGTTTTACAGACTAACAAACCCCCCCAAAAAAAACCAAACTACTTTACAGGAAAAATTGTTAGGAAACACTCTTTCCTATATATTCAATTGTGTGTAAAGTGCAAGTGCTGGCAACAATTTTGTTTTCTTTTAAGAACTGGGGCCATGATTAAGATGGACAGCCGGAGGTATCTGTATTGCGCTGTTATTTGACTGGCGCCAGAAGAACCACACTGAAAGCATTTGCCAAGAATGGTTTCATTAATCTAAGATTAAATTTGTAGCCTGGTTTGCAAAAACGATCCAACACACAATCCCGCGGCATTATTCCCATCACCCGACGAGCATTTTCCTGGAAACCAAAGTCTTTGGTCTCCGAGGGGAGTATGGTTACAAAGCTGAAACTTAATTAATTGATGGAAGGGCACCACCAGGAGCAGAGCCTGCGGCACAATTTGATTCCACATGGGAAACCTCACCCGGCCTGTACACTGAAAGGATAGACAGATTGATACCTCTTTTTCCATTCTGTGGGTGTTGGTGCATGGCCGTTGTGAGCGGGTGGATAAAGACTATTTGTGTGGTTCATTCCGATAAGGGCGGTTTCACATGGGCGTATAAAGCCCGTGCCCGTATTGCGGACCGCATTTGTGGATCCGTAATACACGGGCACCGTTCCATTGCCTTTCCGGATCACGGATGCGGACCCGTTCATTTCAATGGGTCCGCAAATCCGGAGATACGGAACTATGGAGCGGAACACTACGGAAGCACTACAGAGTGCTTTCTGGTGTTCCTTTCCATCCTTCCGCACAGCATGCTCTATATTTTTGCGGAATGGAGGGATTGCGGACCCATTCAAATAATTGGGGCCACGATCCCCTTGCGGCTGCCAATCAGCAGGTGCCCGGCCATTCTGGACAGAAATTTGCGGTCCATGGCATGGGCACGGGCTCCATACGCCCGTGTGAAACCGCCCTAACCAACGAGATTCCTCCGTGCTAACGAGTTACATCACCCCCTGCTTCCAGTGCAAGGACATTGCAGATATATTATCAAAAACACTGGCCACTATAAAATATTACTGAATTTTACAAAAATTTTTGCTTTCAATAATGTTACATTGTAGAGTTAGCGCAGGGAATAGGGGTCAGCACCGGCTACGAATAAATTTTATGGAAATTTTAACAATATTTTTTGAATGCTGTAATGTTACATTGAAGAGTTAGTGCAGGGAATGGGGGTCAGCACCAGCTACGAAAAACACGACTAACACGAGATCTGCTCTGCCCTCTTCCTACAGGATCCTATCAGGATCTGGGCCTCGTCTCTCAGCTCTTCCACGTTTCAATGGTGACCCCAAGCAGTGCCGGGGGTTCACAAACCAATGCACCCTTTATTTTGAACTTTTGTGTCACCAATTTGCCTTGGACCGGTGCCAAAGTGGCTTTTCTTATGTCATACATCACAAGGGAGGCACTGTCCTGGATCAATCCTGTCTGGGTAAGGAACAACCCAGTCATAATGGCTCAGTAGGGTTGAGCGAATCCAAACTGTATCGATTTTTGGGGTGTTTGGGACACGGACCCGAACCCTAACATTTTCATAAAGGTTCGGGTCCGTTGTTCGGCGATTCTTCCCACTTTCTGAAGGGCTGCACAGCAGCCAATCAGCAAGTGTTTTACATCTTTGCCCTAAGAAGCCATCACAGCCATGCCTACTAATGGCATGGCTGTGATTGGCTGAGTGCAGCAGGTGACCCAGCCTTTTTATAAGCTGGAGTCACGTAGTGCCGCACGTCACTCTGCTGCTGTGAGTCAAGTGAAAGGTTTCTGCTGGTGCTCTCAGGGAGAGATTAGGGAAGAAATCTATAGAACCTGTTGTACTGCAATCCACAAGATACAGCAAATATAGAGGGAGGGAGCTTCAGCAATCCTACATTTATGTACCCAGCCACTGCAAAGATATATATTTTTTTTAATCCATCTGTTACTGATTTGGTGGGTTGGCAGCCATTTTAGCCACTGCAGTGTCCTGCATGTGTGCCAGCCTGCATGGGACATCAGTCATTTTTGGTAGCTCAGTGAAAGAAAAAATGCTTTTTTCCGGCTGCTCAAGTCCCCTAGAATACCTTTTGTATAATTAAGAGGTGACATAGTCCATTTGTCTAGTCTGGGACTTGTGGTGCCACAGAGCACTTGCGTATACAATCCACAAAACTGTATATTCAATTTCAGCAGTCAAATAGTGCATCAGTGTATTTTTGTGAGAAAAAGCGGTAATCCTGATCCGCAAAGCAGTTTTAAATACACCGCCCAAATATATATTTGACATTTCTGCAATGAAATAGAGAATCAGTGTATTTTTTGGGGGAAAAAAACTGTATTCCTGGTCTACAAAACAGTTTGAAATACACCGCCCAAATACGTATTTTACATTTCTGCCGTGAAATAGAGCCTCAGTGTATTTTTGGGGAAAAAAAGAAGTATTCCAGGTCCACAAAGCAGTTTTAAATACAACGCCCAAATACACATTTTACATTTCTGCAGTGAAATTGTGAACTAGTCTTTCTTTGTAGGAAAAAAAGCAATATTCTTGCTTCACAAATCAGTCGTGCATACAGCGTAGAAATACCTACTTTTATTTTCCAGCAGTTAAATACTGCATTTGTGTGTTTTATTAAAAAAATCCATGTTCTGGGTCCACAAACCACTTGTGCATACAGCATATAGATACCAAATTTAAATTGCAGCACGGAAATAGTGCTCTAGTGTGCTTTACTGAAAAAAAGCCGTGTTCTAGGCCTAAAAAACTGTTCTGCATAAAGCGTAGGAATACCTACGGTTAATTTCCAGCAGTTAAATACTGCATTTGTGTGTTTTATTTAAAAAAATTACGTGTTCTCTGTCCACAAACCACTTTTGCATACAGCGTGCAAATATCCAAAATAAAGATGAGCAGTCAGCTGCAGTCAGCGTGATACTTATGTAGATAGGATAAAATCTTCATAGGCATTAGACACAGCATGCTAGTGTTTCAGACCTTACAAATTCAGGTCCTTCATCATGACATAATGTCATGATGAAGGACCTGGATTTGTAAAGGTCTGAAACGCGTAACATTGTACTGGTGTCCTGGTGTTATGGAAGTTTTTATCCTATCTACAATAAAGTATCACGCCTGACTGGTGAGCTGGACGTTCTCATCTTTATTTTGGATATATCTCGACTCACCCAAGGAGTCTTGTCCGTGCTCCCAGAGGGGGATGGTATGGGAGTGAAGCTGCCTCTTTTTCCTTCGTTTATATAGCGTGCAAATATATATTTTACATTTCTGCAGTGAAATTGCGAATCAGTGTGTTTAAGGGCAAAAAAGCTGTTTTATTTGTCCAAGAGCATTTTTATGACACGGGCACTGCCTTAGTGAACTTAATTGTTGACTATTGGCAGCTTGCGAATATATTTCGCGATATTCTAAATATCCGCGAATTCTCGAAGTGCCGATATTCGCGATTAAAATTCGCAATTCGAAAATTCGTGATCAACACTAAAATTGACACCGGAGAGAAACCATCTTTCAGTTTGGTGGGTGAACGCAAATAATGAGGAGTCGTGGTGTTGGTGGAGCTCCTGTTGCTGGGAGAGGATGTGGCCGTTCAGCCCCAACTACAGGGTCCAAGTGAAACACCTTCCTCTTGTGCGAATAGGCGATAGACTCTGCAGTGTTATTTGGTAGGCCCGAATGCCGCTCTACAAAATTGATTGGGTAGCTGACAGTGGCTCCAGTTCCTTCACATTATCTAGCACCCAGTCCTCTGCAAAAAGCTCAGAGTTGTCACCTGCAGCCCATGCCCATCAGTCTTTCACCTCACCCCCTTGCAAATCAGCCAAGCAGTCAGAACTCCAAATCATGCTTCAAACTCTTATGTTATTTGATGACTCTGTTGGCAGGGTTTCCCCAGCCCATCCACCTAGCCCTGCCCCAGAAGTGGAAAACATTGAATGTACTGATGCCTAACCACTTATTTTGCAGGATGAGGACATAGGAAGACCGCCGCAACAAGTCTCTGATGATGACTAAACACAGGTGCCAACTGCTGTGGCTTTCTGCAATGGGCATACCGACGAGAAGGGCAGGGGTCATGGATGGGTAGAAGATGATGTGGAGGATGATGAGGTCCTAGACCCAGACTGGGCTGAAGGTCGTGCTAGTGATGTGTGCAGTTCAGAGGAAGAGGCAGTGGTTGCACAGAGGCAACAGCACAGCAAAAGAGGGAGCAGGGTGGAAAAGCGGAGCGGCCATTCTAGAGACGCCTGCTACTGGCCACCGCACCCAAGCATTGAGCACACCATGCCTGCTCCAAGGAGTTCATTGGCGTGGCAGTTCTTTACACAATGTACTGAAGACAAGACATGAGTGGTTTGCACATTGTGCAATCAGAGCCTGAAGCGAGGCATAAACATTCTTAACCTGACCACAACCTGCATGACCATGGCATCTACATGCAAAGCACGAGCTGCATTGGAGTAAACACCTAAAAAACTATGAAAGGTCTCAGGCTCCTCCTACTTCCTCTTCTGCTACTGTCTGGGCCTCTTCCTCCACCTCTAGCACCAACATGGCACCTGGCAACCAGAAAACAGAGGATGTCCCACCAACACCACCACCTCTGTCACCATCACCAAACATCTCCACCATGTCACACGGGAGCGTTCGGCTGCCCATCTCCCAAACACTGAAAAGAAGGAGGAAATACCCACCTACCCACCTTTGAGCCCTCGACCTGAATGCCAGTATTTCAAAATTACTGGCCTTAGAAATGCTGTCATTCCGTCTGGTGGAGACGGACAGCTGTAAAAAACTCATGACGGTGGCTGTCCCACAGTATGTCGTTCCAAGCCGCCACTACTTTTCCAGACGAGCCATCCCTTTCCTGGAGGAGGATAAAATCAAGTGTACACTGTGCAATGCCATCTGTGGCAAGGTCCAACAAACCACATATACATGGACCAGTAAGCACGGACAGGGACGCTATATCTTCCTAACTGCACACTGGGTAAATGTAGTAGCAGCTCGTTCCGTCTGGTTGAGATGGACTGTTTCAAACAGCTAATGGCGGTGGCTGTCCCACAGCACATAGTTCCTAGCCGCCACTACTTTTCCAGGCGAGCCTTTTCTTCCCTGCACAACCAAGTGGAGGATAAAATCAAATGTGCACTGCACAACGCCATCTGTGGCAAGGTCCACATAACCACAGATACATGGACCAGTAAGCAAGGCCAGGGCCGCTATATCTCCCTAACTGCACACTGGGTAAACATAGTGGCAGCTGGGCCCGAGGTGGATAGCGGTTTGGCTTCCACCACTAAGGTTCGCAGGGCATTATTCTTTGCCTCTTGTTGCCTCCTACTCCGCATCCTCCTCTTCTACCACCTTCACATCCGGTCAGCGAAAGAACCTCACCCCCAACTTCAGCACAGCCAGGGGTAAACATCAGCAGGAGATTTTAAAACTCATATGGTTGGGGGACAAACCCAACACCACACAGGAGCTTTGGAGGGGCATAGATCAACAGACCGATGAGCGGTAGCTGCCAGTGAGCCTCAAGCCTGGCCTGGTGGTGTGAGATAATGGGCGAAATCTTGCACCTCTGGGACTAGCCGGTTTGATGCACATCCCTTGCCTGGCGCAACTACCCAGACATATCAGAGCTGCTGGAGAAAGTGTGCACCATCTGTGCGCGCTTTCGGCATTCTCACCATGCTGCTGCTCGCGTGTCTGTGCTGCAGCATAACTTCGGCCTTCCTGCTCATCACCTCATATGCGACATGCCTACCAGGTGGATGTCCACCTTACATATGCTGGAGAGACTGTACGAGCAGCAGCAGGCGATAGTGTAGTTTCAGCTGCAACACACACTGGTCAGTCACTCTGCGGATCAGCACCACTTCACAACCAGTGACTGGGCCTGCATGCGAGACCTGTGTACCTTGTTGCGGTCTTTTGAGTGCCATTGACACAGTTCTTAGCATTACAATACCACTTCTATGTCTCCTTGAAAAAACACGATGATGGCCAGTCATTCAGAAGTGGCTCAGAGGGTGGGTTCCTGCACAAGCTGAGGCCAGGTACACATGTGGCCAGCCAGGGCACAGTTCTGAAGGACGAGAAGGAGGAACCGGGTTCACAGCAGGGTGGCACCCAAAGCAGCTCATGGCCATCACTGGAGCGTGGCTGGGGGGATACGGAGGACACAGACGATACACCACCTATAGAGGACAGCTTATCCTTACCTCTGGGCATCCTGGCACACACGAGCGACTACATACTGCAGTGCCTGCGCAACGACCACAGAGTTGCCCACATTTTAACTTGTGCTGACTACTGGTTTGCCACCCTGCTGGATCCCCGTTACAAAGACAATATGCCGTCCTTAATTCCCTCACTGGAGTGTAATAGGAAGATGCACGACTACAAGCGCACGCTGGTAGACGCACTCATGAGGGCATTCCCAACTGACACCGGGGGACAAGTGGAAGCACAAGGCAAAGGCAGAGGAGGAAGAGGTCGCCAGTGTATTGTCTGAACGTGTATTTAGCATGGCAGGGGGCGTCATTAAAGAAAAACGCAGCCGCCTGTCGACAGCCAACGTGGATAAGCTCACGTTCATTAAAATGAACCAGGCTTGGATCCCACAAGACTTGTCTGTACCTTGTGTAGAATAGACATTTATACCTGCCTCAACCATACATTCTTGTACTTCTGTGCACTTATTCTTTAATTTCTTTTTATTATTTGTCCCATTATTTTGGGGGCTACCCCATATAAAAATAAAAAAATACATTGTTGGCTACCTTCTCCTTCATCTCTGCCTTCACCTCCAACACCACATTGACTGCCTCCTCAACCCCCGACTCCACATCCATCTCCTCCTCCGAGTTGCAGGTTAATAATTATTAATTTTTATTTATTTATCTGTTTTATTATTTCTCTATCCACATTTGTTTGCAGGGCACATACCCACATTTTGCTGCCTTTTGCAGCCCTCTAGCCCTTTCCAGGATTTTTTTACAGCCATTTAAGTGCCCAAGAGTTCAGGTCCCCATTAATTTCAATGGGTTTCGGATACTTTTCTGTGAAGTTCTTCCGAACCCCTCTTCAGACCCCTGCTGACTTGTCTCAGATGGAGTAGCCCTCCCCGGGAATTCATTCAGCATCGCGACTTCCTCATCCTCCCTCTTCTGCTCCTCGATGGCATGATCAATGACAATTTTGGTGATTTCCTCAAATGGCCGCAGAAGTCTGCATGCCTAGCACATGAGCAGCCACTAGAGCGGTGAAAAGTAACAAAGCTCCCCATAACCTTTCCTGACGCCGAGTTCATACATTTCTGCTGGAGCAGCCTATCAAGCATATACAAGGTGGAGTTCAGGAGCGTAGCTAACAGCTCATGGGCCCTGGTGCAAGAGTTCAGCTTGGGCCCCCCTTCCCTCAGTGATTTGTGTGTCTCCTCATGTGGCACAAGGGTCTTTGGGCCCCCTAAGGCTCCTGGGCCTGGTAGCGACTGCTACCTCTGCACCCCCTATAGCTACGCCCATGGTGGAGTTCCAATCCATCGGGCAGTCATAAATCAGACGTTTGATGGGCACGTGGTGTCCCCGCTGAACGTCAGCAAAGCGAGTCATGGCCGTATAAGATCTTGTAAAATGGCCAGAGATTTTCCTGGCCTGCCGCAATACGTCCTGGACCTCAGGTATTTGGCAACGAATCACTGCACGACTAAGTTTAGTAATGTGCCATGCACAAGAAGTGTGTCAATTTGCCCTGTTTCAGCTGCACGTCGAATAGGTTCTGGGAAACTTGGCAGGTGCAGCGGAAGAGGGGATGGTGGATGGAGTAGCAGGAGGAGAAGAAGAGGCAGGCCTGCATGCACACCAAATCAACACGGGTGCCACGGGTTACCTGCTTGATGGCTGTCAGAACGCTCACCCAGTCAGCAGTAAAAGTTATATATCTTCCCTGCCTGTGTTTGCTAGACCGTGTGTCTGTGGTCAGATGTATCTTGGCACCAACACTGTGTGCCAGAGATATATTAAAATGCCACTGAACAACATGGCCATATAGCTCTGGGATGCCCTTCTGGAAGAAATATTTCCTTCTGGGTCCTTCCATTGCGTGCTCCAATGGCCACAAATTTTCTAAAGGCCTCCAAGTCCACCAATTTATATGGCAATTGGTAGGCTAAAAGTTCAGACAAGCCAGAGTTCAGCCATTGGGAAAGAGGGTTATCCGGCATCGTAATTTTTTTGCGCTCGAACATTTGGGCCACGGAAGCCTGCCTTTTGCCAGATGAACGCAATGACGGCATGGTGGAAGGTGGAGTGGAGGATAATTGGGAGGAGAAGGAGAAAAGGCAAGTTATGGATCTCCGGGAGTGTGGCTTTGTGGGTTCTGACGGTGTTGCTCCCACTGGGCACGGCAATGGGAGGCCAGGTGCCTTCCTAAGGCGGTCATCCCTGGGTAGCACCAGATTTGACTGTGCATAGTAGATGGTTCGCTCCAGATACATTTGCATTCTTCTTTTTGCCTCCTATGCATTGCGAGTTCTGCATGCTTCTGCTCCCTATCTGCTACTCCGTCTCTCCCTCTGAACTCCCCTCCTCTTCCTCTCCTGTGGGCACCCACGTGACATCCAAAGACACGTCATCTTCACCACCACTGACATTAGATAACTCAGAGTAGGTATCAACAGGGGGACCTCCTTCCTTGATCTGATCTGGGTACTGTCGTCAGACCGCTAGATGCTGGCTGTTGCTACCTCCTCTTCCTCATCCGATGCCAAGAATGGCTGCGCATCGGTAAGTTCTGGGAATGTATGGGGCTATGGCGGTCGTGGTGGTTTTGGGGGTCACACAGCAGAGAGTGAGGAGGGTGCAGATATAGAGGATGTGGAGGGTTCAGAAGTGGAAGGCTGAGTGAGCCACTCAACCAACTCTGGTGCGGCCTTTGACGTAATCGCCATCAACTTCTCCAACTTCCCATTCAGACTCCAGCCTGGTGCACCTGTCCACCCCGACCACCCCTGTTCTAAAGTCCCTAGAAAAGAGCAGAATTATAGCACCCCTCAAAAAGGTTTTTGTGGAAGCTGGTGTATCACAGGCCTTAATCAATATTTGGTGTAAGCAGGTGTATCAGTCCGCTTGATAAGTATTTTGTGGAAGCAAGTGTATCTCAGGTCTTAATCAGTATTTGGTGAAAGCAGGTATATAGAACCCCTTAATCAATATTTGGTGGAAGCAGGTATATCGCACCTCTCGATCATTATTTTGTGGAAGCTGATGTATCGCAGGCCTCAATGACTATTTGGTAGAAGAAGGTATATCACACCTCTTAATCAGTATTTTGTGGAAGCAGCAATATAGAACTCCTTAATCAATATTTGGTGGACCCAGGTATATCTCATTCCTTAAACGGTATTTTGTGCATTCAAGTATATAGAACCCCTTAATCAATATTTGGTGGAAGCAGGTATAGCACACCCCTTGATTGCCATTTTGTTGAAGCAGGTATATCACACCCCTCAATTAGCATTTTGTACAAGCAGCAGTATAAAAACCAATAATGAATATTTTGTAAAAGCAGGTATAGTGCACCGCTCAATCAGTATTTTGTGGAACCGGTGTATTGCAGGCCTCAATCAGTATTTAGTAGAAGCAGGTATATCACACCCCTCAATTAGTATTTTGTGGAAGCAGCAATATAGAACCCCTTAATTAATATTTGGTGGAAGCAGGTTTATCGCATCTCTTGATCAGTATTTTGTGAAAGCAGTTATATAAAACCCCTTAATCAGTATTTTGTAGAAACAGTTATAGCACACTCCTCGATCATTGTTTTGTGGAAGCAGGTATATAGAACCCCTTAATCAATATTTTGTAAAAGCAGGTATATCACACCCTTTAACCACCTCAGCCCCCCTAGCTTAAACCCCCTTAATGACCAGACCACTTTTTACAATTCTGCACTACACTACTTTCACCGTTTATTGCTCCGTCATACAACTTACCACCCAAATGAATTTTACCTCCTTTTCTTCTCACTAATAGAGTTTTCATTTGGTGGTATTTAATTGCTGCTGACATTTTAACTTTTTTTGCTATTAATCAAAAATGACCAAAATTTTTGCAAAAAAATGACATTTTTTACTTTCTGTTGGAAAATTTGTCAAATAAAACTACATTTCTCTATAAATTTTTCGCTAAATTTATTGTTCTACATGTCTTTGCTAAAAAAAAAAATTCAATAAGTGTATATTTATTGGTTTGGGTAAAAGTTATAGCGTTTACAAACTATGGTGCAAAAAAGTGAATTTCCGCACTTTGACTTTCTGAGCACCTGTCCTGTTTCCTGACGTACTACAATGCCCAGACAGTAGAAACACCCCATAAATGACCCCATTTTGGAAAGTAGACACCCCAAGGTATTCACTGAGGGGGATAGTGAGTTCATGAAAGTTTTTATTTTTTGTTACAAGTTAGCGGAAATTGATTTTTTTTCCCCAAAAATTTCATTTTCCGCTAACTTGTGACAAAAAATAAAAACTTCCATGAACTCACTATGAAAATACCTAAAAATTGGAGCAATGAAATAGAATAAAACTTCACTTTTATCAAGTCCAGCTAAAAAAACATGCATCAAGGCCCCAACTACAAACCAAGTTTTATTTTTTGTCACAAATTAGCGGAATTTTTTTTTTTTTTTTTTTACAAAGTCTCATATTCCACTAACTTGTGACAAAAAAATAAAATTTTACATCAACTCACCATACCCCTCACAGAATACCTTGGGGTGTCTGCTTTCTAAAATGGGGTCACTTGTGTGGTATTTTTACTGCCCTGGCATTTTAGGGGCCCCTAAACGTCAGAAGGAGTTTGGAATCCAAATGCGTAAAAATGTCCTATGAAATCCTAAAGGTACTCATTGGATTTATGGCCCCTTTTCGCATCTTGGCTGCAAAAAAGTGGCACACATGTCGTATCGCCGTACTCAGAAGAAGTAGGGCAATGTGTTTTGGGGTGTATTTTTACATATACCCATGCTGGGTGTGAAAAATATCTCTGTAAATGACCACTTTTTCCATTTTTTTATACAAAGTTGGCACACCCAGCATGGGTATATGTAAAAATACATGCCAAAACACATTGCCCTACTTCTCCCAAGTACGGCGATACCACATGTGTGCCACTTTGTTGCAGCCAAAGGCGCAAGGGGGCCCTAATTCCAATGAGTACCTTTAGGATGGCATTTTTACGCATTTTTCTTCTCATGCTTTAGGGCCCCTAAAATGCCAGGGCAGTAAAAATACCCCAAATGTGACCCCATTTTAGAAAGAAGACATCCCGAGGTATTCTGTGAGGGGCATGACGAGTCATAGAAGTTTTTTTTTTTTGGCACAAGTTAGCAGAATTTGATTTTTTTTTTTCTCACAAAGTCTCTCTTTCCGCTAACTTGTGACAAAAAGTTCTATCTTTCATGGACTCAATATGCCCCTCAGCAAATACCTTGGGGTGTCTTCTTTCCAAAATGGGGTCACATGTGAGGTTTTTGTACTGCCATGGCATTTGAGGGTCTCCGCAATCATTACATGTATGGCCAGCATTAGGGGTTTCTGCTATTCTCCTTATATGGAGCATACAGGTAATGATATTTTTTTTTCCGTTAAGCCTCTGGGCTGAAAGAAAAAATTAACGGCACAGATTTCCTCATTCGCATCGATTGATGTGGATGAAAAAATCTCTGCCAAAAAATATGCAAGAAGAAAAAGAGGGGCCTGGCGATTGCCAGGACATAGGGGCTCCGCCCAAACATCCATACCCACTTCAGCTCCTATGTCCTGGCAAACGTGATTTCTCCATTCACATTGATCAATCGATCGGTGTGGAGGAAGATATCTTTGCCAGATTTTTGATACAAAGTGTTTGCCAAAGCATATGAACTCCAACACCTCTCTTCAGCTTATATGCCTGGGCAAACGTACCTGTACTGCAGAGGAGAAATCTCATCTTGCAGCGCCACATACACCGACTTCACGTGTCTTCTGACAGCAGCGCAATGCTTCTCTCAGAATGCACATTAGTGCTGCAGCGTTTTCGTCGGTTGGTCCGTTGGTCTACCTGGAAAATAAAGGGTGGTTAGGGGGAAAAAAAAAGAAGAAGAAAAAACAGGCAGCAGGCTCATAAACTTGAACGTTACAAACTTTATAAAACCTGAAGATGAAACTTTTTTTTTATCAAACCTGAACATCAAAACTTTTAAAACCTGAACTAACTCAATATTTTTTATTCTTGCTACCTGTTTAAATATTTTTTTTTTTTTACCTATTTCACTCTTTATTTTCCTAGCATTATTTTCCCATGGGACAATGTGTAAAGTGTAAATCACACAGAGATGATGCGAAGTACATTATGCACTTTATCCCAAGTGAAAGGAGATGTTTCTACCGTTTCACATCTGTGCTGTAGCACACCAGCACCTCTATGTGTTAGGGTCTCTCAAAACCTAGTATTCTGTGAGACCCTAGAGCCTGAGTGGAAAAACTACCTGTGTTGTGCTGTCCCTACGTCCCTAAGTGTACCTGAGTGTGGTACTTTCGGAAACACTCCCCTAGGCATAGGGCAGGGTGGTCAGGACAGTCAGGACAGAAATAGCAGGTGTCACGCCTTATTCCACTCCTGCTACAAACACGACATCTTTTTCGGGGTGGCGGTTGGTTTGAGGTACCAGCAACGACATTGGGGAAATGTCGCTCGTGTAGACGGCTCACTACACTGGTGGTTGGGGCCACGGAACCTCCTGGATACAGGAGGTTCTCGATGATCTCTTCCTGAAATTTGAGGAAGGATCCTGTTCTCCTAGCCTTACTGTAGAGAACAAAACTATTATATATAGCCAATTGAATTAAATATACAGACACCTTCTTATACCAGCGTCTGGTCCTGCGGGAAAGCAAATATGGGGCCAACATCTGGTCATTGAAGTCCACCCCTCCCATGAGCAAATTATAGTCGTGGACCGAGAGGGGCTTTTCAATGACACTGGTTGCCCGTTCAATTTGTATTGTCATGTCTGCGTGAATGGAGGAAAGCATGTAAACGTCACGCTTGTCTCTCCATTTCACTGCAAGCAGTTCTTCGTTACACAAGGCAGCCCTCTCCCCCCTTGCAAGACGGGTGGTAAGGAGCCTTGGGGGAAGCCCCGGCGACTAGGTCGCGCGGTGCCACAGCAGCCAATATGTTTTAGGAACAAATGCCTGAAGAGGGGCACACTTGTGTAAACACTTGTGTCCACATAAAGATGGTACCCCTTGCCGAATAAGGGTGACACCAAGTCCCAGACTATCTTCCCACTGCTCCCCAGGTAGTCAGGGCAACCGACCGGCTCCAGGGTCTGATCTTTTCCCTCATAGATCCGAAATTTGTGTGTATAGCCTGTGGCCCTTTCACAGAGCTTATACAATTTGACCCCATACCGGGCGCGCTTGCTTGGGATGTACTGTTTGAAGCCAAGGCGCCCGGTAAAATGTATAAGGTACTCGTCTACACAGATGTTTTGTGCGGGGGTATACAAATCTGCAAATTTCTGGTTGATGCGGTCTATGAGGGGCTGAATTTTTTGGAGCCGGTCAAAAGCTGGGTGGCCTCTGGGACGGGAGGTGGTGTTGTCGCTAAAGTGCAGCAAACGCAGAATGGTCTCAAATCGTGTCCTGGACATGGCAGCAGAGTACATGGGCATGGATCGTGGACCAATATGACCCCAATTCATGCTTTTTTGTTAGGCCCATGTTGAGGAGAAGCCCCAGAAAAGTTTTAAATTCGGAAACTTGGAGTGGTTTCCACCGGAAAGGCTGGGCATAAGAGCTTCCCGGGTTGGCATACCGATTTGTTTCTGCCACGACTAAGTCATAGAGGTCCGCAGTGAAGAATAGCTCAAAAAACCCCAGTGCCGATCCGATCTGAGCTGTCTCCCCCCGAACTCCTGACTGGGCGGTGAAAGGGGGAACTAATGGTGTGGCTGAAGTTGGGGGCTGCCAATCAGGGTTTGCCAGCACCTCAGGGATTCTACGGGCTCTTCGGGCCTGTCTGTGCGGTGGCTGCGACGGGGGAACTATTGCACGTGCCAACATAACTGCCCTTCTCGTGCTTGCCACTTCACCATGTTGTACGGCAGTGCTGGTAGAAGGTCCAGCATGGGCTGCGCTGCTGGTGTATGCCTCACCACATAATCCGGCAGTGCCAGCCCCACTCTGCTGCCCTTGAAACGGATCATGCGCTACCTGTGGTCTAGCAACATGGGGCCAGGTACGCCTGGTGCTATCAGGGACCTCAACCTCCTCGTCCGAACTTTGGGTCAGACTGCCACTGCTTTCTACAGGTTCATATTCTGACCCGCTAGATTGGTCAGATGAGGGTTCCCATTGCTCATTCGACTGGGTCAGAATCCTGTAGGTCTCTCCAGGAGAATACCCCTTACTTGACATTTGGACGACTAAATTTAGGGGGTATTCCCTGAGACTACCCAAGAAAAAGAGCAAGCTAGTCTTACAAATGGGAGGCTAGCGAAGTACAGAAGCCGCTGCGATTGATAAAAAAGATCAAAACTGATTTTTTTTTTATCCCCGCAGCGCTTGTGAAGTGATTGTGCAGTGATAAAAAAAAAAATGCACGTGTGGGCGACCGATCAGGCCTGATCGGGCAAACACTGCGTTTTGGGTGGGGGGCGAACTAAGGTGACACTAATACTATTATAGATCTGACCGTGATCAGTTCTGATCACTTACAGATACTATAAAAGTACACTACCTACCAAAGGGGCCTAAACTAAACTAAACCTAACAGTCAATACTAAAAAAAAAAAGTGACAGTTTACACTGATCACTTTTTTTTCCTTACACTAGTGATTGACAGGTGATTGAAAGGGGTGATCAAGGGGTTAATTGGGGTGACTTTATCAATTTTTAGTTGAACCAGGTATATCGCACCCCTTCATAAGTATTTTGTGAAAGCAGGTATATAAAACCCCTTAATCAATATTTGGTGGAAGCAGATATAGTGCAACCCTCAATCAGTATTTTGCGGAAGCCGGTGTATCACAGGCCTCAATCATTAATTGGTAGAAGCAGGTATATCAAACCCCTCAATCAGTATTTAGTGGAAGCAGCAATATCGAACCCTTTAATCAATTTTTGGTGGAAGCAGGAATACCGCACCTCTTGATTAGTATTATGTGGAAGCAGGTATATACAGTAGAACCCCTTAATGAATATTTTGTAGAAGCCATTAGTGCACACTCCTTGATCAGTATTTTGTAGAAGCAGGTATATAGAACCCTTTAAACAATATTTGGTGGAAGCAGGTATATCGCATCACTTGATCAGTATTTTGTGGAAGCAGGTATATACAGTGGAACCACTTAATGAATATTTTGTAGAGGCAGTTATAGCACACTCCTCAATCAGTATTTTGTGGAAGCAGGTATATAGAAGCCCTTAATCAATATTTGGTGGAAGCAGGTATATCGCATCCCTTGATCAGTATTTTGTGGAAGCAGGTATATAGAACCCTTAATCAATATTTTGTAGAAGCAGGTGTAGCGCACCCCTCGATCAGTATTTTGTGGAAGCAGGTATATAGAAACCCTTAATCAATATTTGGTGGAACCAGGTATATCACATCCCTTGATCAGTATTTTATGGAAGCAGGTATATAGAACCCTTAATCAATATTTGGTAGAAGCAGGTATATCACACCTTTCAAGCAATATTTTGTTGAGGCAGGTATATAGAACCTCTTAATCAATACTTCGTGGAACCAGGTATATCACACCCCTTGATCAGTATTTTGTTAAAGCAGATATATAGAAACTATTAATCAATATTTTGTAAAAGCAGGTATAGTGCACCCTTCAATCAGTATTTTGTGGAAGCCGGTGTATCGCAGGCCTTAGTGAGTATTTAGTGGAAGCAGTTATATGACACCCCTCAATTAGTAATTTGTGAAAGCAGCAATATAGAACCCCTTAATCAATAATTGGTGGAACCAGGTATATCACACCCCTTGATCAGTATTTTGTAAAAGCAGGTATATAGAAACTATTAATCAATATTTTGTAAAAGCAGGCATAGTGCACACCTCAATCAGTATTTTGTGGAAGCCGTTGTATCGCAGGCCTTATTGAGTAGTTAGTGGAAGCAGTTATATCACACCCCTCAATCAGAATTTTGTGGAGTCAGCAATATAAAACCCCTTAATCAATATTTGGTGGAAGCAAGTATAGCGCATTCTTTGATCACTATTTTGTGGAAGCAGGTATATAGAAACTATTCATCAATATATTGCAAAAGCAGGTCTAGTGCACCCCTCAATCAGAATTTTGTGGAAGCCGGTGTATCGCAGGCCTCAATCAGTATTTTGTAGAAGCAGGTATAGCACACCCCTCAATTAGTATTTGGTGGAAGCAGCAATATAGAACCCCTTAATTAATATTTGGTAGAAGCAGATATATGGCTCCTTTTGATCAGTATTTTGTATAAGTAGGTATATAGAACCTCTTAATCAATATTTCCTAGAAGCAGGTATAGCACACTCCTCGATCAGTATTTTGTGAAAGCAGGTATATAGAACCCCTAAATGAATATTTGGTAAAGGCAGGTATATCGCATCCTTTGATCAGTATTTTGTGGAGGCCGGTGTTTTGCAGGCCTGAATCAGTATTTGTTGGAAGCAAGTACCGCATATCAAACCCCTCAATCAGTATTTTGTAGAAGCAGCAGTATATAACCCCTTAATAAATACTTAGTAGAAGCAGGTATAGTGCCCCCCCTCAATCAGTATTTTGTGGAAGCTGTTATATTGCAGGCCTCAATCGATATTTGGTGGAAGAAGGCATAGCACACCACTCGATCAGTATTTTGTGGAAGCAGGTATATAGAACCCCTTAATCAATATTTTGTAAAAGCAGATACTGTATATTGCACCTTCGCTTGATTAGTATTTTGTGGAAGCAGGTAGATAGAACCCCTTAATGAATATTTTGTAGAAGCAATACAGCGCACCTCTCCATCAGTATTTTGTGGAACCCATTGTATCTCAGACCTTAATTAAAATTTAGTGGAAGCAGGTATATTGCACCAATTGATATTTGGTGAAAGTAGGTATATCGCACCTCTTGATCAGTATTTTGTGGAACCCATTGTATCTCAGACCTTAATTAAAATTTAGTGGAAGCAGGTATATTGCACCAATTGATATTTGGTGAAAGTAGGTATATCGCACCTCTTGATCAGTATTTTGTGGAAGCAGGTATATTGAACCCGTTAATCAATATTTTGAAGAAGCAGGTGTAGCACACCCCTCAATCAGTATTTTGTTGAAGCAGGTATATAGAACCCCTTAATCAATATTTTGTAAAAGCAGGTATATTGCACCCCCATTGATCAGTATTTTGTTGAAGCAGGTATATAGAACCCCCTAATCAATATTTGGTTGGAAGCAGGTGCATTGCACATTTGCTTGATTAGAATTCTGTTGAAGCAGGTATATAAGACCCCTTAATCAATATTTGGTGGAAGCAGGTATATTGCACCTCCACTTGATCAGTATTTTGTGGAAGCAAGTATATAGAACCTCTCAATCAGTATTTTGTGGAAACTGGGTATCGTAGACCTCAATCAGTATTTGGTGGAAGCAGCTATATTACACCCTTTAATCAGTATTTTGTGGAAGCAGCAGTATAGAAACCCTCAATCAATATTTTGTTGAAGCAGGTAAAGTGCACCCCTCAATGAGTATTTTGTGGAAGCCAGTGTATTGCAGGCCTCAATCAGTATTTGGTAAAAGCAGGTATATTACAGCCCTCAAAAGGTATTTTGTGGAAGCAGGTATATCGAACCCCTTAATCAATATTTGGTGGAAGCAGTTATATTGCACCCCTCAATCAGTATTTTATAGAAGCTGGTGTATTGCAGGCCTCAATCAGTATTTGGTGGAAGTATGTATATCACACCCCTTAATCAATATTTTGTAGAAGCAGTTATAGCACACCCCTAATCAATATTTGGTGGAAGCAGGTATATTGCACCCCTTGATCAATATTTGGTGGAAGCAGGTATATTGCACCCCTTGATCAATATTTGGTGAAGCAGGCATATTGCACCCCCCTTAATCAGTATTTTGTGGAAGCAGGTATATTGAACCCCTTTATCAATATTTTGTGGAAGCAGGCATATAGAACCCTTTATTATTTTGTGGAAGCAGGTATGTCGCACCCTTTAATCAGTACTTTTTGGAAGCTAGTGTATCGCAGGCCTCAATCAATAATTGGTGGAAGCAGCTATATCACACCCTTTAACTTCTTTAGGACACGGGGCATACAAGTACGCCTTGATGTACTGGTACTTAAGGACACAGGGCATACCTGTACGCCCTGTGTATTTCCGATCACCTCCGCGTGGTGGGCGGTGATCGGAAAAAAGTAACTGCTAAAATCATTGAGCAGGCACTCTGTGTCAAAGCGCGGGTGGACCCGATAGCAGGGAAGGCAGCCCTGATGCTTACCTTAGCATCGGAGCTGCCTTCTGGTGACGAGCCTGTGAGATCCAGCCCCCTGGATCTCACAGGCAGGAAGCTGGATGTGTAATACACACTGTATTACTCATACAGCAAATGCATTCCAATACTTCTGTATTGGAATGCATTGTAAAGGGGAATCAGACCCCCAAAACTTAAAGTCCCAATGTGGGACAAAAAATAAAGTGAAAAAAAGTTGAAAAATAAAGTTTCCCCCCAAAAGATTTAAAGTTTCAAGTAAAAAAAAATAAAACGTCATTTTCCCCAAATAAAGTTAAAAAAATAGGTAAAAAATAGAAAAAAAAAAAAAGTAGACATATTAGGTATCGCCGCGTCCGCATCGACCAGCTCTATAAACATATCACATGACCTAACCCCTCAGAAAAAAAAATGAAATAAAAACTGTGCTAAATAAACCATTTTTTGTCCTCTTACATCACTAAAAGTACAACAGCAAGCGATCAAAAAGGTGTATGCCCACCAAAACAGTACCAATCTAACCGTCACCTCATCCTGCAAAAAATGAGCCCCTATCTAAGACAAGCGCCCAAAAAATAAGAAACTATGGCTCAGAATATGGGACACTAAAACATAATTTTTTTGGGTTTTTAAAAAGCTATTATTGTGTAAAACTTAAGTAAATAAAAAAAAAAGTATACATGTTGGGTATCACCGCGTCAGTAGTAACCTGCTCTATAAAAATATCACATGACCTAACACCGTAAAAAACTAAAAATAAAAACGATATAAAAAAAGCCATTTTTTGTCACCTTACATCACAAAAAGTGTATTAGCATGCGATCAAAAAGTTATACACACCTCAAAATAGTGCCAATTGCCACTATAGGGTATGGCACAAAATAGTGCCAATACCCTACCCAAGATAATCGCCCAAAAACTGAAAAAACTATGGCTCTCAGACTATGGAGACACTAAAACATGATTTTTTTTGCTTCAAAAATGAAATCATTGGGTAAAACTTACATACATAAAAAAAATACATATAAGTTATTGCTACATCCGTAGTAACCTTCTCTAAAAGAATATCACATGACCTAACCCCTCAGGTGAACACAGTAAAAAAAAAATATAAAAACAATGTAAAAAAGGCATTTTTTTTCACCTTACATCACAAAAAGTGTAATAGCAAGCGATCAAAAAGTCATACGCACTTCAAAATATTGCCAATCAAGCCATTATCTCATCCCGAAAAAAATTAGCCCCTACACAAGACAGTTGGCCAAAAAATAAATGAAACTGTGGCTTTCAGAATGTGGAGACACTAAAGAATCATTTAAAAAAAATATGCTTTGTTATGTAAAACTGAAACAAACATTGTCGCTTCCGTGACAACCTGCTCTATAAAAATACCACATGATCTAACCTGTCAGATGAATGCTGTGAATAACAAAAAATAAAAATGGTGCCAAAACAGCTATTTCTTGTTACCTTGCTTCACAAAAAGTGTAATATAGAGCAACCATAAATCATATGTATCCTAAAATAGTACCAACAAAACTGCCAGCCTATCCCGTAGTTTCTAAAATGGGGTCACTTGTTTGGAGTTTCTACTCTAGGGGTGCATCAGGGGGGCTTCAAATGGGACATGGTGTCAAAAAAACAGTCCAGCAAAATCTGCCTTCCAAAAACCGTATGGCATTCCTTTCCTTCTGCGCCCTGCCGTGTGCCGGTACAGTAGTTTACGATCACATAGGGGGCATTTCTGTAAACTACAGAATCAGGGCAATAAATATTGAGTTTTGATTGGCTGTTAACCCTTGCTTCGTAACTGGAAAAAAATTATTAAAATGGAAAATTTGCCAAAAATGTGAAATTTTGAAATGTTATCTCTATTTTCCATTAATTCTTGTGGAACACCTAAAGGGTTAACAAAGTTTGTAAAATCAGTTTTTAATACCTTGAGGGGTGTAGTTTCTAGAATGGGGTCATGTTTGGGTGGTTTCTATTATGTAAGCCTCACAAAGTGACTTCAATCCTGAACTGGTCCTTGAAAAGTGGGTTTTTGGAAATTTCTGAAAAATTTTAGGATTTGCTTCTAAGCTTCTAAGCCTTGTAACGTCCCCAAAAAATAAAATGTCATTCCTAAAATGATCCAAACATAAAGTAGACATATGGGGAATGTAAAGTAATGTAAGTATGTATTATAGAAGTCGAGAAATTGAAACTTGGAAATTTGCTAATTTTTGGTAAATTTGGTAATTTTTTTATGAATAAAAATGAATTTTTTTTTACTCCATTTTACCAGTGTCATGAAGTACAATATGTGACGAAAAAACAATCTCAGAATGGCTTGGATAAGTCGAAGCGTTTTAAAGTTATCACCACTTAAAGTGACACTGATCAGATTTGCAAAAAATAGCCTGGTCCTTAAGGTGAAAATGAGCCCGGTCCTTAAGGGGTTAATTAGTATTTTGTGGAAGCAGCAGTATAGAACCCCTCAATCAATAGTATTTTGTACAAGCAGGTAAAGTGCACCCCTCAATCAGTATTTGGTTGAGGCCAGTGTTTTTCAGACCTCAATCAGTATTTTGTGGAAGTAGTTATATCTCACCCATCAAAAGGTATTTTGTAGAAGCAGGTATAGAGCACCCCTCAATCAGTATTTTGTGGAAGCTGGTGTATCGCAGGCCTCAATCAGTATTTGGTGGAAGCAGCAATATAGAACCCCTTAATCAATATTTTCAGTTGTTCAATAAACTTAAGAAGACCTTGCTTCTCTCCTCTCCAAAATATCAGGCAATCATCGATGTATCTCTTCCAACTTAGTAGTTCACCACATTCTGTTTATTGAGGACAGGTTCAATAGTATTATACTCCCAATACCCTACAAAAATGTTGGAGAGGCCGGGGGTAAATTTCGCCCCCATCGCTGTCCCAGTCCGCTGGAGGAAGTAGTTCTCCTTATACCAGAAATAGCTGTAACACAGACAAAAGTCTACACAATCTAGTATAAAATCACCCTGTTCCTTTGTTATTATATGATCTTTTTTAAACTCTTCATTGATGGCCTTTAAACCCAATTCCTTGGGGATAATAGTATATATATCACACATTCTCGCAATTAGTTATTTTAATAGCGTTTGTCCCTCTATCTAGCTGCGGTATCGCAGCACAACCCCACCCAACTGCTGCACAATACAAATGCACTACAATATACTTTCTATGGGAGAAAGTATATTATACGTATTTCACACCCCTCAGTATGGATAGCACACATATACCAGTCATTAAAAGGACTTTTGTGGCCCTATTAGATAGTGTTTGGTGTCCCTAACAGTCTGTCCCTGCTACACAAAGCAACCTTTCCCTACACTGGCAAAACACAGAATGTAAGATGGCTGCCAGATCGGGTTCTTTCATATAGTGGGGTGTGTCCATGTGCTGAAACGTCTTAATTGGCAGTCCGGTACCACCTGATGGATGTGTCATGGGTCAAAGGTCTTTGCAATGGAAAAGAATATTGCGTGAGCAAATATCGCCATATGTTCGCATGTTCGGCGAATCACAAACAGGCAAAGTTTAAAAAAAATAACCTGCCCCCTTATACGGCTTTTTTTTTTGCGTCTGATGGCAATCATCTAATTAAATTCCTTTTCTTATGGGGCATTACTGTCTTTAATTGACAGTATATAAAACCCCACTTGTGAGTTAAATCATGCTTTACAACAAGCTAAGCGTTGCAAATGAAATCATTTTAACTCACACATAAGCTGTCTTATACTAAGAATGTTCTTTTTTGCCTATAGCAACCAGTCAGAGCTCATATTATTGACCTGTAGTAAAATAGAAGCTGAGCTGTGATTGGTTGCTTTACGCAACCTGATGAATATCCAGGCTAACTGCCACAACAGCCAACAGACAATGGCTCCTGGAGTTTGGCGGTTAGGTTACTAAGTGTATTTTTCATCAAATAATTGGAAAGCACGGGTGAAAAATTCCACTCAAAACAGTCTATGACGTTCCCCGAGTCACAGGAGGCGGCTATGCAAAATTTTGTGATTGTAAATGCGACGGTGCTGATTCCTTTAGCGGACGTACACACATACAGTACATACACTCAGATTTATAAAGGAAAACATGATAAATATTCTTCATAGGTTCATTCGTATGTGGAAAAACATTATCTAAATGGTACAAAATCCTCTTGTTATTTTTCTCTTTCTCTTCAGTTCTGCAGCGATTTCGAAGCTTTCAACCCAATGGTCTGGTCTGTCCATCCTGCTCTTCTGATCGCTCTACCTGGTGCTGCACTTCAGATACTGTACAATGCACAGGCGATGAGACTATGTGTGCTTACCGTTCTAAAAGAAGAACAGGTATATTAAGCATTGTTTCTTTTTCTATTAATTTTTCACTATTTTAAGGGGAACCTGTCATGTTGAACATGGTAAGAAGTTGAGGCAGCACTGCAATAAATAATCCAAAAAATGTGCATTTGGTTTATTGCAAATACGTATCCAACAGATGTGCAGAGGAGCTGAGCTGATATATGCTTTTATGGCAAATATTAAGAATCACTTATAATTGATTTGTTTATATATCTGTGCTGACTCTGGGCCTCGGAGTCAAGGAGGTGGTCTTATCAGTGATTGACAGCCTTCCCTCTATGACTGTGTATAGAGAGATAGCTGTCAGTCACTTATAGGACCGCCTCCTGGACTAAGCACAGAATGAGTAAGAATTAAAATGAATGAAATGTATTACACTGGAATCTTTTCCCAGAAATCTATATATCAGTCTGCTCAGCTCCTCCTGCTCTATCAGAGGCTGCCTGGTGATTATTTAGTATTTTCAGGGTGACATATTCCCTTTAAAGCAGGCATGTCCAAACTCCGGCCCTCCAGATGTTACAAAACTACAACTCCCATCATTCCTGGACAACCTACAGCTATCAACCTACAGAAGGGCTTGATGGGAGTTGTAGTTCTGCAACACCTGGAGGGCCAGAGTTTGGACATGCCTGCTTTAAAGGGAATCTGTCACCTGCATATTACCCAAAACATTTTTTCATTAATCCAGGTGCAATAAATGACCTTATTTCCATATGTCTTCTTCATTTAATTGTGTGCCTTGTCTGTTTTTTTAAAAAAAACGCTTTATCCGATATGCAAATTAGGCTTTAAGGAGCCCAGAGGGGAGTTATTCCTTTTACAAGGTGCCCAGGAACGCCCCCTGATGTGCCCGGCCAGCCTAAATTTGAAAAAAGAAGTACGCCTCCAGGATGTAAAATCGCCTTCCAGAGACGAGGCTAAGTGCTCCAACCACCCCCCACCCCCAGGTCCGCTGTCTGCTAGAAACACCCCTGATCCTCCTCTAGCACGGTAGCCTGAAATCCCACACAGGTGCAGTGCCGCCGATTGCCTGTGTGATGGTACAGCAACTGAGGGCAACAGCCTCAACAGCATCACTGCGCCTGTGCGGGATTTCAGGCTGCCGTGCGAGAGGAGGATCGGGGATGTTTGTAGCAGAGAGCGGACTGGGGGGGGGGGGGGGTTGGAGCACTTAGCGTCGCCTCTGGAAGGCAATTTTACATCCTGGAGGCGTTCTTCTTTTTTCAAATTTAGGCGGGCCGGGCACATCAGGGGGGCGTTCCTGGGCACCTTGGAAAAGGAATAACGCCCCTTTGGGCTCCTTTCAGCCTAATTTGCATAGCGGATAAAGCATTTTTTTGAAGAAAAGACAAGGCACACAATTAAAATAAAAAGACATATGGAAATAAGGTAATTTATTGCACCTGGATTAATAAAAAAATTGTTTAGGTAATATGCAGGTGGCAGATTCCCTTTAAGTCCTCTAGATGAGATTTTTATTTTTTCAAAGTTTACCCTTAATACATTAAGTTTAGTACATTACTGTAGCTAACTTTAAATTGACACTTAATACAATAAAATTCATTTATAAAAAAACAAGATGGGGGTGGAGTCTGGCCGTGTGAAACTTCAGCCCATCCACACATAAGCGTTGAAGACCAGAATAGTCGCAGTGACCCACTCTAGAATGGTCAAATGCAGCAGAGACAGGGACACGCCGAAAAAGCAAAGAGGCCAGCAGGATATGCAGCGCTTTTTGAAAAAGAAAGCCGCACACTCACCGAGCAGAAGCGCCAAGATGGCGGAAGCAGTGGCGCAAATTGAGGAAGGAGAGGAGCCAGAGGTGGACAGCCTGCAAGGCAGAGAGACAGAGGTACAAGACTGTTCCCTGGTGTCAAAGTCATTTTTAACCAGGGTGCTGGGATGGGTGCTTGAGAAAGCAAAAAGACTGGTCTTAACTGAACTGTCCGACATTAAAAATGAACTCCTGTAGATAGGGCACAGGGTGGAGACTCTGGAGACCACGGTGCAAGAGGTGGTGGCCCACTCCTCAGGAATGGCGGAATACCTAGACATGCACACAGCAGAGCTTAATAGAGCGATGTTAATAACTGAGGATCAAGAAAACCGCAGCAAGAGACGCAATATACGGCTCAAAGAGCTGCCAGAGACATGGGTGGCTGAATAGCTGTGCAAGGTGGCCATGGAGATATTTGAGGAGCTGCTGGGACAAGAGGCTGCATCTACTATTATGATTGAATGCATACACAGAGCTCTTAGACCAGCTCCTAAACCTACCAAAAGACCCAGAGATGTAATGTGTGGAATTTTGTCTTTTGTGGACACTGCTCGCATCTTATCAGCGGCAAGGGAGAACAGTCAACTTATCTACGCAGGTGCGGACATTGCTATTTATCAGGACATTGCCACATCTACGTTATTAAAATGTTGCATTCTGAGGCCACTTCTGTTGGCCTTGAGAGCACAAAAAACGCCATATTCATGGCTCTATCCCTTCGGGATTTCGATCCTTGAAAATGGAAAACTGATAGCGATCCACACCCGGAAGATCTGGAAAGTGCCTGGTCTGTATTGGGGATTCCACCCATCGAGATACCCATGTGGATGCCAGTGGTGCCTCCGACCACATTACATCGGCTACCAAGGGTCGAGCCATGGAGAAAAGTAGCAAAGGCGAAGATCTCCAAGATGTCGCTCGTCCATGATCAAGTCAGGGAATCTGTAGTGGTGGGAAAGTCTCTTGGGTTCATTGAAAGACGCTGACTGTTGCCTTGCAATTTTGACCCACTGGATTAGTTAAGAAGAGGAGAAGTGTGTGGGTTGCAGATAGTCGGCAAGGAAGCATAAATCAATGTGCTATTAGGTCATCCGCTAGTCTGCGGTTTGCCGTTCTAATGGTTTGCAGAAAGTGTTGTGGTTCTCTGGTTGCTTTTGTTATATGTTCTTCTCACACTGTATGTGCTTTTCTGGCATTTTATTGAACAGATGTGTACTTTTGGGACATGTTGGGGGCCTCGAGGGAGAGGGTGGGAGAGCTGGGTGAGTGGGCTTCCATCCCAGTTTACCTAGGGCGCTGAAGGGTTGGGTCATTTCCCTATGCTTCCTATAGGTCTGGTCAACATGCTTGGCATAGGTGACTGGGCAAGGTACTCTAGAATATACCCTTACCCTCCTTTCCTGGTAGTTGGGTTAATTCAACCCTTTTCCTCAGCTGTGGTTCTAAGGTTTTTTTAGCGTTTATTGATAGGGGTTACTGGATACTAGGACAATCCAGTTGGGGCATTGCTGGCTGGGTGGGAAAAGTGGGGTTCTTAAAGGGAACTTAGCAGGAAAGTAACCTATTATTCCCTTTGCAGCTAGTGTTTTTGCTCCACCTCTGTGCCCTGTCTGCACTGTCTTCTTTGGCTCTCTCTGTTTTTCTTTTCTATCCTCTCCCCTTCCTAACTGTCTCTCTTTTTCCTAATACTTTTCTGGCTCTCCTCTCCTCTATTCTTTTACTCCATAAGTTTTTCCGCCTCCTTCCCTTCCCTCCCTCACTCCTATTTGCTACTTGGCCTCTCACTGACAGCCATCTTCACTGCTTAACCGCCTAGTTTGGTGGCTCACAGGTTCACTATGAGTGACATATAGGTCACTGCATTCAATGTGAAGGTGATTAATTCCCCCTGCAAACGTAGCCAGGTGATGTTCACATTGCGTAAATTACGCTCTCAAATAGTGTTTCTGCAAGAAACTCATTTTCAGCAGGGTAGGGTACCGAAATTATCTACCCAACCATATGATCAATGATTTCATAGCGCACATCCCTCATCAGCCTCTAAGGAAGTGTCCATTGCCATTCATTGTACTGTCCCATTCATATTGAAACAGCAGCTATCAGAGGCAGAGGGCAGAATGTTGGCTTTGAAAGGGGAGATAGCTTCTCGCAAATTTACATTAGTTAATCTTTATGCCCCAAATTCCTCCACGGTACAGTGGTTCTTTAAAACCTTGGACACTGTCTGCCTCTTTGCTGAGGGGCCAATGATCCTGGGAGCTGATCTGAATGTTGTGTTCAATCCGGTGGTGGACTCCTCCACAGCCAAATCACACATTGCTCAAAAGCATATTAGCAGACTGCAGAAGAAGCTGCACAACCTGCAGGTTGTAGATGTGTGGGATGTCTTAATCCGACGACGAAAGATTTCTCTTTTTACTCTACTCCTCATAGATCATATCAGAGATTGGATTATGCCTTTCTCTTGCCTTTCTGCAGCACCGCTGAGATAGAAACCATTACTGTCTCGGACCATGCTCCATGTACTGTGACTCTCACCCTGGCTTCTCTACCCAGACATGACTGGAATTAGAGACTCAATGAATCCTTTCTGAACAATACACAACATCTTGAAAAGGTTAGAACTCATTTAGAGGTATACTTTGACTCAAACTCTCCTGCACACTCCACACAACCGATTATTTGGGAAGCCCATAAGGCTTTTGTTCGGGGCATTTTCATATCTCTTGGTTCCAAAGTTAAAAAACAGAAGTCCATAGACTCACTGCTAATGCAGATAGCTGCCCTGGAAAAATTAAACAAGCAATCTACCAGTAGAGCTTACCAGCTCCAACTACGCAAGCTTCTGTCCCAGAGAGCAGCGAAACAAATGCTGTACTTTCAACATAAACTCTACGCACATGGTAATAATGGAGGGAAATTAATGTTGGCTTTGCTTAAGTCGACAAGAAATGTGCCATATATCTCTAAAGTCAAGGGCACGGATGGTAGAATGCGAACAGACACTCCCACTATAGCTGAGGCCCTCAACCTCCCGACCATATCGACCAATTCTTGGGGTTCCTCAACCTCCCAACCATATTGACGGACATGCAATCCTACTTAACCGATCCCATTTTACTCGCTGAGGTGGAGTGGATTATCCAGAGTTTTCCCCTGGGAAAAAGTCTGGGGCCGAATGGTCTACCTCTACTTTACTATAAGAAATTTCAGGACATCCTGATCCCCCGATTTATGGCTGTATGTAACGCGCTCCTACAAGGAGAATCGCTCCCGAGACAAACTCAGGAGTTGTTTGTGACTCTAATACCCAAAGAGAGTAAAGACCCGCAAAATTGTGGCAGCTACAGGTTAATTTCCCTCTTGACCCTGGATCTGAAGATGTGGGCTAAAATATTGGCTGTTAGACTGTGCAAAATTTTGCCTTCTTTGAGATTGTGAGCAATCAGGTTTTGTTAAGGGGCGGGAGGAAAAGGCAATTTACACAGGATTTTCCATTCCAAGCATGTGGTGGACGCAAGGGACATGTGGTGGACACAAAGGGGGTACCCCTGGTCTTTTTGGGCACAGCCAAAAAGGTGTTTAACAGAGTCAATTGGGACTTTATGTGGTCAACCCTGAGTAGGTTTGCTGTGCCCAAGACATTTATACGGGCGTTTTTTCCTTATATAAACAGCCACATGCTAGTTTGAAGGTGAACGGTACCTCTGGCCTTAAATATGTCCAATGGGACCAGGCAGGGTTGCCCCCTGTTGCCCGCACTGTTCATTCTAGTCGCTGAGACTCTCATACAATCAGTTAGACAAACTAGTGAAAGGGGTGCGGTATGGAAAAAAGAACAAAAATGTACAGCAATTGCAGACGTTTTATTGTTTCTGGTGACGAATAGAGTTGAGCGGACACCTGGATGTTTGGGGTCGAGAAGTTCACCCGAACTTCACGAAAATGTTTGGGTTCGGGATCTGAACTTGACCCCATACCCCATTGAAGTCAATGGAGACCTGAACTTTTGGGCACTAAAATGGCTGTAAAATAGCGCTGGAAAGGGCTAGAGGGCTGCAAAAGGCAGCAAACTGTAGGTATATCCCCTGCAAACAAATGTGGACAGGGAAAGGACATAAAATAAAATAAATAAAAATTAACCAATATTAATTGGCAACTTGGAGAAGGAGGTGGAATAGGAGGTTGGGGTGGTGTTAGGTGGGAATGCTATGGTAGTTGAAGTTCTCCTCCCAGCCATAAAGGATTCATGTCTGCATGCAGCGACTCAGGCCTCATTCACAGCTTCAGGCCCATGGCAACCATACATGGGAGTTGGAGAAGTTCTCATCACAGCCAAAAAGGATTCATTTCTGCCAGCAGTGTCACAGGCCTCATGCACAGACTCAAGGCCCCTGGCACCCACAAATAGGAGAGTTCAAATCACACCAAAACAGTATTGATTTTACCCAGCAGTGCCACAGGCAACAATCACTCATTCAGGCCCATGGCTCCCACAAAGAGGAGAGCGGTCCCGTAACAGTTACACAGGCCTCTGGTCAACCTGCAATGGAACAGGCCATTATCATTTATATAGGCCCTAGCACCCAGACAGAGGTGAGTGGTCCCATAACAGCAAAACAGGCATCATGTTACCCAGGAATGGAACAGGAAATGGAAAAGAATAATGCACTATTTCTCAGCTGTAATGTGAAGTCGGTATTTAGGCGGTGTATTTCAAAATGCTTTGTAGATCAGGATTTTTACTTTTTTGTCCAAAAATTTGATAGCTGACATGGAATATACGGTTTAGTGCATAGTATACAAAAGTGTTCTGTGGCACCACAGATCCCAGGCTAGACGAATGGACTATGTCACCCCTTAAACATACAAAAGGCAATATAGGGGACTTCAGCGGCCAGAAAAAAAAGCTTTTTATTCCTTCACTAAGCTACAAAATAGGATTAGGCTGATGTCCCTGGCTGGCTGGCACACATGCAGTACACTGCAGTGCCTAAAATGGCTGCCGACCCCCACCTCAGTAACAGATGGATTACAAAAAAAATTTCCCTGGCAGTGGCTGGGTACGAAATGTTGGATTTCTGAGGCTCCCTCCCTCTCTATGTGCTGTATCTTGTGGATTAAAGTTGCACAGGTTCTTCAGATTTCTGCCCTTTTCTGTCCCTGATCGCACCAGCAGCAACCTTGCTCTAATCTCAATTCAGCAGACTGACGTGCAGCACTACGTGACTCCAGCTTTTAAAGAGGCTGGGTCACATGCTGCACTCAGCCAATCACAGCCATGCTATTAGTAGGCATGGCTGTGATGGCTTCTTAGGGCAGCCCTTCAGAAAGCGGGAAGAAATTGCCGAACAACGGACCCGAACCCAATTTTTTTTGAAAATGTTCGGGTTCGGGTCCGTGTCCAGAACACCCCAAAATTCGGTACTCAACTATAGTCAGCAGGTGATTTTAAAACTCATGTGTTTGGGGGACAAACCCCACACTGTACAGGAGCTTTGGGGGGGCATAGAACAGCAGACCGATGAGTGGTTGCTGCCACTGAGCCTCAAGCCCGGCCTGGTGGTGTGCGATAAAGGGTAAAATCTCGTTGCAGCTCTGGAACCTTGCCTGGCTCATGTGCTGAAACTGGTGGTGCAGAAGTTTCTTAAAAACTACCCACACATGTCAGAGCTGCTGCTGAAAATGCGGTCCCTATGTGGGCGCTTACGGTGTTCTCGCCCACCAGATTGAACTTTACCTTGCATATGCTGGAGAGACTGTGCAAGCAGCAGCAGGCAATAGTGGAGTTTCAGATGAAGTACTCACGGGTCAGTCGCTCTGTGGATCAACACCACTTCACCACCAGTGACTGGGCCTGCATGTGAGACCTGTGTACTTTGTTGGGGTCTTTTGAGTACTGGCAGACAGATAAATACTGGCTATTCCCATTGTTAGACGATTTCTAATGTTCAAAAATGTGGCCATTTATTAAACTTTCTGAGAGGGATGCAAAAATGGACTATGATAGAGACATGCTATGTAGTCAGTTAGTTGCTACATATGAGCACCATCGCCCATCCTCAATAAGGTGAGGACCCTCTGTACTCACACTCCAGTGCCATGACTGCTGGGGGAAGAAAGGGTGGTAAGGAGCAGCACCAGCTCCATATGCAGCAACTTTAGCCTGGAGTCTATGATGAGCAGTTTTCTTCAACTGCCTACTAAGGAAACCACCCAGCAGCAGCAGCAGAACATGCAGCAGAACCTCCACCTGCAGGTTGTGGTATACTTGGACTGCATCCTGTCACCCAAGATCCCCTGGACCACTGGGCATGCAAACTTGAAGATTGCCATGGGCATTCAGTGTGGCTGGGGACATAGTTAGCCCTAAGAGAACTCATATTTCCTCCCAAAATGTTGAGAGACTAACTTTCATAAAGATGAATTAGGCGTTGAGTAACCCAGATTTTCAGACGCCAGTGCGTGATGCTAACGAATAAATCATTCTGCCACTAATGATCCCACTGTAGTGTGCTGCCACACCAGAATGTTCTGCAAAATGGGCCGTTACTTCTGGTCACATGTTATAGGGTGATCAGCGGCTACACCTGAGTTTGCACAGAGGATGCGGGGTGCTCACCCCTTTTAGCTTTACCCTAAAAAGCTTAAAAGGATCTGGAGGTTACTGTGATATAGACTAGGGGGGCACACTCCTCAAATGGCAGCACGTACAAAAAAATTTTTTATTAGTACCAACAAACTAAAATCAAGGTATACATAACATAATAAAATGGATAAGATGTAATGAAAACAAACTATGATAAGAGCAAATAAGTTTAGTCCATATAGAACTCAATATCACCCACTGGATCAGTCCGGGTGTAGCTGAAAGTGCATGTAACGGTGAATAACACTTGGCAGGCATTATTGTCACGGTATTGCTGCGGTATTACTGTGGTAACAACAATCACTTGGCCTTGGAAAAAAAGTGTACTCTAAAATATAGAGTGCAGTATAGATGCGGTCTTTGGTGTAGCTATACTCCTACCTCCGATCTTCCGTGCGCGCCGCTCTCCAGGGTCACGTGGGACGCCGCAATACAGCCCCACACCATGCGGGACACCACAGGTGAGAGACAGAGAGCACGCCAATCGCGCCACCGAATCGCTGAACAGGAGGGAGGTAAGGAGTCTATGTGTTTTCGTCTCATTTTGAAAAGGAGAAAGAGAATTCATTTGAATCAGAAGTATTTCAATACGACAATAAGGATACCAGACGGCTCATAAGACATGCAGACCTGTAAGTTTACACTTACCACAATTAATCTGCACTCTTTATATCAGAGTGCACTTTCTATCCAAAGCCAAGTGATTGTTGCCATTGCAGTATTACCGCAGTAATACCACATCAATAACGCATGCCAAGTGTTATTCACTGTCATACGCACTATTAGCTACACCAAAGACTGCATCTATACTGCACTCTATATTTTAGAGTGCACTTTTTTTTCCAAGGCCAAGTGATTGTTGTTTCCACAGTAATACTGCAGCAATACCGTGACAATAACGCATGCCAAGTGTTATTCACCGTTACATGCACTTTCAGCTACACCAGGACTGATCCAGTGGGTGGTATAGACGATAGCAAGTGAGTGTAGCACTACATGAGAGCGTTGCATTTACTATACCAACATCACATATAAGACATGCTTAATTTAAAATACATAAACATGGTTGATCAACCTAAAAAACTAAAAACACAAACAAATAAATGCACTGTAAATCAAGCAGCATATGTCGAGGAGCATGTGAAATGTCTATGCTATTGCAATACTAACTTAATGGCGATGATACTATCGTACATAACAAAGGACTATCCGTAAAATATAGGAGTTAAATCTCTCCTTTAAAGCCTTCAAAAAGGTTCCAGGAAACAACACGTGGCAATGTATGAGTATATTTTCATTGCTTTTTATAGTATCGATGTGGTATACCAATTACTCTCACACAAATAGAAGGGTTTCCCGTCCAATGAAGATGTTAAAGGTTTGTTCAAGAAATGAACGATATTAGTTATAAGTTGAGTTATAAGGAATTGATTTATGGCTGACTAACACATTAATGACAATATGAGGCAATTACTGAACTGTATTACTACTAGCCGCAACTAATATCGTATATTGCTTGAATAAACCTTTAACATCTTCATTGAATGGGCAACCCTTCTATTTGTGTGAGAGCAATTGGTATACCACATTGATACTATAAATAGCACGGAAAATATACTCATACATTGCCACATGTTGTTTCCAGGAACTTTTTGGGGGGCTTTAAAGGACAGATTTAATTCCTATATTTTACGGATAGTCCTTTGTTATGTACGATAGTATCATCGCCATTAAGTTAATATTGCAATAGCACGGACATTTCACATGCTGCTCAACATATGCTGCTTACTTTACAGTGCATTTATTTGTTTGTGCTTTTAGTTTTTTAGGTTGATCAACCATATTTAGGTATTTTAAATTAAGCATAAATTACCATATTTTTCGCTTTATAAGACGCACCTGATGATAACCTAGGTTTTTGAGGCGGTAAATAAGAAAATAAAAATAGTTTGAACTAAAAGGTGTGCTTTTGGTGGGGTTTAAACTAATGGTGGTCTGTGGAGGACACACTGTCATGGGGGATCTGTGAAGGACACTGTTATGGGGAAACTGTGGATGACACTGTTATGGGGGATCTGTGGAAGACACTGTCATGGGGGATCTGTGGATGAGACACTATTATGGGGGATCTGTGGATGACACTTTTATGGGGGATCTGTGGATAGCACTGTTATGGGGGGATCTGTGGATGACGCACTGTGATGGGGGAATCTGTGGATGACACTGTTATGGGGGTATCTGTGGATGACACTATTATGGGGGTATCTGTGGATGACACTGTTATGGGGATCTGTGGATGACACTGTTATGGGGGATCTGTGGATGACACTGTTATGGGGGCACCTGTGATGACACACTGTTATGGAGTATCTGTGGATGACACTGTTATGGGGGATCTGTGGAGGACACACTGTTATGGGGCCATCTGTGGATGGCACACTATTATGGGGGATCTGTGGATGATACTGTTATAGGGGATCTGTGGATGACGCACTGTTATGGGGGATCTGTGGATGGCACTGTTATGGGGGATCTGTGGATGATACTGTTATAGGGGATCTGTGGTTGACGCACTGTTATGGAGTATCTGTGGATGACACTGTTATGGGGGATCTGTGGAGGACACACTGTTATGGGGCCATCAGTGGATGATACACTGTTATGGGGGATCTGTGGATGACGCACTGTTATGGGGGATCTGTAGATGGCGCACTATTATGGGGGATCTGTGGATGATACTGTTATTGGGGATCTGTGGTTGACGCACTGTTATGGGGGATCTGTGGATGGCACTGTTATGGGGGATCTGTTAGTGACACTGTTATGGGGGATCTGTGGATGACACTGTTATGGGCGATCTGTGGAGGACACACTGTTATGGGCGATCTGTGGACAACACACTATTATGGGGGATCTGTGGATGATACTGTTATAGGGGATCTGTGGATGACGCACTGTTATGGGGGATCTGTAGATGACGCACTATTATGTGGGATCTGTGGATGATACTGTTATAAGGGATCTGTGGTTGACGCACTGTTATGAGGGATCTGTGGATGGCACTGTTATGGGGGATCTGTGGATGACACTGTTATGGGGGATCTGTGGGTGACACTGTTATGGGCGATCTGTGAATGACACTGTTATGGGCGATCTGTGGATGACACTGTTATGGGCGATCTGTGGATGACACTGTTATGGGCGATCTGTGGATGACACTGTTATGGGCGATCTGTGGATGACACTGTTATGGGCGATCTGTGGATGACACAGTTATGTGATTATAACCCCCATCATCATAAAGAATACACTGATGTTCTGTCGGTACTGCACATTGGTGTATTCTTAAGGATGAGGGGAGTTATAGTCGCATTAAATATGAACACTTTTTAGGGACTGTACCAATATTAGCTTACGGTAACTGATATGACTACCGTATAACCCCCCTCATCCATAAGAATACACCCATATACTGCAGTACATGGGTGGATTCCTATGGATGAGTAGTGATGAGCGGCAGGTGCCATATTCGATCTCGACGAAATTCGCGAATATTCGATAGAATATTCGTTTCATATTCGTTAAAATCGAATATTTGTCATTATTCTAGTTATCGCGATTAATATGCGATTTAAATAATCGTGTATTGCGATTGTAACTTAAGGCTACTTTCCTATTGGTTTGATACCTAGAATTAGCGAAGATGACGAATATGACGAATGTATTCATCATATTCCTCAAAACGAAGATAACAAAATATTTTCCATCTTCGTTCTAGCTACCTATGAGTCAACTTCGCTAATTCTAGCAATCAAATATGAAAAGTTGACTATAGAGACAGCTGTTTAATTTGCTATGCGATTATATTATTATTATTATTATTATTATAATTTTTTTTATAAATATAATAAGTAATATAATCACATAGCGAATTAAACACATCTGTCTCTATAGTCAACTTTCCTATTTGATTGCTAGAATTAGCGAGGTTGACGCATAGGTAGCTAAAACGAAGATGAAGAATACTTCGTAATCTTAGTTTTCAGGAATATGACGAATACATTCGTCATATTCGCTAATTCTACCAAGCCAACCATAGAAACCAGGTCTAAGTTGAAATCACAATGTGATTAATATAACTTGAATTAATCGCATTGCGATTTCAACTTAGACCTGGTTTTCTATGGTTGGCTTGGTAGAAAATGATGACGAATGTATTATGTAAAACTACATTTGGGAAGTGGGAAAGAAAAAAAAACAACAATAAAAAACAAAAACAAAAAAAAAAAGAATATTAGAAATAGCGAATATATAGCAAAAAAAATTCGCTATTCGAATATTTGCGCTCAACACAAGGGGGGTTATAGTCATATTTAATATAGACATTTAGGGAGCTGATTAGTGGTAGTAGTGGAAGGGGGCAAGTAGGAAGCGTTCACCACAAATTGGCCAGGCAGCGCACATAGGAGAAGGGGATCCTCCTGCTACGAGTGAAGGATGCGCGGGCTGGCGGCAGTACAGCGCATACAGAGGAGCCGCCAGCCCGCACAATGCCATGAATGGAAACGCGGGCTGCCAGCAAACAGTGGAGCCGCCAGCCCGCACACTACTAGGAATTGAAGCGCGGGCTGCCGGCATACAGAGAAGCCGCCAGCCCACACAACGCTAGGAAGGGAAGCACCGCCTACCCACTCTTCCACCCGCCCACAGTCTCATGGCAGCTCAGGAGTTGTTATTGAGAGCTCCTGAGCTGCCGCAGCATGCACGTTTGGGGTCACATTTCGTTTTTAAGACGCACTGACTTTTTCCCTCCACTTTGGAGGGAAAAAGGTGCGTCTTATAAAGCTAAAAATACGTTAAGCGTGTTTTATATGTGATGTTGGTATAGTGAACGCACCGCTCTCATGTAGTGCGGCACTCACTTGCAATCACTTAGACGGTTTTACTGCCACAATTAATAAATCCTCTATACTTGAACTTAATTTTGTGTCCGTCTGGTTCCAGTTAGCTGAGTGCCCCCTACATTTATCATTTTCTTAAGTGGGTGAATATGATTAGGCAGAGTGGCCTTGGTTTTGGAGATTTATCACGATTTGTGACAAATTATTTTGGATCAAATCAAACTTCTTGCCGAAGTTGGTGGATCGACCAAATCTAATTTTTCAAAACTTCGCTCATCTCTACTGGACATATTTTTCAGTAGTTCAACATTTCTATATTAAAAATTATTATATTTTAATTGGTCTTATGTAATTTTTTGAGATCCTAACTTTTGGACTTTCATCGCTAGGATATGTCCCCATTGTTTGACAGGTGCGAGCCCCACCTCTGGGACCCACATCTACACTGAGAACGGAACACTGGAAGTGGTGGAGGGAACTCTGTGCGTGTGCAGCCCCCCTCCATTCATTTCTATGCGGTCGCAGGAAATTTCTGTTGGCCCTTTAGAAATGAATGGGGGTGGTGGCTGCACAAGCGAGGTGCGCTTCCATTCACTTCTACGAGGAGAGCGCTTGGTGTTGGCTGAAACCCAGGGTCCTGAAGACCACCACTTTCCCCACTCTGTTCTTAAAAAAGGGGCGGGTCCGAGAGGTGGGACCTGCTACTATAAGACAATGGGGACATCTAGCAATATGCCCCAATGTCTCAGATGGGAATAATTCTTTATCTGTGAGACATAATAATCATTATAAACATTAAGAGAATTAAATGATTGAAATATATCACTCTGTGTGTAATAAATCTATAGAATACACCAGCTTCACCATTTGAATTGAATTGTTGAAATAAATTAACTTTTGATGATATTCTAATGTGTTGAGGTGCAAGTATACAGTATATCTTACATGCTACTGATTAGTATTGACTTGAGGGCTCACAGTAATAACAACTTAAAATGTGTTTCTTTATTATTGATTTTTTTTTATAATAATAAAAAAAAAAAATGAAAAAGAAACAGCCAATCACAGTGCAGCTTCTACTTCTATGATTATTTCCCCATCTCAGACACTGATGTCATATAATTATCAGATGCCATCAATTTCCAATAGGTGGAACTCCCATAGTGGTGAATGGAGGGTGGCCGTGCCTCTCCATTGCTTCAGGGGGCCCATTCTAGAGCTTTTTTATTTTGTCTAAAGCAGTCTATGGGCAAGATGTGAAGCTATGCAGCACAGGATGCCTAAAAAAAACTGAAAGACATAAATGGAGTCCATCACAAAATATGACCTTATTACACCGCTCACATGGCTCTCTAGCACACCTATCCATAATTTAAATGGTTCCCTTGTCATTTTATTCAGACTTTTACCATCAGGAAAAACGCAGTTTAATCCATATGCAAATGAGGGCTCACAAGTACCCGGGGGCAGCGCTCGGTGTGTAGGTGCCCAGGCTGCTCTGCCTTCTTTTTACATTACTTCTCCACAGCCTGCACATGCGCACTGTGATTCACATTTTGGGCACGGCATCGCTACATGTAGTGCATATGCACCAGCAAATAGAGCAAAACCAGTGACAAGGGGGCAGACCAGAAGCAAAGGAGGACTGGAGGCTGGCGCATGCGCACTACATGTAGCGATACAATGCCCACAATGGCCATGGGGGATCTCGGTCGTTTCTGTGGATGACGCAAGGGACTTACAGGGCGGCCAAGGAAGAGGCTTGGGAGGAGTAATGTAGAAAGAAAGCAGAGCAGTCTGGGCACCTACACACTGAACGGGCACTTGTGAGCCCCCCGTATGCATATGGCTTAAATAGCATTTTTCCTGCTGGTGAAAGTCAGAAAAAAATGACAAAGGTACCTGTAAGGAAATTGGACCCTTCGCTAGGTACCCCTGGTACCAGACTCCAGTGGTCAGCTTGGGTTAAGTCTTACTGGTACCAGGTTCTAATATTGTAGTAATTGAGAATAATTATGTGTATCTTTGCAGGATCATTCGCATATTCCACATCTGAACGGGGGTGCGCAACGCAAACCTTCTGTGACCGTGGTAACTATTTAATACACTATAGGTCATCAACGATTATTGAAAGCAATATGTGCACCAAGGCACAAGAGACCATTAATGTGCAGCAACTCCCGCCGATGTGTCTCCCCTAGTGATGTCAATGCTTCACTAAAAAAGAAACAACAAGGTTATGAAGGATGAATTATTTCTATGTTCTCCAAATCATTGTCCTTTTGCTTCAAATAAACATTGACTGGAAAATACCTGACTGGAAATATATTTAAGTCTCTTGTTATTTAACATTCAAGACTTTGTGAAATGAGCCCCTCCCACTTTCAAAATAGAAAAAAATATCTATTCTCATATTTTATCTTACACCTCAAGTCCACAAGCAGCGCATTTAAAAGATATGTCTGAGATTTTCATACTGATGGTCTATACTCAGAATAAGGCTAGATGCACACGTCCGTTAAACCTGGACGTGAGCAGTCTGTGGTAACCAGGACTGGATTTCTTCTTTACAGACGGAGTGCACGGCGTCATTGGTTGCTATGACGCCGTGTGCTCCCTGCCGCCGCTGCAGAATAGTAATAAACTAGTATACCAATGTATACTGTAGTGCAGCGGCGGCAGGGAGCGCACGGCATCATAGCAATTAGCAACCAATGACGCCGTGCGCTCCGGCTGTAAAGAAGAAATCCTGTCCTGCTTACCATGGACTGGTCACGTCCGGGTTTAATGGACGTGTGCATGTAGCCTTAGTCATCAATATGAGATCATCGGGGTCTGACTCCCAGAGCCCAGGTTGATTAGTGGCTTGAGGAAGCTGTGGTGCTCACTGGAGCTCTGTCGAGTGCTGCAACCTCCACACAGCTTACCGAGCACTGCCCATTGGTTTTAAGTGGAGCTCAGCCCCTTTCACTTGAATGAGACTGAGCGGCACCTAGGCCTTGTGACGATGAACGTCATGTTACTGGCTTAGGCCTAACTGCTCGCGGAGCGCCACAGCCTCCTTAAACAGCTAATAGATCAGGTTCTGGGAGTCTCTCCCCCAGATTTACACACATTATATCTAGCCCATCATTCGGGGAGAGGGTGTGCAGAACACAGGGGAATTACAAATGCAGAGCTCTTGGGGCTGTGGCCAGCCCCTTGGTGCTTAAACTTGCTAGTTTGCATATAAATAAAATATATATCTCTGCAGCTGTTCAACATACAGACAAAAGAAAGGCATCGTTGTAATCAGCATGATCAACCCTACTAGGCAGTATGCCTGGTTTAATAGGGCTGATTATGTTGACAGATGCTCTTTAACCGCTTGCCGACCGCCGAACGCATGGATCCATCCAGGCGGCGGCAAGTTTGTTCCTCCTGGACGCATCCGTGCGTCATCTCGCGAGAGGCGAGATTTGCTGTGAACGCGCGCGGCTCTGCAGTGATTTTACAGCCTGCCAGCGATGATCAATCGCTGGCAGGCTGTAAATGTAAAATAAATTAGATCAAACAGGTATATCAGACGCTGTTTTGTTAACAGCGTCTGATATACTTGCTACCTGGTCCTCTGGTGGTCCCATTTACTGGGATCGACCACCAGAGGACCAGGTAGCTATGTAAAGTTGCACCAAACACTACACTAACCCCCCCCCACCCTACCCTCACTTTATAACCACTGATTAACCCCTGATTAATCCCTGATCACCCCATGTCAACCCCTGTCACCCCCCCAGTCACTAATCACCGCCCTGTAAGGCTCATTTAGACATCCGTATGTGTTTTGCGGATCCGCAAAACACGGACACCGTCAATGTGCTTTCCGCATTTTGCAGATCCGCACATTGCCAGAACTATATAGAAAATGCTTTTTCTTGTCTGCAATTGCGGACAAGAAAAGGGCATGTTCTATATTTTTGCGGAACGGAAATGCAGACCCGTAAGTGCGGATCCGCAATTCCGGATCCGAGTGGGACAAAGTCTGTCCCCATAGAAATGAATGGGTCCGCAATTCCGTTCCGCAAACAGAATTTCGGACGTGTGAATGGGGCATAAGGGTCCCTTATCACCGCCAGTTAGTTAGCTACTTGTTAGGTAGTTAGCGCCGAGCCCACCGCACCGCAATCACTGATTTTGGCAGAGATTTTTTCATCCACATTGATCGATGCGAATGAAGAAATCTGTGCCGTTCATTTTTTTTCTTTTTTCAGCCCAGAGGCTAAACGGAAAAAAAAAAAATCTCATTACCCGTATGCTCAATATAAGGAGAATAGCAGAAACTCCTAATGCTGGCCATACGTGTAATGATTGCGGAGACCCTCAAATGCCAGGGCAGTACAAACACCTCACATGTGACCCCATTTTAGAAAGAAGACACCCCAAGGTATTCTGTGAGGGGTATGGGGAGTTCATGTAAAATTTTATTTTTTGTCACAAGTTAGTGGAATATGAGACTTTGTAGAAAAAAAATATATATATTAATTTCCGCTAACTTGTGCCAATTTTTTTTTTTTCTGTGAACTCACCATGCCCCTCACAGAATACCTTGGGGTGTCTTCTTTCCAAAATAGGGTCACAAGTGGGGTATTTATATTGCCCTGGCATTTTAGGGGTCCTAAAGCGTGAGAATCCAAATGCGTAAAAATGGCCTGTGAAATCCTAAAGGTACTCATTGGTTTTAAGGCCCCTTTGCGCATGTTGGCTGCAAAAAAGTGTCACACATGTGGTATCCCCATACTCAGGAGAAGTAGGGCAATGTGTTTTGGGGTGTATTTTTACATATACCCATGCTGGGTGAGAGAAATATCTCTGTAAATTGACAACTTTGTATAAATTTTTTTAAAAGTTGTCATTTACAGAGATATTTCTCACACCCAGCAGGGGTATATGTAAAATACACCCCAAAACACATTGCCCTACTCGTGAGTACAGCGATACCACATGTGTGACACTTTTGCAGCCAAGATGCGCAAGGGCCCTAAAACCAATGAGTACCTTTAGAATTTCACAGGACATTTTACGCATTTTGATTCTCACGCTTAGGGCCCTAAAATGCCAGGGCAGTATAAATACCCACATGTGACCCCATTTTGGAAAGAAGACACCCCAAGGTATTCTGTGAGGGGCATGGCAAGTTCACAGAATTTTTTTTTGGCACAAGTTAGCGGAAATTGATATATATATATATATATTTTTTTTACAAAGTCTCATATTTCACTAACTTGTGACAAAAAATAAAATTTTACATGAACTCACCATACCCCTCACAGAATACCTTGGGGTGTCTTCTTTCTAAAATGTGGTCACATGTTGGGTATTTATACTGCCCTGGCATTTTAGGGGCCCCTAAAGCGTGAGAAGAAGTCTGGAATCCAAATGCGTAAAAATGCCATGTGAAATCCTAAAGGTACTCATTGGTTTTAGGGCCCCTTTGCGCATCTTGGCTGCAAAAAAGTGTCACACATGTGGTATCTCCGTACTCAGGAGAAGTAGGGCAATAAGTTTTGGGGTGTATTTTTATATATACCCATACTTTGTGTGAGAAATATCGCTGTAAACGACAACTTTTTAAATTTTTTTACAAAGTTGTCAGTTTACAGAGATATTTCTCTCACCCAACATGGGTATATGTAAAAATACACCCCAAAACACATTGCCCTACTTCTCCTGTGTCGGCAATACCACATGAGTGACTTTTTTGCAGCCTGGGTGCGCAAAGGGGGCCTAAATTCCAACGAGTACCTTTAGCTTTTACATGGCTGCTCACAATTTAGCCCCGCCCAAAATGCCAGAACAGTAAACACACCCCACAAGTGACCCCATTTCGGAAAGCTTTCTTTGTAGATGATGGTCGGCACTGCGTTTGGATGTTAGCGGTGCACGTGTCAGCGGGCGGGCATCCCAACAAACAATATGAAGAATAGAAGACCGGCACTCGCTGTAGATATGCAGGGTAGGGTTTATTTCAGTCACTTATTAAATCATAGTGACGCGTTTCAGCACCAAAAATGTGCTTTCTTCAGACTGGTGCTGGTTTCTTCTTGGTGCTGAAACGCGTCACTATGATTTAATAAGTGACTGAAATAAACCCTACCCTGCATATCTACAGCGAGTGCCGGTCTTCTATTCTTCATCCCATTTCGGAAAGTAGACACCCCAAGGTATTCACTGAGGGGCATAGTGAGTCCGTGGGAGATTTTTTTTTTTTTGCCAGAAGTTAGCAGAAATGGAAACTTTTTTATTTTTATTTTTTTCCTCAGAAAGTGTCATTTTCCGCTAACTTGTGAAAAAAAATGAAATGATACAGGAACTCACCATGCCCCTCCGTAAATACTTTGGGGTGTCCTCTTTCTAAAATGGTGTAATTTGGGGGGTATTTATACTTTCCTGACATTCTAGCACCTGAAGAAACATGACAGGCGCTCAGAAAGTCAGAGCTGCTTCAAAATGCTGAAATTCACTTTTTTGCACCATAGTTTGTAAACGCTATAACTTTTACCCAAACCAATAAATATACACTTATTGCATTTTTTTTTATTAACGACATGTAGAACAATAAATTTTGCGAAAAATTTATATAGAAATGTAGTTTTTAAAAAAAATTACAACAGAAAGTGAAAAATGTCATTTTTTTGCAAAAATTTCGGTAATTTTTGATTAATAGCAAAAAAAGTAAAAATGTCAGCAGCAATGAAATACCACCAAATGAAAGCTCTATTAGTGAGAAGAAAAGGAGGTAAAATTCATTTGGGTGGTAAGTTGCATGACGGAGCAATAAACGGTGAAAGTAGCGTAGTGCAGAATTGTAAAAAGTGGCCTGGTCATTAAGGGTGTTTAAGCTAGGGGGGCTGAAGGGGTTAAAGGGAACTTGTCACCTCAAAAACACATATTAAACCACCAGCATTACCTTACAGTAGCCCACATTGTGTTCCTAATCTCGTGTTTTATTCCCCCATCTGTGGCTGCATACTTTATAAAAACGCAGTTTGAATGTTCATCAGCGCCATCTTCTTAGCCAGCTTCCTCTCTTCAATTTGATTGACATAATGCCGTGAGACCAGGATCGCTCTATTCTCGTGCATGCTCAGAGTGCTCCCTCTTATAGCACGATCCCGGCTCTGGCTCCTGCACTCACCCTCTATTCCCACAAAACTATATATCTATATATCTGCTCAGCTTCTCCTGCTCTATAATGTGGTGGTTTCAGAATGCATTGCATTTTCTGGTCCCAGGTCCTGTTTAATTAAACCAGCATATAGGAGATCAGTTCACTAATACACCGGATAGTGATTAGTACACCACATTACCTGTGAGTGATAACGTGATATTAACCTCTTGATGACGCAGGAAAAGAATACTCTTCGTAAGGCCTCATGCACACGGCCATGCGTGGACCGTGGTATCCCGGCCTGGAATCCAGCTGACAGCAGAAGCGCACGGCATCATTGGTTGCTATGACGCTGTGCGCTTCATGCTGCTTCTGGACCACAGTAATACACTCGTACGGATGTATTACTGTAGTCCAGCGACGGTATGAAGCGCACGGCATCATAGCAACCAATGACGCCGTGCGTTCCTGCTGTCAGCTGGATTCCAGGGCGGGATACCACGGTCCGCGCACGGCCGTGTGCATGAGGCCTAAACAGCAGGTCCTTCCTGCATTAGGACGAGCATTCTTGTCTTGCAGTTACCTCTTCCAGACATGCACGATCTTGATCAGCTGCAGGGTCTCGGCTGTTAGTAAAAAATTATGTACCCCAAAATGTACCATTGAAAACATCAACTCATCCTGCAAAGAGCGAGCCTCTACACAAGACGATCAGACAAAAAATGAAAATAATACGGCTCTCAGAAAACAGTGACACAAAAATGCTTTGTGTAAAAGTGGTAAAATGTAAAAAAATACATATAGAAAATTGTGTCCCTGTAATCGTTCTTACCGGCAGAGTAAAGATAACGTGTCATTTTTCCCACATAGTGTTTGCTACAATAACAAAACCCAAAAAGCAGCAAGAGAGTTGCTGCCTTTTGTTTATCCTACTTCCCAAAAACCTAATTAAAAATTGATCAAAAAGTTGCATAATAAAACCAATGATAATGGAAACTCAACCCGCAGAAAATAAGCCTTCACACAGAAAATTAAAAATAAAGTATGGCTATACTGGTAACCCAGAGGCTGTTCAGTAGCAACATTGTGCTTGTAAACTAATCCATCAAAATCTGCGCTGCAAAAGCCAAATGGCAGTCTTTCCCTCCGAGCCCTGCTGCCCACCCATACAGCAGTGTACCTCCACATGGCATATCCGTAACCAGCAGAACCCGTCTTACATTTTAAAGGGCATGGTGTGTCTCAGATGGTGCACGCTGCGCACAAGATATTGGGCACTGAAATGTGATATATGCGGAAAATGTTTCACTTTGCATGGTCCGCTGTGCATTCATTTCAGCATAATACTCAATCCCCAATAAATGGAGCTGGAGCCTAGAAAATTTTTATTTCCTATCATTTTGATGTATACAAAAGTGCAGCACTCCACATTTTTGTATCCTGCAGAGTCCAGTAAGAAAATGCATACGTTAACGTAATATTTTTGTTTTTCTACCATGGAACTGTATGGTGAACGGACGCCACTGTACGGCATTAGTCTGAGGCATCTGCTAATGCATACATTTTTGGTATACATTAAATGGATGGCAAAAATAGTATGTGAACCCAGCCCTAGTGTCAGAATAAGCACCAGTACACAGCGGAGCAGCGTGGCGGAGAGGCCGCCATGTACTGACAGAGCGTTACCTGGTCCTGGTGGTCAGGGATGAGGACTGTTTGCCAAGGATAATTTTTCTACTGGGAAATACAGGACACAGTATAATACACTAGAAACTATAAGATATAAATAGAGATGAGCGAATCGCAGCTGATGAAGTCGAATTTGTTCGAATCAATTCTGAACGAATACGAATTTTCTCGCGCTTCATGGTAACGAATCACAATTTTTCCTAAAATGGCAGCTACACGTGTGAGAACATGCGGCTATGCATGCGGCCAATCAGCAGCCAGCCAGATGTCACAGTCCCTATAAATACAGCGGCCATCTTAGATTCTGCCATTCACCAGGGTACTTTGTTCAGGGACAGACATGTATGCAGGCGCTAGGGAGTGTCAGTGAAAGAAAAACTAATTGTTAACAAAAACAAGGGAAGAAGGGATTTACTAGTGCAGGGAAAGGACAGTGAAAGGATTCATTTCACAGGCAGGGAGAGATAGGGAGAGTCATAGAAAAAACTTCATTGGCAGGGAAACATTACTTGGGGACTTGGGGATCCAGATAGTCTCATAATACAGCTCTGTCATTCCAGCAATCGTTAATTTCTAACGATAATTTGTTTTCCCTTAGTCCTAACAGCAGCACAGATGGGGTAACCACCCGCCGTGGACTGGTAGGAACGGCAGAATGTTTAATGAGCCCAAGACTCATAACTCAATTTAACAATTAATTATCTCCTTAAAAGGAGGAATTCAACCCCCAGCCCACTGTGTTTATAGCAAGAAAAAAAAACTAGACTTACTAGGGTGGGAAATTTGTGTGCTGCTGTAAGGACTAAGGGAAAACAAATTATTGTTAGAAATTAATGATTCCTTTATGTCCTAACAGCAGCACAGATGGTGAGATAGTAAGAAGAAATCCCTAGGGAGGGCCTTCCTGCCTGGCAGAACTAAGAATAGTCTGCCCAAAGCCCAAAAACTGGCATCTAGTCTATAATGGGAGATGAATGGAGGCAGCTTTGCAAATCATGTCGAGAGGCAGAAGACTCCTCTCGGCATAAAAAGTAGCCACAGCTCTAATAGAGTGGGCCTTTACAAATCCCGGAGGGTCCAGAGATTGGGAAACAAAGGATTCCTTAATAGCCTCCTCAATCCACCGACTGATGGAAGGTTTGGATGCCTTACAGTCTTTAAACTTACCGGCAACAGGATTAGCAGATTCTCGTCTTTCCTGAACTCCTTTGATCTATCCACATAGATCCAGAGACATCTCGAGACGTCCAGAGGATGTCTAGCAGGTTCCTCGGAGGAGGTGGTAGATGTCGACAGAACTGGGAGGAATATCACCTGGTTGATGTTCTGGAAGGAAGGAACTTTAGGCCTAAAATACCAGAGGAATCTAAGAAGGACCCGGTCATGTAAGAAAATGGCATAGGGCTCATGTGCTGAGAGAGCTTGAAGCTCAGAGACCCTCTTGGCCAAAGTCACTGCAAGGAGAAACACAAACTTCCAAGTGACGAACTTGATGTCCACCTCCTCTAACGGTTCAAAGGGGGGAGATGCTAACCCCCTGAGAACTACTGATAAATCCCATTGAAAAATGGCTCTCAGTACTGTAGGTATTAATCTTTCCGCTCCTTTAAGGAACCGTTTGATCAGCGGGTCCTGAGAAAAAAGCCTGTTAAGGCAAGCTGAGATGGCTGAACTTGAACCTTCAGAGTGGAAGGGCAAGACCTCTATCAAGGCCGTCTTACAGGAACTGAAGGATAGTGGAGAGGGGCGGATCTGCAGACACCACCTCAGTTGAGGTACAACAGGATGAGAATATTCTCATAATACGAGAGTAGGCTCTCTTGGTAGAGTCCGCTCTAGAATGAGACAGCGTTCTCAGGACCGACTCTGAAAGCCCTTCTATTCTTGGAAGGGACTGATCAACCTCCAGGCTGTCAGGTTAAATCTGTGCAGATCTGAGCAGAGGTGAGTGTCCCATGACACCAGCGTCTGCTGTGAGGGGAGCCTCCAATATTGTCCTCGACTCAACTGGGTGAGCTAGGTAAACTAGGATCTCTTCGGTCAAAACAGTATGATGGCTATCACCGAGGCCTGATCCTGACGGATTTTCATCAATACCCTCGGAATCATGGAAAACGGAGGGAAGATGTATGCCAGCCTGAACCTCCAGGATATTGACAGAGCGTCTAACGCCAAGGGGTTTTCCTCCCTGTAAAGGGAGCAAAACCTCTCCACCTTGGCATTGAACCTTGCTGCCATGAGATCCGCCTCTGGCATACCCCACTTGAGGACTATCTGCTTGAATATCTCCGGATGTAAAGACCACTCCACCGACGGAAGACCGCGGCTCAGCTGAACCGCTATCATATTGAGGAAGCCTTGAATGTGGATTGCAGATAAGTGGGAAAGGTACAACTCTGCCTAATCCAGAAACACCCCAATCTCTGACAGGAGGGGAAGTGATCTCATGCCTCCCTGCTTGTTGATGTAAAATTCCGCAGTCATATTGTCTGACTGGACTTTCACCGCTTTGCCCCAGATCTGAGGGGCTAAGTGAAGAAGGGCTAGCCGGATAGCTCAAATATCGCGGAGATTGGATGAAAGAAGCCACTCCTGAGGAAACCAGGTCCCTTGAACTGGAGTGTCGTTTAGGTGAGCGCCCCAGCCTACTTGGGACGCATCCATAGTCAATATGACCCAGGTTGGCTGGGTCATAGACTTCCTGTCTAAAAGATGGCACCACCATCTGAAGGAATACCGAGTTCGCTAAGACAGGGAGAACAGCCTGCCTGGCAGCTTGTAGAAGGTTGGACTTAACAAACCTGTCTGGAGGAATAGAGGTGAGGTTGACTAAATAACCCTCAGAAATGATGTTCAGGGCCCAGGGATCCGAGATCTCTCGGATCCACTCTTCTCAGAGTTGGGAGAGACGACCCCGACAGGTACATGAAGCATAGGAGTGGGGGAGCTTACTGGCAGGACGGCAGGAGTAACGGGAATAACCAAGAGCCTCCAAGAGGCCAGTAGTCAGGAGGTGGATTTTCTATCTTTGGCTCCTCCACGAGAGCAAGGGGAAATACTGAATCCAGAGATAAATTCTGGCGGCTATAACAACCACAGAAATTAATCAAGTAATCAAAGAACGTGGTGGCAGTCTAAAACTTAACTTTTACTTATGATTGCAATAAAATGCTCATTCCTTACTTGATAACCTATAAACAAAGGCACAAATATTGCCTGACATATAATATACAAATGGACGACAAGCCAATGGACGACAAAAATACCTTAAAGATATATAGAGGCATCTGATGGATAAAAATGTGCACGGCGGCACCATACAGTAAATAAACCGTTGGTCCTACCTTTGTAGATGTCAGCAGGATAAAGTGGTAGGAACCGGACGAGGCAATTCAGGGGGAGCAGAGAAAAACAAAGGGGCAAAGATTAATAAATGCCCTAGAATTCCCTATCTTAATAGAGGCTAAACAGAACAAAATCATCTCGTCCGAGGAGTTTGACTTTTTGTATCCCAGCTCCCCCACAGTCGCCACCTTTTATAGCCTGCCTAAGGTTTATAAGGGCACTACACCTATAAAGGGGCGACCTATTGTATCGGGGGTTGGGTGCATCGGACAAAACCTCGGGGTCTACATTGACCGCATCCTACTACCGTTTGTAACAGCACTACCTTCCTATGTTCGCGACAGCATGGATTTACTTAAACGTATTGAAGACGTCATACTGGATGGGGATACTATCCTATCCAGCATAGACGTCGAGGCACTTTACTCATCCATCCCACATACGTTTGGTCTGCTGGCTGTTAATTATTATCTTTCCATGAGAGGTACCCAATATGAGGCACATAATAAGTTTGTGTTGAGGCTCTTATCTTACCTATTAACCCCTTAAGGACCGGGGGTTTTGGGATTTTTGCGTTTTTGTTTTGCGCTCCCTGCCTTCCAAAAGCCATAACATTTTTATATTTCCGCTCACATAGCCATATGATGGCTTATTTTTTGCGGGACAAGTTGTACTTTTTAACGCTACCATTTATTTTTGCATGTGATGTAGTGGGAAATGGGAAAAAAATTCCAAATGGGGTGAAATTGCAAAAAAAAAACAATTTCACCACAGTTTTACGGGTTTTTAAATTACAACTATCAATTTGCGATAAAACTGACTGGTTAATTTTTTTCTTCAGGTCAGTACGAATCCGGCAATACCTAATATGTATAGTTTTTCTTGCGTTTTGATAGTGAAAAAAAAATTAAAAGTGGGAATTTTTTTATTTTATTTTTTTGTCGCCATGTTTTGACCCCTATAACTTTTTTGTAATTATGCGTACGGAGCAGTGTAGGGGCTCATTTTTTGCGGGGAAATCTGAACTTTTAATTGATACCATTATGGGGTGCGTATGATGTTTTGATAACTTTTTATTCATTTTTTTTTAGGAAATGAAGCGTCCAAAAATGGCGAATTAGCCATTTGGACGCTTTCTTTCCGTTTTTATGTTTACCGTATGGTGAATATTTTTTAATATTATTATAGTATGGGCGTTTTCGCACATTGTGACACCAATTATGTGTAATTTTTTTATTTTTTTATTTATTTTATTTTCATTTTGGGGAAAGGGGGGGTGATTTGAATTTTTATATTTTTTATTTAATTTTTATTTTTAAACTTATTTTTTTTTTTTACCACTTTCTTATAGTTCCCATAGGGAACTATAAGATGCAATCATCAGATTGCTATTCTCATATATTCCAATGCAATAGCATTGGAATATATGAGAAAATGCATATTTCCTATGGAGCCTATTACAGTCATAGGCTCCATAGGAATACTGTAGTAGTAACCTAGGTTTCATTCACAGAAACCTAGGGTACTACATGCATGCTCGGCTCCCCTTGTGGCCATCAGGGAGCCGGGCAAAACCGAAAGTGAAACTTTCGGTTTTTGCGCGATCAGATGCCGTGGTCAGGATTGACCACGGCATCTGAGGTTAAATGTCCGCGATCGGCATCGCTGCCGGTCGCGGACATGAGCTGCGGGTGTCAGCTTGATGAATCAAGCGCTTACCCGCAGCTCATGCGCCCGCTCCGTGCGGGAGCGGGCGCCATCTTTAAAGTGCGGACGAAGGGCGTACATGTACGCCCTTCGTCCTTAAGGGGTTAACACACAACTTTTTCCTGTTTGATGGCAAAGTCTAACACCAGCTCAGGGGCACCGCTATGGGGTGCTCTTGTGCACCGTCCTATGCAAATCTGCTCCTGGGCTGGTGGGAGGCGACTGTAGTTTTTGCAGACACCAACTCGTCATGTACCGGGCCCATTGTAATGTGGGCACGTTACATTGATGACATTTTCATTATTTGGAATAGCTCCAAATTGGCATTCCAAACTCTAGTAAATCAGTTAAATCAAAACGAGATTGGCCTGAAATTCACCTATGAAGTTGGTGGTGATGTGCTTCCATTTCTAGACATCCAGATATGCAAAAACAGCTCTGGATCTCTCACCACCAACATATATCGTAAACCAACTGCCACGAACTCGGTCTTACATTGGTCCAGTAGCCACCCCTTCCCTCTAAAAAGAGGGATTCCACGAGGCCAATACCTTCGCCTCAGACGGGTGTGCTCTGAGGAACAAACTTTCATCGAACAGGCTCAGATATTGAGGACGAGATTTCAAACGAGGGGCTACCCTGATTCGGTCCTTAAACCATCTTTCCGGGTAGCCCGCTCATCCTCAAGAACTGAACTTCTCACCCCCAGACAAAAGCCTGATCCACCACAAAAGATCAGACTTATCGCCACCTACGATGAAGCATCTGAGAAAGTACGGTCAATTTTGAAAAAACACTGGCCAATTTGACTAATGGATCCAGACATTAGGGATACCATCTTTGATTATCCCCAGGTGACTTTTAGACGGGGGAAAAGCTTGAAAGATCTGCTGGTACACAGTCACTACAAACCTGGACCCTCTGGTTGCTCGTGGTTACAGCGTAAACCTAAGGGTTCATTCAGATGTAGTGGCTGTGTAGCCTGTGCCTCCATCCAAACTGGAAAGTTCTTTTTTAGCAACAACCTGAATAGGTCCTTTGAAATTAAGGACTTTATTAGTTGTCGCACAAGAGGAGTCATTTATAAAATCACCTGTACTTGCCGATTGGAATATATCGGCAAGACCAAAAGAGAATTACGTCGACATGTGGGGGAGCATCTCTGTGACATTTCAAACAAAAAGGATACAGCGGTGTCCCGCCACGTACATGAGTTCCATGCTGGGGACACTTCAAGTGTTAACTTTATGGGTATTGCCACCATTCCCCCCCCCCAATACGAGGCGGAGATTGGGACAGGTCTTTGCTCCAGCTGGAAGCACGTTGGATCCATACGCTCCGCACAGTGTATCCAACAGGCCTTAATGAACAACTCAACTTCGCCTGCTTCCTCTGAATAGTGCCAATATAGCGTCTAATTATTGGTCATCTGTTGCACCAACACGGTATGACCTGCTATTTGTAAGTTCTATTTTACTTTTAGCTTTTAGTGACGCCCTGATTGCGCTTAAATCTGCGCTCTACCTGATAGTAAAACACTGATCTGTATGTCCAGTGATGCTATACATCCCTCTTTGTTCCTAACCAGGATGTTTATTTTGTTTGTTTCCCAACTGCCATTAATGCCCCTGCTTTTGGCTATATACTAGTCCGCACCATCGTTAGTGTGGACTGTTTGTTTCCCTTCCTGGCAGCTTTTCTTCCGGTTGCTAGGGGACGGAACAACACAGTGTCTGCGCACATCGCGTCATTGATGATGCTATGCGCAGCCTGCAGCAGGTGACCAGTCATGTGATCGTGACGTCACCTGCGCCACACCCCCCCGCCACACACGATGTTATCGGATCGCGTGTGAGGCTTGGGAACCGGCAGATGACGTCATCAAGCGCCGACTGCCGGCGTCTCCCCACACACATGTGGGTATAAAGACCCACAGTGAGTATTATTCCATGCAGGACATCACTTGTCACGTCTTTAGCGGCCCATCAGCTGGTTGGACGGACTGCCAGTTTATCATATACTGGAGCCCGTCCCTTGTAGAAGGAGCCCTTATCAGTGGGCCCCCCCTTCCTGGACGGCCCTCATCTCTGGGCAGCCCTGGCTTATATTTTTGACTTTGACTTTTTCTTAAGGGTGTTATATCTGCCCTCAGGAATGGCTTGTCAATTTAAATAACTTTATGTAGGCATGCTTTGGTATACACTTGTTTATCTTTTGTGTGATTGCTTATGCCTATCATTCTCTTCTGTTTCTTCCCTGTGTATACCACACCCCTGATGATTCTATTGATGAAACGTGCATGTAGGGTCTAGCTGCACTAGGGTCTTACAGGGTCCCCAACCGTTGAGGGAAAGGTTCCGGACGGGGTCGTTCTTTTCAGGACGGTTACTCCGTGGTTAGGACCCTTAGGGACAGAGCACTCCCCCTAAACTAGGGAATTCTAGGGCATTTATTAATCTTTGCCCCTTTGTTTTTCTCTGCTCCCCCTGAATTGCCTCGTCCGGTTCCTACCACTTTATCCTGCTGACATCTACAAAGGTAGGACCAACGGTTTATTCACTGTATGGTGCCGCCGTGCACATTTTTATCCATCAGATGCCTCTATATATCTTTAAGGTATTTTTGTCATCCATTGGCTTGTCGTCCATTGGTATGTTATATGTCAGGCAATATTTGTGCCTTTGTTTATAGGTTATCAAGTAAGGAATGAGCATTTTATTGCAATCATAAGTAAAAGTTAAGTTTTAGACTGCCACCACGTTCTTTGATTTCTCCACGAGTGCGCCTCAAACCCCTTCACTGCTCTCCAGTCACTTCGAGACCTTGCTTGCTGGCCAGACCTACCACCGCGGTCTTGTCTGCCCTGACCTCGAAAGGACTGCTGGGAAAGGCTCTTCACCTTCTTGTCTGAAAGGCCCTCCATGATCTTATCCAGATCCGAACCGAACAAATGGTTGGGCTCGAATGGAAGGCCACATAAGCTGTATTTTCAGGAACTGTCAGCGACCCAAGGCTTAAGCCAAAAAGGCCTATGGCCGCCGACCCCAGGGCCATGGATTTGGCCACTAGCTTCAACTGGAGCTGTGCGGTATCGCACAAGAAGTCCGTAGCCAGGTTGATGGTATTGAAGGCAGCCAGTATGTCGTCCTGGGAAACCCTTTGGTCCACGTCAACTTGAATTTGATTCAGGCGAGACCGGAGGAACGTAGAGACCTCAGAAGCCGCTATGGCTGTGGAAGCGGAAGCCACAGCTGCTGTATGACCCCGACTTAGCGTGCACTCTGCTCTCCTGTAAAGGGGGTCCTGCAGGCTAGACCCATCGTCTGCAGGAACCAGAGTGCGCTTGGACAACTTGGCAATAGCCATGTCCACCTTGAGAATGGATCCCCATGAATCCACCAAGGGTTTAGCCATCGGGAACATGGATTTAAACTTCTTTGTTAAACCCGGACCCTTTCCAGGTTTTTTCCACTCTATAAACATGACAGAGACGAGGGTCTCATCCGCTTTGAAGACATGAGGTGCCCGACTAGCGGGATCGGAAGGCTCCCCATGGTCAACATCATGGTCCCTCGACCTGATGGACTTGAGCAATTTATGTGTCTTTCCAGGGGGGAAAGAACACGACATCAGCTCCTCCTCATCTGAGGAGGAAGAAAGTAAGGAGACCAAGAAGGTCTCTCTACCGGGACAGAGGTCTCCATTGGGGCCTGGGCAGGCATAGGAAGCCTTTTTATCCAGCAGGCCTATGACTCCCTTAATAGAGCCATTGATACATATCCAGCAACGTAGGTTTACTAGAGGGCAGAACCCTCTAACGGTAGCTGTAACACCTGGAGTAGGTTAGGTCAACGGAACCAGGGATTCCCAACCAGTCTCCCAAGCTGGTATTTGCCCAGCCTTAAGCTGTTTACCTTCTACGATCTCACGAGTGCAGGTATGATCAGCTTACAATAACCGTTGTAACCTGGTAGCAGGATAGATGCTTCCTCTTGAAATCCACTTTCCTGCATTCAGAATCCCACAGACACGACATCACTGCGGGGAAAAAGGGACAAGTAAAACATTTGTAAATATCCTATCTCCGCAGGAAAGATAGAAAAACAGACCGGAGGAAAAAGACACCACAAGTGGAACAACACCAATTTTAGGACTCTGGGATCTAGATGAAAAAGCATATGCAGCCAGAGACCGAACTGGAGCACACTGCTTCCTAAAACAGGGGAAGGGGAGGGATAGCCAATCCACCCTCCACCCAGTAAATCCTCCATAGGAAGAAGCATAAGAAAAAAAACTTAAAATTTCTGCATGAAAACCCCCCAAAAAAAACGTGTCTGTGAAAAAAATCGCGTCCATGAAAAAAATCGCGGCCAGATTACCCGGAAGTGATGCAAAGGAGAATCCCTGCGTCACCTCCGGAAGATGGCGGCGCCCAGGGACCGAGAATACCCCAGCCAGGTGCAACTGTGCGGGGCCGGCAGCAGATTTGATGCCGGCCAAACTGACAAAGTACCTAGGAAAGGGCAACGCCATTGCCTAAATGAAAAGAAGGCTCCCCGCACTTTCCATAAGAAAGGGGGGAACAAACCACCTAGTCCACCTGTCTGGGAGGACAGAAAAAAACACAGTGGGCTGGGGGTTGACTTCCTCATTTTAAGGAGATACTTAATTGTTAAATTGAGTTATTAGTCTTGGGCTCATTAAACATTCCACCAGTCCTACCAGTCCACATGGTTAACCCCATCTGTGCTGCTGGTAGGACGTAAGGGAATTAGTTATTGGGGTGTAAGTGCTATGTTGAAAAGTCTGTAGTGGCTTAAATCTGTCGAAAAAGAGAAATATATACTCTGAATTTCTGTTCACTACTGCAGCTATATATGGTGAAAGCGTTTAGTGCCCTATTATAGTACAATGCCAGAAAAATAGACTCTGTTCACATTTGGTGTTATTTTCTCTAAAAGCGTTTCTTGTCAGTTCAGTACAATACAAGACAAATAAACCTTGTTCACATTTGGTGTTATTTGCGCTAAAAAAGTGTATTGCCATATTTCACTACAAAACGAGAAAAATACACGCTATTCACATTTGGTGTGTAAGGGATCAGTTAGCGAGGTGTCGTCTCCTGGGTAGACAGGCACCGTTTAGCAGGCACACGGTAGAAATCGCAGTACAAACAGCAGGAAAGTCATTTAACTGGCCCGAGCCAGTTTTATTGTCAGGTTGAGGTACAGAACATAAAATATAACAAACAAAAATTCTAGGCCTGTCCAGCTCTAACTATACATCAGGAAATCTCACTGACCAAGTGCTGGCCTAATACCGGGCACCAAAAAAAACAGCAAAGTCCATACCTCTTGTAGTGCTCTCTTGGACTCTATGCATATAACCTGTTCCCAGGTGGAGAGAGCCATGTCTGCATTTTCAGCCTTATGTCAGGCTAGCACATCTGAAGAGTGAGGAGTAATTACCTGACAGCCCAAAACCCGGACTGTCCGGATGGAGTGGGGGCCCACCCTTCTCTCCCCACTCTAGCAACCCAGGCCCTAAAAAACTGGTTTTATGCAAACCCGAATTGCAGAGACGTCTGCATTGACCTCTGCTGAACATTTCCCTGGTTGCTTTTAAATGACAAAAGTGAGGAATCTTGGGCACACATAGACCCCGTCCACTAGTTCTCCAGACACTCTGTCGCAGGTGTTATTTATGCTAAAAAAGCGTACTGCCACATTTCACTACAAAACAGTTGTTATTTGCACTATCATCGTTTCTCGTCATATATCTAGAGAAAAAGAGTAAAATACACGCCGTTCACATCTGGTGTTATTTGCGCTATCAGCGTTTCTTGTAATATATCTAGAGAAGAAAACATGCCGTTTACATTTGGTGTTTGTGCTAAAAAAGCACATTGCCATATTTCCCAACAAAACGAGAAAAATAGATCCTGTTTACAGTTGTTGTCATTTGCAGTGTTTCTTGTCATACTGTATATCTAGAGAAAAAGAGAAAAATACACGTCGTTGACATTTGGTGTTATTTGCGTTAAAAGCGTTTATTGCCAAATGTATGTAACAAAAGAGAAAAATATATGCAGTTAACTTTTTCTGTTCTTTACGCTTAAATCATTAAGTGGCCTTTTTCAGTTGAAAATGAGAAATATATATACACAGGTCACATTTGTTTTTATTTCCGCTATAATTAAATTAGTGACCTATTTCGGTCCAAAATGAGAAATATATAGGCATTTCACGTTTACTTGTATTTTTGCTAAATACTGTTAGTGGCCTATTTCTGTCCAAAAAGAGAAATATATTCTGGGCTTTTAGAGGTGTTTTAATTTGCTTTTAATTTATTTAGTTCAGCTAAAAGTATGTCAGACAAAGAAGTCTCAGGCCATGCACAGAGGAGTGGCAGAAGCATAAATGTTTCTGACGCAGGCAAAGGTTGCAGCAGATTAAGGGAGCGTGGCAGCAGGAGTCACATCGAGGGGCCTGAGATCCCGGTATGTGTCTTGACCAGCAACCCAGCGGTTATTGATTGGTAAACTCGGTCATCCAATTCATCCAAGGTGACATCAGACACCCCCAGCCAATAGTTGGTGGATTCCTCAGATGCAACCCTTAGTTGGAATGGCCGGGACCAGGCCCTGTGCCCTCACCTGTCCTCAACCTGCCTCTGTCCTTTGTTGTTCTCTCAGTCAGAAAAGTACTGTGGGCTCAGCTCTACTATTCAGAGAGGACGAGCTACTCGAGGACAGTCAGCAGCTACTGCCCAGCCAAGATTTGGAGGAGACATCTGGCGCTTCCTCTGCTAGGCAGGCAAGTAGTGATGAGGAGAGTGGCGTGGGAGGTGGTATTGCGAGCGGTAAGGCTCAAACATAGTAACATAGTATATAAGACCGAAAAAAGACATTTGTCCATCCAGTTCGACCTGTTTCCTATAAGTTGATCCAGAGAAAGGAAAAAAAACCCTGTGAGGCAGAAGCCAATTTCCCCCACTTAAGGGGAAAAAAATTCCTTCCCGACTCCAATCAGGCAATCAGAATAACTCCCTGGATCAACGACCCATCTCTAGTAGCTGTAGCCTGTAATATTATTACACTCCAGAAATAAATCCAGTCCCCTCTTGAATTCCTTTATTGTACTCACCATCACCACCTCCTCAGGCAGAGAGTTCCATAGTCTCACTGCTCTTACAGTAAAGAATCCTTTTCTATGTTTGTGTACAAACCTTCTTTCCTCCAAACACAGAGGATGTCCCCTTGTCACAGTCACAGTCCTGGGAATAAATAGATGATGGGACAGATCTCTGTACTGACCCCTGATATATTTATACACAGTTCTTAGATCTCCCCTCAGTCGTCTTTTTTCTAAAGTGAATAACCCTAATTTTGATAACCTTTCAGGGTACTGTAGATCCCTCATTCCAATTATTACTTTAGTTGCCCTCCTCTGAACCCTCTCTAGCTCTGCTATGTCTGTCTTGTTCACAGGAGCCCAGAACTGTACACAGTACTCCATGTGTGGTCTGACTAGTGATTTGTAAAGTGGTAGGACTATGTTCTCATCACGGGCGTATATGCCCCTTTTGATGCAACCCATTATCTTATTGGCCTTGGCAGTAGCTGCCTGACACTGGTTTTTGCAGCTTAATTTGCTGTTTATTAAAATTCCTAGATCCTTTTCCATGTCAGTGTTACCGAGTGTTTTACCATTTAATATGTACGGGTGACTTGCATTATTCCTTTCCATGTGCATAACTTTACATTTGTCAGTGTTAACCTCTTAAGGACTCAGCCCTATTTCACCCTAAGGACCCGGCCATTTTTTGCAAATCTGACCAGTGTCACTTTATGTGGTGATAACTTTAAAACGCTTTTTCTTATCCAGGCCATTCTGAGATTGTTTTTTCGTCACATATTGTACTTCATAACAGTGGTAAAATAAAGTCGAAAAATTTCATTTTTATTTATAAAAAATACTAAATTTACCAAAAATTTTGAAAAATTAGCAATTTTCCAAGTTTCAATTTCTCTACTTCTATAATACATAGTAATACCACCCAAAAAAGTTATTGATTTACATTCCCCATATGTCTACTTCATGTATCGATCATTTTGGGAATGCTATTTCATTTTTTGGGGACGTTACAAGGCTAAGAAGTTTAGAAGAAAATCTTGAAATTTTTCAGAAATTTTCAAAAACCCACTTTTTAAGGACCAGTTCAGGTCTGAAGTCACTTTGTGAGGCTTACATAATAGAAACCACCCAAAAATTACCCCATTCTAGAAACTACACCCCTCAAAGTATTCAAAACTGATTTTACAAACGTAATTAACCCTTTAGGTTTTCCACAAGAGTTAATGGCAAATGGAGATAAAATTTCAGAATTTAGATTTTTTGAAAATTTTTCCATTTCAATCCATTTTTTCCAGTAACAAAGCAAGGGTTAACAGCCAAACAAATCTTAATATTTATTCCCCCGATTCTGTAGTTTGCACGAACACCCAATATGTGGACGTAAACTGCTGTATGGCCAAACTGCAGGGCGCAGAAGGAAGGGAAAGCCATATGGTTTGTGGAAGGTGGATTTTGCTGGACTGTTTTTTTGACACCATGTCCCATTTGAAGCCCCCCGATGCACCCCGAGTAGAAAATCCATAAAAGTGACTCCATCTAAGAAACTACACCCCTCAATGTATTAAAAACCAGTTTTACAAACTTTGTTAACCCTTTAGGTGTTCCACAAGAGTTATTGGCAAATGGAGATGAAATTTCAGAATTTCTATTTTTTGTTACCTTGTCTCAGAAAAGTGTAATATAGAGCAACCAAAAATCATATTTACCCTAAAATAGTACCAACAAAACTGACACCTTATCCCGTAGTTTCCAAAATGGGGTCACTTTTTTGGAGTTTCTACTGTAGGGGTGCATCAGGGGGGCTTCAAATGGGACATAGTGTCAAAAAACTAGTCCAGCAAAATCTGCCTTCCAAAAACCATATGGCGTTCCCTTCCTTCTACGCCCTGCCATTTGGCCATACAGCAGTTTACGACCACATATGGGGTGTTTGTGCAAACAAGAGAATCAGGGCAATAAATATTGAGTTTTGTTTGGCTGTTAACCCTTGCTTTGTTACTGGACAAATTGATTAAAATGGAAAATTTGCAAAAAAAATTGCTGTTTTGGGACCGTTTTTATTTTTTGCTATTTACATTGTTGAAGTGACAGGTTAGATTGTGTACTATTTCTGTAGAGCAAGTTGTAACGGACGCGACAATACCAAATATGACTACTTTTTAGAGGGTTTTTGTTTCAGTTTTACATAATAAAGCATTTTTGAAAAAATTATTTTTAGTGTCTCCACATTCTGAAAGCCATAGTTTATTTTTTATTTTTTGGGCGACTGTCTTATGTAGGGGCTCATTTTTTGCGGGATGAGATGGCGGTTTGATTGGCACTATCTTGGGGTGCATATGACATTTTGGTCGCTTGCTATTACACTTTTTGTGATGTAAGGTGACAAAAATGGCTTTTGACACCGTATTTATTATTATTTTTTTGATGTGTTCAGCTGAGGGGTTTGGTCATGTGTTATTTTTATAGAGCAGGTTGTGACGGACGCGGCAATACCTAATATGTATACTTTTTATTTATTTATATAAGTTTTACACAATACTATCATTTTTTAAAACAAAAATAAATTATGTTTTAGTGTCTCCATAGTTTGAGAGCCATATTTTTTTTTTTATTTGGGCGATTGTCCTAAGTAGGGGCTCATTTTTTGCGGGATGAGGTGGCGGTTAGATTGACACTATTTGGGGGGGTCATATGAATTTTTGATCGCTTGCTATTACACTTTTTGTGATGTAAGGTGACAAAAAAATGGCTTTTTGACAAAGTTTTTATTCCATTTTTTTTACAGTTTTTACTTGAGGGGTTAGTTCAGGTGATATTTTTATAGAGCCGATTCTTACGGACGTGGAGATACCCAATATGTCTACTTTTTAGTTTTTTTATACATTTAACACTAAAAAGCATTTTTGAAACCAAAAAAATCATGTTTTAGTCTGAGAAGCATAGTTTTTTTATTTTTTGGCCAATTGTTTTGGGTAGGGGCTCATTTTTTGCGGGATGAGATGGCAGTTTGATTGGTACTATTTTGGGAGGCATACGCTTTTTTGATCGCTTTGTATTACACTTTTAGTGATGTAAGTTGCCCAAAAATGGCTTATTTACACCATTTTTGGTTATTTTTTTTTTTATGGCGTTCACCTGACGAGTTCAGTCATGTGATATTTTTATAGAGCAGATTCGGACTCGGCGATACCTAATATGTGTAGTGTATTTTATTTTTTTAATTTTTATTCAGTGATATGTGTTTTTTTTTTCATTTTTACTTTTTTTTCACTTTTTTACATTTTTTTTGACCAGTGGCTCTTTTTTTGATCCAGTGGCTCTGGTGTCTGTATAATGGAGCCCCCTCCCTCTGCGATCCCATCCTGTTGGGGGCTGCAAAGGCACAGCAGCCCCCCGATGGGAGAGGGAGGGAGCTCCCTCCCTGTTAACCCTTCCATACCGCGGTCAGTACGGACCGCGGTACGGAAGGGGTTAAACGGCTGGCATCTGATCAAGCACAGATGCCAGCCGTTTCTATCAGAGGGTCAGCAATGTGCTGACACTCTGATAGACCCACTAGACACCAGGGATACATTACAGAGGAGGCAGGCGGGGGATCGCAATCGCGATCCCGCGCGCCTCCCGCACCGCCGCCCGCAACCACTTCCCCTGCACCCCCGCAGCCACAATATGATTGGGGGCTGCAGGGGGGGTTAAAAATAAACACTTTAACCCTCTGATCCCCGCAGTCACAGACCGCGAGGATCAGAGATTGCACGAAAAGCTGCAAACCGCAGGTCTGAATTGACCTGCGGTTTGCAGCGATCGCCGATATGGGGGGGTCACAAGACCCCCCTGGGCATTGCAACAAGGTACCTGCTGAATGATTTCAGCAGATACCTTGTTCCGATCACTGCCAGCTGAGCAGCAGTGATCGGAACTACTCATGACATACCTGTACGTCATGGGTCCTTAAGGACTTGGAAACCATGACGTACAGGTACGTCATGCGTCCTTAAGGGGTTAAACCTCATCTGCCATTTTTCTGCCCAAGCCTCCAATCTATCCAGATCCCTCTGTAGCAGAAAACTGTCCTCTTCAGTGTTAATTACTTTACACAGTTTAGTGTCATCTGCAAAAATAGATATTTTACTGTGCAGGCCTTCTACAAGATCATTAATAAATATATTGAAGAGAATAGGGCCCAATACTGACCCCTGAGGTACCCCACTAGTGACAGTGACCCAATCTGAGTATCTACCGTTAATAACCACCCTCTGTTTTCTGTCACTTAGCCAGTTACTTACCCACATACAGACATTTTCTCTCAGTCCGAGCATCCTCATTTTATATACTAACCTTTTATGAGGTACGGTGTCAAATGCTTTGGGGAAGTCCAGATATACGACATCCATTGATTCGCCTCTGTCAAGTCTAGAACTTACCTCCTCATAGCAGCTGATTAAATTCGTTTGGCATGACCGATCCCTCATGAAGCCATGCTGATATGGCGTTATTTGCCTATTTTCATTGAGATACTCCAAAATAGCATCTCTTAGAAACCCTTCAAACAGTTTACCAACAATATATGTTAAACTTACCGGCCTATAATTTCCAGGCTCTGTTTTTGGACCCTTTTTGAATATTAGCACCACATTTGCTATGCGCCAATCCTGTGGAACATTCCCTGTTATTATAGAGTCCGTAAATATCAGAAATAATGGTCTGGCTATGACATCACTTAATTCCCTTAGGATACGGGGGTGTATGCCATCCGGTCCTGGCGATTTGTCTATTTTAATATTTTTAAGTCTCTGTTGTACTTCTTCCTGGGTCAGACAGGGCACTTTTAATGGGGGATTTACTTTTACATTCTGCATTTCATCTGACAGTTTATTTTCCTCAGTGAATATAGTGGAGAAAAAAATATTTAATAGTTTTGCTTTATCCTCGTCGCTCTCTGCAACACCCCCATCATTGCTATGTAGAGGGCCGACTCATTCAGATTTATATTTTTTGCTATTTATATAATTGAAGAACATTTTAGGGTTAGTTTTACTCTCTTTGGCAATTAATCTCTCGGTCTCTAGTTTGGCAAATTTTATTAGTTTTTTACATATTCTATTTTTTGTGCTTCCTGACTCCCCTCCTGTTTTAGTGATTTATATGCTTTCTTTTTGTCATTTCTTTTTGGCTCCTGACTCAAAGAGCGTTGAGGAGGACAGTAGTGACTTGCAGACACTACACGATGATGATAAAGCCGATCGCACTTGGAGCCGGGTGAAGAAATGGCTTCATCATGATCGGGAGAAGAGGGTGGCAGCTTGCCCATGAGGCAGCTGCTGAGCAGTAAGGTGGTAGCATGGCTAGGAGTCAGCAGGGTAGTAGCATTGGGAGGTTGGCAGCCAAACGGCCTGGGGTAGATCACCCACTTCTGTTATGGGTGGTAGTGTCAAACGAGGCTCACCTGAGTCAGGGGACACCGGAGCTGGAAGTATGGAGTCCAGTGGCAAAGGCCCACAGAAGCAGGGGGCAGGTAGCGTGGTCGATCAGTCCGGGTCGGCAGCAGAGATGGCAGCGAGGTAACAGCAGGAGTAGACGGAGGCGTGGTCGGTGGTAAGCAGTGAGTCAATGCAGGCGGCAAATCAGCGAGGTCAAATCCGCAGTTGGCAACGATGGTAAATCAGCAGTAGTGGTGGAGGAGCAGAGAGGAAGCTTGCTACAGGCTTGGAGGCACAATAACCAGCGGGGGTCAGGTGCAAGAGGCTGGGCTTATAAAGAGGAAGTAGCAGGTGCAAGGAATCACAGAGATTAACAAGGCAAGGCTGGAACAAGGTAGATCAAAGAGTTCAGCAGAAGGAAAAGTCCAGAAGGGCTAGTGGTAGTCTAGTGGCTAGAGCTACCGCCTGGGACATGGCCGGTCACGGGTTTGAATCCTGACAACTTCGCAGCAGCGTAACTGCCCAGAAAGGAGTGGTGCACACAGGGGAGGAACTGCTCCATGTCCTTAATGAAGAAATTGACTGCTGGCTTTCTCCGCAACAACTAAAAATCAGAACCATGGTGACCGACAATGGGAAGAACATGGTGTCGGCACTGAGCCATGCGCTCTCCATGCAACATATGTCCAATCTGGTTGTCAAGCAGTTCCTGAAGTCTTCCACCCATCTGTAAGACATCCTAAAAATGGCCAGGAAACTTTTGCATGCACTTTGACCACTCATACACCGCAAACCACACCATCCTTGAGCTACAGCAGCAGAACAGCATCTACCAACATAAGCTGATATGCCACTTTTCCACCCGTTGGAATTCTACCCTCTATATGTTGGACCGACTGTACGAACAGAGAGATGCCATCAACGAATTCTTGATGATTCAAGCGGATAGGAGTACTCCCCTATGTAACTTCGATGTCAGCCAGTGGCATCTCATGCGTAACACCTGCCGTTTGCTCAGGCCCTTTGAGGAAGATACGTTATTTGTCAGTCGCCAGGACTACAGGATGAATGTCATTCCACTGAGTTAATGTCCTGGAACAGATGCTAGTGAATCTGGCTTGTCATGGGACTGGAGATGTGGCGCCTAGATCTCACGGCCACATGATCCCTGTGGTGGCTGAACTGGAAGAGGAGGGGGAGGAGGACATTGCAGCACAGGCAATATGTAATATGTAGCAAAATGAGTGTTTTTTCTACTCAGGTGACAGGAGAGGAAGAGCAGGAGCAGCTGGAGGAGAAAGAGGGAAATGAGGTATACGAGACAGAGGAGCCAGACACACTGTGGCAGTATGCGGTGAAGATGGAGTCACTTTCAAAAATGGCCCGCTGCATGCTCACTTGTTTGCATAGTAACAGCACAATTGTCAACATTCGTAAGAGGTATAACTTCTGGCTCTCCACCATGTTGGACCCTCGCTATCAGTCCAAAATGGGGGCCTTTTTACCCTCACTGCGAGGAAGGACAAAGTTAATTACTACAGAAACATCCGGTGTAGTCAGTTGGCTGCTGCCTATCTGCACCATCATCCATCATCTTGCCGGTAAGACCGGGGGAGCCCTCTGCGCTCACATTCAGCTAGCATGGCTGCTAAGAAGGGGTGGGTTGGCAGGAACAGTACCAACTCCATCATCAGCAGCCTGAGTCTAGGGTCCATGATGATCAGCTTTCTTCACTAGTGTTGAGCGCGAATATTCAAATAGCGAATTTTTATCGCGAATATCGGCACTTCGCTAATTCGCGAATATTTCGAATATAGCGCTATAAATTCGCTATTTAGAATATTCGTTTTTTTTTTAGTTTTTTTAGTTATATTTTTTTCTTTCCCACTTCCCATAAGTAGCTCTTACCTGTCCTGAGGATTCCTGGCTTCCTGGCTGCTCCAGTCAGTGCCCGTTGCCGCTTCTGCCGACTTCCGTGCTCATGGAGCGTCCCCATCACCATGGGAACGTCTCCATATACTAAAATGTACTGTCGGATTTGAGAATTACATTGAATCGCATTGCGATTTCAATTAGCACTGCTATAATATATTCCATATTCGTTAACTTTGTTAATTCTAGCAAGCTGACCCATTATAAACCCAGCTCTAAGTTGAAATCGCAATGCGATTAATATAACTTGAATTAATCGCATTGCGATTTCTACTTAGCACTGCTGCTATATTCCATATTCGTTAATTCTAGACTAATATGTAAGATAGCAATGCTAAGTTGTAATCGCAATGTGATTAATATAAGTTGAATTAACCACATTGCGATTTAAACAGACATGGTTTACTATGGTTGCTAAAACGAAGATGGAGAATACTTCATTATCTTTGTTTTGAGGAATATGACGAATACATTCGTCATATTCGCTAATTCTACCAAGCCAACCATAGTAAACCAACCAGGTCTAAGTAGAAATTGCAATGCGATTAATTCAAGTTATATTAATCGCATTGCGATTTCAACGTAATTCTCAAATCCGACAGTACATTCTAGTATGGAGACGTTCTTGGCTTGGTAGAATTAGCGAATATGACGAATGTATTCGTCATATTCCTCAAAACGAAGATAACGAAGTATTCTTCCATATAACTTTGCTAATTCTAGCAATCAAAAATGAAGGTTGACTATAGAGACAGCTGAGTTGAATTCGCTATGCGATTATATTATTATATTTTTTTTTTATAAATAGAATAATTAAAATAATTATCAAGTAATATAATTATTCTATTAAAAAAAAGCAAAGTAATATAATCGCATAGCGAATTAAACACAGCTGTCTCTATAGTCAACCCTCCTATTTGATTGCTAGAATTAGCGAAGTTGACGAATAGGTAGCTAAAACGAAGATGGAGAATACTTTGTTATCTTCGTTTTGTGGAATATGACGAATACATTCGTCATATTCGTCATCTTCGATTTATTTCTAGATATGAAACCAATAGGAAAGTAGCCTAAGTTAAAATCGCAATACGCGATTATTTAAATCGCATATTACTCGCGATAACTAGAATAATGACGAATATTCGATTTCGAAGAATATGAAACGAATATTCTTTCGAATATTCGCGAATTTTGTCGAAATCGAATATGGAACCTGCCGCTCATCACTATTCTTCACTCGCATAGTGAAGAAACTACTCACCAGCAGCAGCAGGTAGACCTGGAGCAGCACCAAAACCAGCAGGTGGTGGCATACTTGGACATCATCCTGCCAGTGGTCATTGAAGATCCGCTGGAATACTGGGCATCCAAACTGGATTTGTGGCCACAACTGGCAGAGTTTGCCCTGGAAAAGTTTTCCTGCCCGGCCAACAGTGTGGCATCATAACCGGTGTTTAGTGCAGCAGAGGCTATAGTTACCCCAAAAAGAATTCACCTGTACAACTAAAATGTGGAGAGACTTACTTTTGTCAATATGAATCAGGCGTGGATCAGTCAGGATTTCAACCCACCAATGCCTGATGCATTAGATTAGATCAGGGATGCTCAACCTGCGGCCCTCCAGCTGTTGTAAAACTACAACTCCCAGCATTCCCTTCTGCAGACTGATAGCTGTAGGCTGCCCAGGAATGATGGGAGTTGTAGTTTTGCAACAGCTGGAGGGCCGCAGGTTGAGCATGCCTGGATTAGATCATCCATCTCCACACCATGTCATTATGCCACTCTGTGGCCTCCTGATGCTGCCACCTCCACACTATGTCACCATGCCACTCTGTGTTATCATGCTGCTGCTGTTGCTGTCATCGCCACACAATGTCACCTTGCCACTCTGTGGTATCATGCTGCTGCTGTTTCTGCCATCTCCACACCATGTCACCATACCACTCTGTGGACTTCTTATGCTGCCAACTCAACACTATGTCACTATGCCACTCTGTGGTATCATGATATGCTGCTGCTTGAAGATTGCTCTTGGACTGATCACCCGCCGCATGATTGCTTTTGAGGGCTGCATTAATCTGCAGGTTACTGTCGTACAGCTCTACAGATAACTTTCCATATACATCTTTCTAAACAATCTGTCCCCTCAGTTTCCTATCCAGACCCTGTCATTGTGCCATTCTGTAGCCTCCTGATGCTGTTGCCAACTCCAGACTGTCATTGTGCCACTCTGTGGCCTCCTCATGCTGCTGCCACTTCCAGACTCTGTCATTGAGCCACTCTATGGCCTTCTCATACTGCTGTGAACTCCAACCTCTGTGATTGAGCCACTCTGTAGCCTCCTGATGCTGTCTCCAACTCCAGACTCTGCAATTGAGCCACTCTATGGCCTTCTCATACTGCTGCAAACTACAAACTCTGTCATTGAGCCACTGTGTAGCCTCCTGATCAGGACTGGTTCTAGGTAAAATGGGGCCCTGTGTGGAAAAACAATAAGGGCCCCCCCACATCACGTCCATCATCACCCCCTTCGCGTCACATTATTTTCTCCTCCCCCTCCATGGCAGCACAATAACCACCCTCCATCCCCCTGAATGGCACATTTCTCCCCCTCCATGGGCCAGTGGCAGCATCATATCTCTCCTCCCCATGTCACATTTCTCCAGGACATGCACATCTCTTATTCTAACGCCCCCCCCCCAATAGCACATTTCTCCAGGCTTCTCAAAATGGGACATGTCTTGTTATTTGTACATTGGCTCTGTGTGTGGGCAGAACACAGAAGTTGAACCACGGCAGGCGGCAACGAGGGCCACCCTGGCAGGCTGGTGCTAGCTCCTTCTTCTTCTCTGGGGGCAAAGCTGGCAACGTGAAGACGTCTTAAAGATAAATTCGCTCATCTCTAAATATAAAGATATTAGGTGGTCATTTATTATATAAAAATGTCTATTTCTGACACAAATTGTTGGGCAAAGGTCCTCAACAACGCAGTATGCATATTTGTCCCGCTTATGCCTGGTCTAAAAAAAGTGGCCTGGGAACGGAAAGGGATACAGTTATGGCCATCCAGTTATTGTATATCAACCCCATACATTGACCAGATAACACCAGTGTACAGTTGCCGGATAACATCGCCATACCGTGACCGGATAAAAGGGTATAAGAGGGCACAGAACAGGGAATGACTAGGGAAACTGCACAGGGTGTGGTAAGAGGGCACAATGCAAGGTATAAGGGAGCACAGTACATTGTGAGGGGCACAGTATGGTGTGGGGGCACAGTTACATGACCCTGTGACATTAGAAGGTCCTTATGGTCAATACGCCACCATAATGAGAGGCAGAGGAGTGAGACAGGGGTGTGATTATGTGGCTAGAGATAAAAAATGTAACTGTCGGCCAGTACAGGGACCTAAAAATAGGCAATAGGCATTCACCTGACAGCAAAGAACTTTGGATTCTATGGCTGGAGGTACATTAGGGAGTAAGAGGCTAAAAATGTAACTGTCGGCCAATATAGGCCCCAAAAATTTGCCAATAGGCATTTACCTGACAGCAAAGGTTTCTGTGGCCGGAGGTACATTAGGTGGTCACAGGATAAAAATTTAACTGTCGGCTAGTACAGGCCCCAAAAATTAGCCATTATGCATTCACCTGACAGCAAAGAACTTTGGATTCTGTGGCTGAAGGTACATTTTGCCTTGTTTCAGCGCGCTCAGCAGATTGGCACCATTGTCACACACCACTTTACCAACTGTCAAATTGAGCGGGGTTAGCCACTGATCAACCTGTGACCTCAGAGCTGAAAGCAGTGCAGGACCCATGTAGCTCTTGGCTTCCAGGCACAACAGCCTCAGCAAAGCATGGCAACGTCTCACCTGGCACGTCAAATAGTTTCTGGGAAGCTTGGGGAGTTAAGTGGAAGAGGCGGTAGCAGTGGAAAAGGAGGAGTCAGCCGAGGAGGAGATGGAGGGTGGAGTAGAAGAAGAGGCAGGCCTGCATGCAATCCATGGCAGTAACACCAAATCCACATGGGTGCCACAGCTTGTATGCTTGATTGCCATCAGAAGGTTCACCCAGTGGGCAGTAAATGTTATGTACATATGTTCTCTGCCCATGTTTGCTAGACCACGTTTCTGTCGTCAGATGTATCTTGGCACCGACATTGTGTGCCAGAGATATATTAACTTGCCGCTGAACGTAGCCATATAGCTCATGGATACCGGTCTGGGAAAAATATTTCCTTCTGGGGACCTTCCATTATGGTGTGCCACATGTGGCCAATGGCCACAAATTTTCTAAAGGTCTCAAAGTCCAGCCATTGGGCATAAAGTATTATCTGGATTCATAATTTTTTTGCGCTCAAACATTTGGGCCATGGAGGACAAATGTGATTAGAGAGGAGAAAGAGAAGAGGCAGAAAGTAGAGTGCCGGAAGTGTGGCTTTGTGGGTTCCCACTGGGCTTGGTGATGGGAGATCAGGTGCCTTTTTAAGACGTTCGTCCCTAGGTGAGTGTTGGGATTACCGCGACTTATGTGTTGACAGAACAGGCTACAGATGGCAAAACTATTATCAGCAGCTTTCAGGTGTGGGGATTTGCTCTGGTAGACAGGTTAGCAGACGCAGTATAGAGGCAAGGAACCAGGTTGTAAATCAAACTTCATTGTTTTATTCACACTCAGCAAAACATAAAAGTCTTCTTGCTTGTTCATACAAAGCAAAACAAAAACAATATTGGTGCTTGTTCTTGCACAGCAAAACAAAACAATGTTCACCTGGAATCCTAAGTGTCGGTTCACACCTGGCTGAATTCTCAGCCACACAAAAGCTCACTGGCACACTTCCAGGCAGCCTGCACGCCTGTTTTCAGTCTTCAACCTTCAGCACAGAGGACTCCCCAGCTTCACTGTCAGATGAAGGCCAATCCACCCTACCTGACAGTGCTGCCTGTGCTTTAAAGCTCAACCAAGACCCGGCCTGGAACATGGGGAGTAGTCATCCACCCAGAACTTTGACTACTCCAAGTAAAAGCCGTCCCAGATCAGCTGTTATAGCCATGCTACATATCAAAGTGTCAAACAGCTACTGCTGCTGACACATAAAAGCGTCTCTTACTCCACTGAGACCAGGAACCTCGGCGACACGTACCTATCATCCATGATTGTTAGTCGGGTCATCCACGCTGTCACTCATGCTAGGAAGACCAATATTTCCCTTGTTCTGTTAGGCACTGATGCAGAGAAGGCATTTGTCATGAATATAATGTGGGGATGCATAATTGTAGTAGCCATTATAGAATTGTATGTGTTCTGTGTCTGTGGTTTAGGCTCCATTCACACGTCCGCAATTATGTTCCGCATTTTGCGGAATGGAATTGCGGACCCATTCATTTAAATGGGGACAGACTATGTCCCACCCGGGTCCGCAATTGCGGATCCGCACTTCCGGGTCCGCAATCGCGTTCCCGAAAAATATAGAACATGTCCTTTTCTTGTCCGCAATTGCGGACAAGAAAAGGCATTTTCTATGAGAGTGCCGGCGATTTGCGGTGCGCAAAATGCGGATTGCTGGTGTCCATGTTTTGCGGATCCGCAGATCTGTGGATCCGCTAAACACACACGGACGCGTGAATGGATATACGGATAGATAGTTCTCCGCATCATCCCATCATTTCTAACACCTCTGGCTGCCTCAAAGAAACATCTGCTCCCCCTGGATAAACCAGATACTGGAGGGAGGGCCGTTTGCCTTCAGTTCCCATAGTTCCGTTCAAAGATAGAACATGTCTTATTATTGTCTGCATAACGGACAAGGATAGTACTGTGGATTTTTTTGTGGATCTTTTTTTTGCAGACCGCAAAATACTGAAAAAGCCATACAGTCGTGTGCAAGAGGCCTTACATTAACTCCTAGGTAAGAGTGCAGTCCTGAACTTCACAACACTTAACAAGATTTTGAAAAATAAAAAATGGAGACAGCACGTCCAAAATGTGTGATTTATTCTAGATGCAACGTATCGGCGGGTAAGCCTTTGTCAAGCATACATACACCAACAAAGTGAGGCATTTTATAGCCACCCATAATCAAAATAAGTGGGGCGGATCCTGAGGTCAATTAACTTCATTGGACTCAGGATATATATAAATATCATATAAAAAGTGAACCACATATAAAGTGACGATCTTGTACAAAATCTGGTTTAGGGTACCTGTATCAGTAGAATGGAGCGGACGCTCGGTTGCCATGTGTGCTCGTTGGCGGTGATGGAACGCATTTGCGTTTCACAAGGTTGCTTCCGGTTATGGTTACTTTCGGTTACGCCAGTGGTGGAACGCATTTGCGCTCCACCGCGTTACTTCTGGTTACGTCACTGGAAGGGCCTGCATCCAAATCAGCCCTGATTGGCTCATTGTGAGACATCTGCTTTGTGCGCCGGCCTCCACGCAACAATCTTGTTTGGACTATTGACGTACAAGGGGACTTTTACCACCCCCTGGAGGCGAGCACCCGCTGCTCACAGGAACCAAGGAGTGCTGTTCATCCCTGTTTTTCTACTTCACAACACTTAGTGACCCTCCTGATATATCCATTGTGTCTGCTCAAGCTGAACGTCAAGTTGCATTCAGATGGAGGTATGCATGTCTTGAACCCATAATGAGAATTTACTCCATCTACAAATAAACAGAAAAAATATTTTCTTAATGTGATTTAAATAAAAAGCTTAGTGATTCTCTATTTTGAACCTATTTACTAGTAAGATCTCTTGAAAATGAGCTGATGTCAAAATCACTAATTCCAGTTCACCAGTTGTATTAGTCAGGCTTCTGGCATTAGTGTACATAAAATTAAAGGAGTTCTCTGGCCCCTACTTTAAAATGGCTGCATAAAAATTACCTGTGGAGAGAAGATAATTACAATAATACTTACCCTCCGCACCTCTTGCATTTCCACGATCCTCTTCACGTGACTGCTCCTGCAGCATTTCCAGGGCTTCCACGCCCTCGCCGTCTTCTCCTTTACTTCTCTAGTGTAGGAGACCGTGTGTCATCACTGAAGTCACGGCCTCCCTTGGCCCCGATGCCTGCACACTAGTGTGCATGTGCCGAGACCACTTGCTGTCTTCTGAGTGACACCTGTATTAACTTATACACAGCGCAATGTAAGCTCTGTGCATGAGTCACAGCATAGCGATCAGCTACAGAGGCTGATCACTATGCTGTGCATGTCACTGGGGGCACTGTGGATGGCAGAGGGCAATGTAGATGTCACTGTTATGGGGGATCTGTGGATGTCACTGTTATGGGGGAGATCTGTGAATGTCACTGTTATGGGGGAGATCTGTGGATGTCACTGTTATGGGGGAGATCTGTGGATGACACTGTTATGGGGGAAATCTGTGAATGTCACTGTTATGGGGGCGCTGTGGATGTCACTGTTATGGGGCCGCTGTGGATGACACTGTTATGGGGCAACACTGCAAAAACGGCTATGGTCACGTGCATAAGTTCTATGGCTGGTTTCACATCACTTTTGCCATCTGTTTAATGTATACAAAAAGAAAGTATACATTAATGGATGCCTCAGACTAATGTAATAGAGTGGCATCTGTACACCATAGAGTTCTATTGTAAATTGTTTTCTAAAAAACGTTAAGGGTACTTTTGCACTTGCATTAAAGTTTTCCAGTATTAAGTTCCGTCCTAGGGGCTCAATATCGGAAAAAAAATTATCAGTTTTATCCTAATGCATTCTGAATAGAGAGCAATCCGTTCAGTATGCTTCAGAATGTCTTCAGTTCAGTCACTTCTCCGGTATTTGGTCAGAGAAAATACAGAAGCATGCTGAACACTTGCCGGGAATGCCAGATCCGACATTATATTCTATTGAAATGCATTAATGCCGGATCTGGCACCAAGTTTTCTGGCAAAATGTATCCGTTTTGCGTATGTGTAGACATTTAAAAAAAAAAAAAAAAAAAAAAAAAAAATACCGGATAAGTTTTTCCGGATGACACCAGAGAGACGGATCAAGTGTTTTAATGCATTTGTTAGACAGACCACATCCGTCTACAAATGCTATCCGTTTGCACACTGATTTCCTTTGAGGTTCTTTCCCTGACCTTGTGCCCTAAGTCCCTGAAATCAGTTTTAAAAAGGACCTTTCACTGGATTTTATTAATTGAGACAGGTACCTGGGGTACCTCCCGCTGATGCTGCCACCTTGCCTGTTTTGTTAAAATAGTGCTCCTACGCCGCAATGTGCTCCCCAGTCTTTTTCTTACTGAGGATACAAATACTGAGCATCGGGTATGAGTCTTTCTCAGTGGGCGTCTCCTTCTCTCTGGCTGTGACGCTCTCCAATGCGATTGCACAGCCCACAGAGAAAGACTGCGTCTCCTCCCCATTGCTCCGTATTGCTATACTGAGCGGGGAAAATACCGGGATGCACAGAGTGGTGTAGGAACACTATTTTAACAAAGCAGGCAGGGCGGCAGCATCAGCGGATGGTACCCCGCAAGTACATACACTGATCTCAATTAATAAAATCCAGTGAAAGGTCCACCTACCTTTAAATTTGTCATTGGTTCCAATGTGGACCATGATTGCTAGGTCTTTGCCAGCCCATCCCATTAATCTATCAACCCGATCTGCGATATGTCGAACATGAGCGCCAGGAAAACAACATACCTTTTGACGATCCCGGTCTTTGTGACAGATCGCCTGTTACGTTTGTGTGTGGGAGGAAAACACCACACCAAGCATAGGAGGGAAAGGGGATACCAGAATAAGTCCTGGAAACTAGGGAAGGAAGATGGACACTTCCTAGAGAAAACCCTAACTCCAGTCCTGACAGACTACCAGTATTAACAGGCCCCAAAGGTAGGCGAGTTCATACACCGGACACCTAGAATCCTACCTCGCCCTATAGGACCCTGGAACTAATGTCAGGACTGAGTCTACCTGTTCTTCCAAAGGGAAGGACGAACAGGAGTCTTCCTCAGGCCTAATGACAAACAACAGGGAATGGCAACACACATATATAAGCAAAATACAAAAGGGAACGGAAACTTTTTGGTAGCACCAGGAACTCAGCCAAAAGCCAAACACAAGCTAACCACAAGTCCAACAGAAGCTATAAACCACATAGCATAGTGGGAGGAACAACAATAAATAGAGAAGGTAAAATCACTATAATAGCCACACCTGGGGAAAGAAGATATGGCAGGCACCAGAAACAACACAGATGTCATAAGATCCAAAAGGAGAACATGTCAGATCAAACCACGTGTTGCTAGCCTCACAGATCTCCTGTTACCTGTCGTGGTAACGTCTGAATGTCTCAGTACGTCCGTGACATCACCCTATCTGTACCCCTAATTTTCAAGTCTCTCACTACCAGCACCTGTCTTGCCTGACATTCTCTCCTGGCCCCCTCATCTGCCAACCTTGCAAACTTGTTGGGGTGTATCAGATCAGGGCTAGCCTCCCTGGCACTCTTCCCTCTACCCCATTTTCTAACTGTTATCCAGCTACCTACCTCACTTTCCTGAGCCTCTGTGCTACCACCCTCCCCACATCTACCCAATAGAGTGTCTGCTCAGTGAACAGCAAACTCTTTTCCATACATATTTCCAAGGTATCCTCTAACCTTTTCCAAAAAAACTATAACTATGGGGGGCGGAGCTAGCTCTTGTCGGTGACGGCCGCACTGCAGCTCGCTCTGTAACCACATCTACCCCAAGTACCAGCTATCTTCAGCTATCAAGAGAATAATGGTGAAAATCGGCAACCCCAAGCCAGGTGAACCTCCGCTCACCCTCAAATCGCAATCCCTAAGCGGGGAAATGGAGAAATTCTTTAAAAAGGCCGCGGCCACAGTCGCTGCAAAGGAACCAAAGATGGCGCCGGCTCCCGCCCACAAGGCCGCCGCTCTAGCCTCAGAACAGTCGGGAGAAGACAGCGACGCAGACGACTCACGCCCTAATAGAGATCTCCCTCTGACCCGGCGATACCTGGAGCAAGCCCTCAGCAGGGCCCTGGAACCCATGGTTTCTGAAATCGCGGCGCTCAGAAAAGATGTCCGCCACATTGGGGACCGCGTTGAACAGATCGAGACGCAGCAGGCCGCCATGCTAGATCACCAAACAGCCACAGCCAACTCCCTGTCTCGCTGCAACGTGTACCTCAACGAATTGCACAACGCTATTGAGGACCAAGACAACAGAGGACGGCGTAACAACCTGCGGTTCCGCGGCGTGCCAGAATCTATACCGGCTGGTGAGCTTTTCCATACTATCCACGCCATTTGTAGCAGTCTCCTAGGCCCCGACTTTGCCCTGGACATCATTATTGAAAGGGCACATAGGGCACTACGCCCTAAACCGAAGCCTGAAGACCCCCCGAGGGACATGATATGTCGCTTCTTAAACTTCCAAGTGAAAGCAGCAATTTTAGAAGCCGCTCGGAATCACAATGACTTCTCCTATGACGGGGCCCAAATTTCCATCTATCAAGATTTAGCACCATCTACCCTCAGGAAAAGAAAAGCCCTCAAGCCCCTCACAGATTGGCTACGTGCTAACAAGGTCATTCTGATCTGCCTTCGGTGTGGGAACACCTGGGCATACCTCCCCTGGACATCGAGGACTGGTCCCTATACAAGGATTTGGCTGATCTCCCTGACCTCCCATCCATCACGCAGTTTGAGGTCCAACATACCCCAAAGTCTCAGAAGTCCAAGAAGAGACCTCATCAGTCAACGCCTAAGAGACTGTTGCAAGACCAGTAACATTATGTCTCTGTGACTCTTCATTTTCCACTTATGTCACCCCCTTTGGGTCCCTTATAAAGTCAGGGTATGGCACTCAACTTATCTGTAATTATGCAGACAGTAGGCATTATTTCAAATATACATATCATTTATTAAAAACATATAATAAAACAAATATTTGCAAGTAATATAGCAAAAAATAAAGAATATACAAAATGAGAAGATAAATTATAATGGGAAAAAAGGATAAAATAAATTCATAAAAAATCCATTAATTCATTTGTACTAAGAAGTCCATTTATCATGAATGTGTACAAATTTGGTTATGGATCCACTCCAGGTAGTTAAAAAACACTAGGGGATATGAGGTATGTCCGCACTTGATTGGACCAATTCTCCGTTAGTGTGTTTTTCAAATAATGGCTGAATAAGTGGTGGCGTCCCACCACAAGTCTTACCTCCGTGGAGTAATCAGTGTAGGTACCTTGCAATTAGCCGGCTCAAATCAGCGATCTTTTGGAGACGATTCAGCATGGACACTTTGCTTTTAAAACAGCGACCTTCCCGGGCTTTGGTTAGTAAGAGCCCACTTAGCTTGCGGTATCAAGCGGTATACTCTACCATGACTCACATGAGACCTTTAGTTCGCCCGGAGGTCTGATTGTCCTTTCGAACTCCAGAAATGCGTATTACTCCACTTCAAATAGCAGCGCTGCAAGGAGGTTTTCAGTAAGTACAGTCACCAAACGCGTTTCGAGGTCTCGGTAATGCTGACCTCTTCCTCAGTGGTATGACATAACATGCATTTTGAAAACTATGGACAAAAGGGAGTCGTGCAAAATACCTATAAAATACTGGCATGCATCGATACACGCTCCGTATTGGCTGATTGATAATGATCACTGACATGCCCAATAATCAGCAAGCAGACCTTATATTAAGGAACACCGCTAACCACCGCCATTACCCACTGAAGAAGGGGCAAACCCCGAAACGCGTCTGGGAGTTTGGCGGTGATCTATTGATGTTTGTCCCCCTCCGTCCCACACGTCTAATAAAGATACAGTTACATCTACTACAAAGAACTGCAGAGAAAAAAGAGATACCGACGGTCTCTAAGACCCAGCGGCTGCCAACACTATAAAGGAAGCCACGTGGGACGCCGCGTGTGCCTAGAACGCCGAGCAGGACGCCGCGGGCGTGTGGAGACTCCAACGGTGACGGTACACGAGACCGGAGGTAAGCAGCCGGGGTCGGGGGACGGCGGTGTGGAAGAAAGGAGGAGCGCGCAGTGTAGCCGACTCCAACTCAGTATTAAAGAAGCGGACGGATCGGTCAGCTGATAAGAGGCAAGCTAATACTATTCACTGCAAACACGCCAGTGTATCAATCAAAAAGGGCTATTCATTTATGCGGAATCATTCAGACCATTCAGAGCTCCTATAGTGCGCATATAAGACTGAGGACAGTAGGAGCGCCATTAGAAGTGACTCTTTTTTGATGCCCATTGCCCATTCCATCACATTTGATTCAAGCAGCACGTTTTGAACTTTTACACTATAGATTGTTTATTTTTAATTATTTATATTTATATGATCTTTATTATTGTAATTTGCACAGAAATTGCACAATTTGCACAGAAGGCTTTGGAACACAGTGGCTATCAGTGTATGAATTTATTAAGCATTTATTTAGTTTATTGCACATTGTATTTTGGTCAAGGTGTGCGTCGATGTATAGAGTCATTGAGATAATTTCAAGTGAAGCGCAATTCTAACAAACTAGATAGGTTCATCTATTTATTAATATATGTTTTTCAATATACATTATAATATTTTCAAATAAAATTTATTTTATACTGATTTATCCCAGGTAGTACTCAGTGTTGCCCCTATTTTTATTCTTTTGCACAAAGGTCTTCAAGTGCCTAAGTGGGTGTAGGCACACTAGGTGAGCACCTGAGAATTCCATCAGAAACAATATCAAGTGTAGCCACCATTTATATTTGCTTTTAGTTTCATGTTCTTGTTTATTTTTCTGTTTACAGTACAGGATTGAACCCGTATGCATCCTGAACAATGACATGGTACTTCCAACCCATCTAACTCAGCACTTCCTAGTCAACAATCTCCTCCCCCTCTCAACGCGTTTTTTTTCCTGGAGGACTGCCACACACTCTGCTCTTTCCTATATTGGTGAGAAATCATGGCTGACTTACACATAACTTCTTATAATGTTAAGGGCTTTAAATCACCTTCCAAGAGGAGCCAGACTTTCTCTTTATTGCGAAAGTTTGGATCCAACGTGGCTTTCCTCCAGGAGACACACTTTAAATTTAACCATTATCCTGACCTATCCCATTCCTCCTTCCCCCTTTGGTTTCATTGTGGAGGTTCCTCCTCTGCCTCATGTGGAGTTAGCATAGGCTTCCAAAAACACCTCCCCTTTAAGTATGCATCTCATGTTCAGGATCCAGATGGGCGTTTTATTATGGTGAAGGGTCACATTGGCTCTCAGATCTACTCATTTATTAACCTATATTTCCCCAACTCCAAACAACTACAATGGTTGTCTGACGTTTCCCCCCTCATAGCTTCCTTTCAAGAAGGTATTGTAATTGTGGGCGGTGACTTCAATGTTGCTATTAACCCCAAACTAGACTCCTCCTCCCACAAATCCCCTCTTTCTAGTCATGTCCTGCGGTCCATTGGAAGGGAGCTGTGGAGCTTAGACGTGGTAGACGTGTGGAGGTCCCACCACCCCGATACAATTGACTACACGTTCTTCTCAAATCCCCATGGTTCATACCATCGCATCGATTATCTTTTCATCTCTAAATCACACCTCCACCTATGCCGTAAGTCTGAGATTGGTTCTATCCACATATCAGACCACGCCCCGATTTCCCTCCTTGTGGACGCCCCCCAACCTGTTCACAAAGAATTTCATTGGCGCCTCAACGAGTCTCTTTTGGGTGACCCCACTATAGTCAAAAAGGTCTCTACCCTTCTGGATGAATATATCTCGCTGAATAAACTCCCCTCAGTCTCCCCACAAATACTCTGGGACGCCCATAAACCATATATAAGAGGCCATTTTATTAGCATCAGCTCCCACATTAAAAAGTCTAGGGAAAAGCAAATAGACTCTCTCCTTGCTAAAATCCAGACTCTAGAATTGAACCATAAGACGGATCTTTCCGAATCCCTTCTCTGGTCCCTGTCCGCTGCCAGAGCTGAATTGAGAGCATTGCTGCAATCTCGTTCGGCGAAATACTTTCTGAACTCCCAACACAAATTTTTCTCCCATGGCGACAAAGCCTCAAAATTCATCATGCACAGAATTAAAGCTAGGAAATCCAACAACTATGTACACAAACTGACTTCCCATGACGGCACCGACATTTTCTCCACTGCCTCAATTGCCACTCAATTCCAAAACTTTTACAAAAATCTGTATAATCTCCCTCAATCCCTCCCCCATGAGACACACTCCGCCTCAGTAGAAGAATTCCTGCGGTCCCTCCATCTTCCCACCCTCTCAGACTCCCAGAAATGCTCTCTATCTAACCCCTTTACCTCTGAGGAACTGTCTGAAGCCATACGCCACCTACCCAATGGGAAAAGCCCTGGACCTGACGGTCTTCCTGCTATCTACTTCAAAACTTTTCAGAAACAACTCCTCCCCTTTTTCTTGACGTCTGTAACCTCTCCCTGTCGGGCACCCCTCTTTCTAGAGACATGGTGACTGCTCACATTGCAATTATACCAAAGGAGGGGAAAGATCACAGCCATTGTGCCAACTACAGGCCTATCTCATTACTCAATATTGACCTAAAGCTTTTGGCAAAGCTTCTTGCTAACCGCCTTGCCTTGCTGCTACCAGCTTTGATCCATGGGGATCAGGTAGGCTTTGTCCGTAGCAGAGAGGGTAGAGATAACACCACCAGAGTACTGAACCTGGTTTGTCACTCCTCTTACACCTCATCTCCCCTCCTGCTTCTCAGCACAGATGCTGAAAAAGCATTCGATCGTGTGAACTGGAACTATATGAGACTCACCTTGCTACGGTTTGGCCTGCCTACCCCTTCGTCAATGCTGTCTTTACTATGTACACCCACGCCTCTGCTCATGTCATGGTCAATGGGGTCCTCTCCCCTCCTTTGGTATAACCAACGGTACCCGACAGGGATGCCCCTTTCCCCCTCCTCTTCGTACTAACCATGGAACCCCTCCTCCAAGCTCTCAGATCAGACCCCTGATCAAAGGCCCAGTGATGGGGGCACGGAACATAAACTTGCTGCCTTCGCTGATGACGTCCTGATCTTGACCTCCAACCCCGTCACTTCCCTCCCCTTAATTCAGACTCATCTTTCCAATTTTGGCCTACTTTCAAACTTTAAAATTAACTCTAATAAATCTCTTGTTATCTGCATTGGAGTACCCACGAGTATTAAAAACAAACTACAGGTTAACTCCCCTTTCAATTGGTCATCCCCTACGATTACATACCTCGGTGTTAAGATAAGCCCCCAAATTACCGACCTTTTTCCCTTGAACTACGTCCCATTAAAACTTTCCATATTTCAAGCAATAGACGACCTCGACAAAAGGTTCCCACCATTTCGTGGTTTGGACGCAAAAACCTCCTTACCTCTCTTATTCTTCCCCGCCTGACCTACCTCCAGCAAGTCCTTCCCATCCCCATCCCCACATCCTACTATACCTCCCTCAAGCAAAAATTTTCTCATTTCCTATGGAAAGGCCGTAAAGCTAGACTTTCTTACCCCCGTCTTATCAGGCATAGATCGGAGGGAGGTATTGGTCTCCCAGATCCTGAACTTTATGGTAAAGCCATACTACTGTCCAGAATCGTAGATTGGCTCCGTAGTTCCCCCATAAACACTGGGTGGCACAGGAAAGCTCAATTCTGGGTAAACCTCTCCGGGCCTTCTTGCTGGGCAATGAATCCCTCCCCCATCTCGCCTTGCAGCCTACCCTATATTGAAGGCCACTTTAGCTGTCTGGTCCTGGCTCTCCTCTACTCACTGCCACATCCCCTTCCCCTCTCCTTTAATCACTATTGGTGACATCCTAGGTGCATCTGACCCCTCACTATTAAGTTCTTCCCCAGTGGTCCTCGTCTTTCAACCATCCCTATCAGATCGCTCCAAGACGACATGGGCCAACCCCTTTCCAACACTGCCCTCTCATCCCTTCTGAGCCCACAACCCTGTGATTTCGCCCTGATCCCACTCTTACGCGCTTTCCTTATGAAACACACGCTTAAAGGCGAGCTTCTACGCCCATTAGTGTGGCTAGAAGCGATCATCTCCATGGGTAAACCCCTGACAAGCCGATCTCCATACTCTATAATAAACTCCGCTCTCCCCCATCATAGTAAAACCTGCCTTCATTCGTTCCTGGGAAAAGGACCTTCAATTTGAATTTCCGCTTGATACTCTCCCTAGACTCCTTGAGACGCCACATAAAACCTCTCGCTGTGTTCGGATACAAGAAAATAATTATAAAATATTGACCCAATGGTACATTACCCCGGTCAAATCTGCTTTTTACTCAGCTGGGGCTTCAGATAGATGTTGGAGATGTGAGACAGAGAGAGGCACATTTTTCCATATTTGGTGGGAATGCCCACCCATCAGTCAATGGTGGTCAAAAATTTTTGCTCAGGCAAATAAGATCTGCCAAACCTCTTTTGTCCCCACGCCTTCCCTGGCGCTCTTATCAATCCCCCCCTCTCACCCTCCAATACATGTACCCTTCCTCTTTCGTCAATTGCTGATTGCTGCCCGTCTGCTTATACCAAAGTTCTGGCTCCAGAGCTCCCTTCCAGACCTTGAAGCATGGATGACAAAGGTGGACCAGCTCTATCACTTCGAGGAGATGTCTTCCTGGGAATCTCGCTCCCACTTAAAGTTCCTCAAACTATGGCTCAAATGGAAATCCTTCAGGTTCTCTGACCCCTCTTAGGGCTTCTTTATCTACCTACCGATAGTGTCCTTATTCTTTACCCTTGAGATGTATGCGTTGATCCTCTGATGGTTTCAGCTATCAAACTGGTACGATGGTGACCTATATTGCTTCAACATTTCTACAACTATATTTTTGATGCATGCGGATTTGTTTCCTCATCTTTTCCTGTACTTTTGTTATTATTTTTATTATTATTTTTATTTTTATTATTGTTATATATTGTAACCCTAAAGCAGCTCTTGCTACTTAAATGATAAAATCAATAAAAATTTTGATTAAAAAAAAACTATAACTATGGGTTCTTCTAAGCAGCTGCCTAACACTCTGAAAGTGAAAGTGGTTGAGACTAGGGCTGCAAGGATTACTCAATGTAATAGACACAAAAATAAAAAAAAATCCTCGATGCGATTCGTTTTGATCATGTAACCACGGAGCATGAGTGAAGTAAAGCCGGCTATCACTCACCGCTCAGTGGTCTCCCCTTTGCAAGGCAATGCAGTGCCCTGAGCCTGCCGTGCAAACATCATCGTGCTGCTGCCTGACTGTGTGACGTCAGGTCCCAGCTCATGTTTGGAAGTAGAAGACGATGTGGTCCTTCTACTGCGGACTCAATATCGGTCAGCCGCGCACCATGCCAGGAAACATAAGTATTACAGGGGAAAGGTGGGCTGATGGCACTGGGGAATATGATGGCGTGGAGGGGTTGATGGCACAGAGGACTGGTGGCACTGGGGAGAGATGATGGCACAGAGAACTGATGGCATGGGGGGGAGCTTATAGCACTGGGGGGAGCTGATGGCACAGATGACTGATGGCACTGTGGGAAGCTGATGGCATGGAAGGGGCTCATGGCGCTGAGGATTGATGGCACGGGGGCAGATTACTTTTTTAAAGGAACATTTTTTTTTTCTTAATAGAGTACTTAATTAATCGTTGGAATAATCAATAGATTACTTGATTACTAAAGTAATCGATAGCTGCAGCCCTAGTTGAGGCCCACAAAGCAGGAGAAGGGTATAAGAAGGCAGCAAAGCGTTTTCAGGTAGCCATTTCCTCAGTTCGAAATTGAATTAAGAAATGGAAGTTAACAGAAACAAAGAAAGGTCAAGAGAAGGCCTAGAAGACCAAGAAACTTTTCAGAGACAGCTGCTGGTAGAATTGCTAGAAAGGCAAATCAGAACCCCCGCTTGTTTTCAAAAGACTTTCAGGAAGATTTAGCAGACTCTGGAGTTGTAGTACTTTGTTCTACTGTTCAGCAACACCTCTATTGTGTCCTCACCACAGAATTTACTGTCAGAAGTTCTAAACAAGACTGAAGTTTTGTAAATAAGTCCCATGAACTGATAAGGTTAAAATAAAACTCTTTGGCCACAATGAACATGTTTGGGGAAAAAAAGGTACAACATTTCATTAAAAGAGCACCTCTTTTCCAACCCTTGACTATGGAGGTGGAGGAAGGGATCGGAATTATCCCGAAACGCGTCTGGTACGGTTTTCACATCACTAAAGACCCCCGAACATTTCTAGCATGGCCATGCTATAAGCAAAGAATAAGTGGAACTACGAAAGACATCGTGTACAGCTGTATAAGACGTCATCTGGGTTAGACCGAGATATCGCACCAAGCATCGCGAGATTACGGGACCGCTTGCCGGGTAAGCGCGTCGGAAGACGCTACTACCATCTTACCGCTTACACCGTGTGTTTAAACCTCTGAAGCAAACAAGAGAGGTAAGAGAGCAATACCAACTGTTCAAATACCGATGTGATTTATGGACTGACAACGATACCATCCAGATAATAATAATAATATCAATACACAGAGGTACCAGCATGATACCACTCGACACATATACAAAGAGAAGCGGATTGCATTAAATCCTTTCGGTTGACCCAGTCTAAACAGCTGTGACAGGGTAACTGATGGAAATATGGACATTTAAACAATTAGCTATTCTTCAATAATAACCTAACCCAGGTCTTTGTATTCAATTGGCGCAAAATTTAGGGGAATTCTAACATCTGCAACTAAGCACAAATTCTCTATATTGACTATACAATTGAACTATTGAGGATTCAACTATTGCATCTGAACGCCGCATGTGTGTACTGAGAGACATTTTGGTGCTGTTATTATTTTATGCAGTTGATTTTATATGTGGATGGTTTAATGAATGTCAATTTAAAAATTAAACGTAATATATTTTATTTGCCAGCTGTTGAGTGCTCACCTTATCAGTCGCTTTTGAGTATATTCTATTGTTTGTAGGAGGGTTGGTGTTCCTCCCAATAGGTTTGTAGCACCTATCCATATCCTACCTAAGTGAGCCACCGCGACTATATATATATTTTTCATTCATCATCTTCTCTATAATTTTAGATATGAAACCAATGGGAAAGTAGCCTAAGTTAAAATCGCAATACGCGATTATTTAAATCGCATATTAATCGCGATAACTAGAATAATGACGAATATTCGATTTCGATGAATATGAAACGAATATTCTTTCGAATATTTGCGAATTTCGTCGAAATCGAATATGGCACCTGCTGCTCATCACTAGTGTCCATGATTTTGGAGTCCAGATCACTATTTTTTATTTTCCTACGGCCCTCGATGTTTAGAAAAGGCACAGGTCAGGCCCTCATCAGGAGCACCGGGCAATGGAACAATGCTGCGGGATGACAGGCCCAAAAAAGGCCTTATACCAGTGGTGGCGAACCTATGGCACGGGTGGCAGAGGTGGCACGCAGTGTCCTCTCTGCGGACACCCGCACCCTAGAAAAAGTCTCTGGTGTACCAACATGCCTTAGACTTTCCCTGCCATTCATTAGCACAGGGCGCACTATGAACGGCATGACCAGCGCATTGAATGTAGGCAGGATATTACAGCTAAATTATAAAGTACATCGAAGATAGACTATGTTGGTATTCAGATTACATTGCTGTCTTGGTAGTTTGTTATAAAGAAGTGGGGTTTGGGTTGAAGTTTGGGCAATCGGTCTCTAAAAGGTTCAACATCACCGACTTATACCAGACTAGACCAACTCCATTCTACGGGCCACCCCAACAGACACTCTACTGAACATCTCTACCCTCCAACCTACAGTCCCATGTAAATAACATCACAACTAGTGTTGAGCAAACAGTTCGAGCATAGTTCGGGTTAGTACCGAATTTTGGTGTGTTTGGGACACGGACCCGGACATTCTCAGAAAAGTTCGGGTTCGGGTCCATTGTTCGGCGATTTCTTCCCGCTTTCTGAAGGGCTGCACAGCAGCCAATCAGCTAGCGATTTACTTCTTGCCCTAAGAAGCCATCACAGCCATGCCTACTAATGGCATGGCTGTGATTGGCCAAGTGCGGCATGTGACCCAGCCTCTATTTAAGCTGGAGTCATGTAGCGCCGCACGTCACTCTGTTCTGATTAGTGTAGGGAGAGGACGCAGCTTCTGTGAGGGCGAGATTAGGCAGGGAAAAGTCAGCAAAAACATCTAATGAACGGATCGATCTACAGCTGTGAATGATTGAACTTCTGCTAGTTACTTGCTCACTGGTTTTTAGGCTGCACAGAGCGTTTTTCTGTCACTTATTTTCTGGGGTGATCGACGGCCATTTTGTGACTTGT
>CM065590.1:583849803-583864723 GCA_033119425.1 Bufotes viridis
AGGAAATCTGCTGTTATATTCTCTGTCCCCTTTAAGTGAACTGCAGAAATTGATGAAAGAAAACGTTCTGCTAACTCGAAAATTTCTCCTGCTTAGAGACATCATACTCGGAGATCTGGTCCATCCCTGTCGGTTGATGTGAGCTACTGCAGTCATGTTGTCCGAGTCCGCCTTTTATGAGGTGGAGGCTTTCCCTCAGAGCCATAAGGATAGCCCGTAGCTCTTTGAAATTGTGAGACCTGGAAGCTGTCTCTTGATCCCACTGTCTCTGAAGAAGGAGGGATTCTACATGGGCTCCCCAACCCGAGGGGCTTGCGTCCGTGGTCATAGTTAAGACTTCTTTTCTTAACCAAGGGACCCCTTTCTGAAGGTTGGATGATATTGTCCACCACTCTAGAGCTTTCAACGTCTGAGGTGATAGGTGAAGGATGGAATCCAAAGATTGAGGATCTCTGTCCCACACCTCTAAGATCTGTAGCTGCAGTGGTCTCGAGTGGAAGTGAGCCCATTCTACCCCTGGGATCGCAGCTGTCATTAATCCCAGGACCGACATAGCTTCCCTTAGGGAGATGGATTGAAGGGCTAAAAGATCTTGAACTCTGGATATTAGTAGGGAAACTTTTTGAGGGGAAGAAAACACTTCTGCTTCCGAGAATCTAGGGTCATCCCCTAGAAGGTACACACCTGGCTTGGTATTAGATTGGACTTCTGGATGTTTAAGTCTCAACCCAGCCTTACTAAAACTTCCCTGAACCAGGAGATGTGACTGGCTAATTGTTCTGGTGTCTGGGAGAGAAGGAGAAAGTCATCCAAGTATGGAATGACAACAAAATCCCTCTCCTTCAGATGAGCCATCATCTCTGCCACTATCTTTGTAAATAGTCTGGGCGCCTGGGATAATCCGAACGGCATGGTCTGAAACTGTGCATGTAGGAGTCTGTCTGGAAACTGTACTGCTACTCTCAAATATTTCTGATGGCTGGGATGGATTGGTACGTGGTAATAAGCATTCCTTAGATCCAGCGATAGTCTGTTAAGACGAACCTCTCCGGAGAAGTCTTCAGGAAGCTTATTCTGTAACCCTCTGAAATGAAAGAAAGAATACAGGGGCTGTTTGATATCTTTTGCCATTGTTCTGCAAAGAGTGAAAGCCGACCTCCTACCGAGGCTTTGGCGTCATTGATGTTGTTTTTGGAGGCTTCTCCGCTGGAAAAAGAAATCCCTTATTTCTCTTAGTGGCACTAGAGGATTGTCTGGGAGAGCTCTCCTCCTATAATTAAATCTATTCATCTTAGAGCGAAAGGGCCTCTTATGGGCCTGTTGGTTTGAAGATGGGAACCCCTTCTTTCTGTCAGAAGCTTTTTCTAGCAGGTCATCTAACATTGGCCCAAAAAGAAATTAACCCTGGCAGGGAATAGCACACAGCTTGGCCTTTGATACAGAGTCACCTTTCCAATCCTTCAGCCAAATAGCTCGGCAAGCAGAATTCGACAGGGCGGCCGCTCTGGCGGAGAGTTTCAGGGAGTCCACTGAAGCATCTGCCAAAAAATCAATGGCATTGTAAAGGGTTGGGAAAGAGGAAAGTAATTCTTCCCTAGGGGTACCTTTTTTAATATGCTCCTCTAGCTCATTCATCCAGACTTTTAGTGATCTGGCTACAGAAGTGGCTGCTATAGCGGGTCTAAAGGAGCCAGCAGTAACCTCCCAATTTTTCTTCAGGTAAAATTCTGCCCTTTATCCATAGGATCCCTAAGTAAACCCGAGTCCTCAAATGGAAGAGCTGCTTTCTTAGAGATCTTTGCGACTGGGGCGTCTAGCTTAGGGGCTCTATCCCAGTCCGCCGAAGCTTTCTCTTCAAATGGATATTTTCGTTTAATGGCATTTGGAATAAAAACTTTCTGTCAGGTCTACTCCATTCATTCTTAATGACAGAAGCCACATTTTCATGGACATCAAAACCCATAATCTTTTTAGGGCCCAAGCCCTCAAACATAGTATCCCTGACAGATTGGGGTTCCTTATGGTCATCCAGACCCAAAGTCGCCCTAACTATCCTGACAAGGGAATGAATGTTCTTTGACTGGAACAGTGGCCGCCCGCTGTCTTCTCATCCAGGGAATCATCCGAGGATGGTCGCTCTCCCTCCTCCTGTAATCCCGACAACACTTCTTGATCGCTTAATGGGGGAATGGAGGCTGCAGCTGAGGTGCTGGGGCGGTTCTCAAGCAGGATATTCATAGACTCCTTAACAGACTCTTTAACCTTGTCTCGGATCATCTGTTTTAGGTCTGATAAGAGAGAAGGGGCCTCATCCTGTAGTAACTTGCCAACGCAAGCTTGGCATACGGGCTTTCCCCAACCAGACGGCAGCTTTCTTTTACAGATGGAGCAGCCTTTGTCTTTGGACCTTGACGCCCTTCTCTCTTTGGAAGCCTAGGCACAAAAAACCTCCCGTGAGCTTTCATACACAATAAGAGCTCCCACACCAGTACCAAGGGTTCGTTGGCGGTTTCAGTGGGTTCAGCGCGCTGTGTTTGCTCCATTTTCTGCCTCTGGCTTTTCTCCATGGAGTTCACTGCAGGCTACTTCACCGGACTGCAGTGTGAGCTGGCTTTATTTAAACTCTGCCGGACGCGCACCGGCACCCCCCACTTCCGGCCTACAGGCACGCCATCTCCCTCTGCCCAAACCGGCAGCGGGCCTCCGGTAGCAAACCGCAACCGGAAGTGACGTCAGCGCACTCCGTGCGCACACTCGGACTCGCTAGCAGCCGAACTTACGATCACGGCAGCAGAGGTTCACCGTGCTGAGGACACCAGACTTCAGCAGCGGCTTCCTAAGAAGACTTACGCCGCTCAGGTAGGCCCTCCTCCAACGGGATAAAACCCGTAATGCTCTGTGCTGTGCATCCACAGGAAACAGAACTGGCATGATGGGGGTTGTACCTCCCTTTTAAAGTGACTGTGCTTCCTGTTTCCTGTCCTAAGGAGAGGGGCGGATGCTATCCATGGGTGCTGTCATAGGTGAGGGGGGAAAATAAATAAAAAAAATACCGGATCAGTTTTTCCGGATGACACCGGAGAGACAGATCCAGTGTTTTAATGCATTTGTTAGACAGACCGCATCCATCTACAAATGCTATCCGTTTGCACACGGATTTCCTTTGAGGTTCTTTCCCTGACCTTGTGCCTGTCACCGCCGGTTCTGGGAGATGGTCGGTCAGAGGTTCCTCCCTGTCTTGTGTATGACGTTCTTTGTTTTGGTTTCACTTTGCTCAGTTCCTTTCTCTCCCTCAGCTGCCTCTTATCTTTGATTAATCGGTTTGCTTTATATTCTCTCCCTTAGGCCTCTTTCACACTTGCGTTCTGAGGATCCGGCAAGCACTTCCGTTCCGCCGGATCCGTCAGAACGCAAGTCGCCTGAAAACATTAGAAGACTGATCAGGATCCTGATCAGTCTTCGAAATGTTTTCAGGTTACTATGGGAGCCAGGACGCTATTAAAGTCCTGGTTGCCATAGTAGTAGTGGGGAGCAGTATACTTACAGTCCGTGCGGCTCCCGGGGCGCTCCAGAATGACGTCAGAGCGCTCCATGCGATCACGTGATCCATGCGTGTAGGGCGCCCTGACGTCACTCTACTGCTAGAGTATACTGCTCCCCCGCTACCCACTACACTTTACCATGGCAACCAGGACTTTAACGTCCTGGCTGCCATGGTAACCATTGAGAAAAAGCTAAACGTCGGATCTGTCGCGGGTATAAAGCGCAAAAATGCTTTATATACAAAAAAAAACAAAAGAAAGGATCAAAGGAAAAAATACCAAAGTTATTGATCCTATTGAGGAGAGGGCGACATAATAACCTCTCAGCTCGTTTGCGAGAACCTTAATTATTTTGTGCAACTAGAAAGGAAACAAGGTACCATCATCTATGCAAAAATATATGTGAGTTTATTATACATAAGTGCTAGATACAAAACCAATGATACAACCTGTGTAATGATAGACAATGCAATATAATACTACTACCTTCAAACAATACTGAATATCGCCAATAAATGCAATGATATGCAACAATCCAAATTAAAGAAAAGTACCCCTTTCTATCACCTTTTAACCAATTGAGGTATATGGCGGCACTATAAATTTTACCAGCTCGGTATCAGGCTAGGGAATGACAAAGTTCCCAAGGACTAGATATCAATGTCTGATGCTCCATTAACAATATGCATCTTTGCTAAGAGAATGATCAGACTTGACCAGGAGCCTTATCAATTACAGATCCACAAATAGGGACCTTTGACTATATACCGGGCTAAGTAACTTATCAATACCGCAAGCAATAAGCAAGATATACGTTACCAAGGGTCAAAAGGTGAGTAGGGCTCCGGAGGGATGGTCAGCTCTCCAGAGGGTTCCCGGGGTCTCGGATCAAATCCACGTGTCTGTTTAATGCTTTGTTTGTAGTTTTTTCTTTTTCTCTCTGGACCCCCCTCTCATACCGTCTATGATTAATATTCACAGACTTATCAAAAGCATACACCCTTTTAGATAACGGCCTTCCAACCAAACCAGAGGGTGTGCACATATGGTAATGATACTATGAGATCATACATTACCCAAAATATTTTGTGGTGAATGTGTTATGTTACCTGCCGATACCTAGGCGGCAATGTTGTATAAGCTATAAATGTGAAGCTTTTAAGAGTTAACTTTATAAAATGTGACTCCATGTTATTTGTTAAACATGCAGCACCTGGGACATACATCAGAAGGGAGGTGTACCCCCTACACTTGAAGCAATTAAAAACCCAGATTCCCAGAAACTAGTCCGATTGTTTTCATAAAACAAATGTGTGGGTTTTGGGTCTCACGGATGCTTCGACTATGAAAACAGCACAACTTCTCTGAGTAACTCCTCATTATAGGAATCCAATTTAGAATATTTTCTTTTATACTCCCAGGAGTATACGCTTCTAGTGATACACACACAGGATACATACGTATATATATATATATACTAATACACAATGATAATGTGTAATGTGTACGCAATATATGTGTAGCAATATAAAACAATACGTATGTGATATATCGATTGACTTATGTGAAAAACTAAATATAATCAACACATAAAATAATAGGATTATATGTTTGCTTTGTTAGTAACCCTCATTATAGAGGCATGCCAGGAAGCATCCCCCATCCCGGTGCAGAGCCTAGGACAAGGTGACATTACTCCCTTAGATAGGCACACATCTGCCAGGCTGAACCTTGAAACATGTAATGTTTTTCTGTAACGAACAAACTTTAGCTTAGCCTGTCTCTTAGAGGCAATGAGCTTCCATCTTGACTACAATAAATGGATATCAATATATATACCTATGAAAAGGCATGACAAATTCCCCCTTCATTACAGCCTAAACCAACACAGTCAATTGGATTAGGTTGGAATGTCCAAGAGGGCTTTTCATACGGATCCTTCACGGAATATAAGTCCGATAAATGTATCTTTTGATTTTCCATCTCTGCATGAATACTTAACAAGTTCCTTTTCAATGAACCAATCTCAAGTTCCAATGTCTTAATGGAAATGGAATTGGCAACTGTTACACCGGTGGCAATAACAGCACCTACGACGCCAAAGATGATGGCAGCGACAATCGCAGAAATGAACCTCTTTGGCCTTCGATTGGTAGAAAACTGTTCCCTGGTCAGGGTCTTTCTCGCCTGTTCCAGGATCTGTGTAATCCGTTCTTGGGAATAACCGATATGCGTTTGATACCATGACTGAATCTCCGGCGTCAGGATTTCGGATGCGTTGAATTGTCTTTCAACGAAGGTGCGTGGATCCAGACTGATGTAGATCTTCTGGGACAGGACCCTCTTATTCGTCAAAATGAACCCCGCAGTATCCTGCAGCATAATCCCGGATGAAGGGCCTGGTACAGCAATCGGCTCAGCGTGGAACTCCTTCCCCAAGATCAGAATGGCGTAACCAACAGCAATAACTCTCAACGTCATCTTGCCTACAAAATATTGTATGACAAATATAAATATACACATTTTCCACTTTTTATTCTGAAAAGAGTTTATCTTACCATATACCTCAATTGATATTGGTCCTTTTGTTGAACAGAACAAGTTCTCATTCAGAAGTGAGTAGAGATAGTTAGTTACAGAGGAAACACACATGAGGATTGGTTAGTACACTTGTTTGTTTATACAATACCCATCCTGGGTTTCCTTCTTTAGCTGGAACCTCAATATCTCTTCATCTCTCTTCATCCAACTCCTTCTATTTCACGAAGTCGTGAGCTAGGATGACAAACACGTAATTGATTAATATGCACCCGTTTTTCTACAAACTCATCCCCCTTTGGAATTTTGATTTTGTAGACCACAGGCGACAATTTGTCAATGACGACGTATGGTCCTTTCCAGGAAGGTAAAAATTTTCTTTCCTTCACCTGATCCCGGGCAAATGCAAAAGCATGCTGAAGGTGCTTGCTTGGATTCTCCACAGTGAATATGATCAGATCCATAACCTGTGGGAAATAACTATATAACAATATAGCTGTTAGTGATCCTTTGTCATGTGAATCCCTAATCGGCTCGATAAATTCATCTTGGAAAGAGGAATCAACAAAATATCGGCCTCCAATCTGAAATAAATCACATAGGAAGTTAGGATGTTCACACATTTGACTCTTTCTGAGGATTTGACCTCTCTGCAGCATCGTGACCTCTGAAGAAATCTTCACATTCCTGCTGCATGGAGCAGGAGGAGTAGTAGAAGCAGCCCCCACCTTTGGGGAAAACTGGACTATATCGCAGTTTACAGAAGGCTCACAGATAGACGCTGAAACAATGGGATCACTTATTGATGAAGAGATATTTATGCAAGAATCAACATGATTAGACTGCAAAATAAACAACATGTTAGACATCTTCTCCTTGGCCACAATTTTAGGGTCAGGAGCACTGCAAGGCAAAATATGGTTAGTGACCACCTTAGATTTTTCCATAACCGTCTCAGTAACCTTGGATTGGCCCTGGGTCTGACCCTGCTCTGCCTGCTTTATGGGGCTGAGCTGGGACCTAGAACTGGCCCTAAAAAAAACTCAGGTTGTTTTCCTGTGGAGCCTTGGGACAACTTACTCACAGCATCACTTAGTTTGGCTACTTGATCTGCCAACTGATCAAGCCGACTATTTGGTCTGCGTCCATTTTGGTCTTGTGGTGCACCCTTATTATTATTGGCGGGTGACCTACTCCTGGGGGGAGTAGAGGGTTCAGACTTACATTCCCTCTGTTGTCTCGGCCTGTGATTCCAGCGCCTGTATCCTTGGGGACTCCTATTGTAATACGGACGGTAGTTAGACCTTGCAGCACCAGGGTTATCCCCTCTCTGATCCTTTGGAGTTACGGGGCTCTGACTGTTTGGGTCCTACCTGCTGTTGCTGGGATTGAGGAACAGGTCCTGTAGACTGAGGGAATTTACGTGGCTGCGTTTCAAACCCCAGGTTGGGGTTTACCTTAACCTCTGCCACACTCTGCCCTGGGGATCTTTTTGATCTCTTCTTACCTGTAGCATGACAGTCACTGATATTATACAGTGCGGTGGCAGCCGTCACCAGCCTGTCTAAGGGAGCTTCAAGATCCAGATCTCTGGCTAAGCTGAGTTTGATCTGGGTCGGCATAGCATCATAGAACAGCTGTTTAAACTCTTCAGATTCCCAATTTGGGGACCTATATGCTAATCCATAGGCATTTTTAAGGATGGAGAGGAATTCTCGGGGGCTTTGATTGGGCCTGCATGTGAGACTATAAATGTCACGCTTTGCGGCAGTAATGGTTCGGTATGGCCCAAATTCCAATTTAACCTCATGAGCGACATCTTGCCAGCTCTGAATCCCTCTGTCCCTAAAGGAAATAAAGTAGTGGCGATATCTATCTTCAAATGCCCATGGCAGGAATCTGATCCTGTCAGCATCAGAGTACAATTTTAAAGAATCCATAGTGGATTCATACAGTTCTAAGTGATTTGCAATTTGCGATGAACCCTTTTAGAAAATTTAGGCACAGTGGCATTTAGAAACTTAATGATACTTGAGGAGCTCTGATCCTTTTCTGAACACTGAGGATTTTTCCCTCTAGAGACCACCTCGGCATATGATGGTCTCTTGGGACCTCTGTCCCTCCTGGGGGCAGACTCATACCTGCTCGGCAGGGAGTAAGTCACATGCCTCTCCACATCACTGTCAGTATCACATACACTGCGATCGCTTCCATCAGACACACTTGGCACAGGTGATTTAACCCTAATGTCTCTCTTCAGGGGAATATGTGGAGACACAGTTCTAGGGGCTTCCGTGTTGCTGGTGCCTAGTAAGGCTGTTACAGTCTGGAATGCCCTACTTAACTGGGTTAATGCCTCCTGTGTGATCATGCCATCACTTACAGGTGGCTTGGGGTCTTGGATGGAGTCTGCTTTAAGAGCATGTGATGACATGTCTATATGCTGGGGCATAAGAAATGGGGGTCAGAAGATCCCACAGCATTAGGCGGATCCCTTTCAGCATCGACTACATTATGGGCTGATTCGCCTGTTTGCTGAATTTTTGAATACCGGAGATGTAACTCTTCTAAATCGCGTTTTGCTTTTTGATACGCATCATGACTGTGATCAAGGTTGTATTTTAAGTCCTTGATCGTGTCCTCTGCAGACTTTAGTTCTACTTCTAGCTGGATTATATGAGACTTTGTTCCCGTTATGGTCTCATGTCTCTTTTCTGAAAGAGAACTGACAGCCAATAGTGCATATAAAACAGGTGGCAATGCATACAATAGGTATTGGTCCCTTTTGGAATTATCGGTTGCGAGATCCATATATGTCAGGTATCTTTCAACCATGCCACCTAACTTCCACACATCACTACGTTCTTCCTGAGCTCTCATTTGGATCTCATTAATCCATTCACTCATTTCCTTGTCCACTTTAAACCGGGAATAAATATATTTTATAATCTTTTGGATTAACTGCTCGGGTAAGATGAACTATCTGCTGTAGCATGGCCATCACCCGCATCACTGCCTGCTGTACTCATGTTTCTTGATCAATAATCAATACACAGATAATAACAACAATCTGGCTAGCCAAGGAAATGTGGAAACTTTCACTATTTGCACAAATAATCAAAAAGTTAACTCGACATCTCGGTGGGACCTCCATTATGTCAGCGGGTATAAAGCGCAAAAATGCTTTATATACAAAAAAAACAAAAGAAAGGATCAAAGGAAAAATACCAAAGTTATTGATCCTATTGAGGAGAGGGCGACATAATAACCTCTCAGCTCGTTTGCGAGAACCTTAATTATTTTGTGCAACTAGAAGGAAACAAGGTACCATCATCTATGCAAAAATATATGTGAGTTTATTATACATAAGTGCTAGATACCAAACCAATGATACAACCTATACAATGATAGATAATGCAATATAATACCACTACTTTCAATCAATACTGAATATCGCCAATCAATGCAATGATATGCAACAATCCAAATTAAAGAAAAGTACCCCTTTCTATCACCTTTTAACCAATTGAGGTATATGGCGGCACTATAAATTTTACCAGCTCGGTATCAGACTAGGGAATGACAAAGTTCCCAAGGACTAGATATCAATGTCTGATGCTCCATTAACAATATGCATCTTTGCTAAGAGAATGATCAGACTTGACCAGGAGCCTTATCAATTACAGATCCACAATTGGGGATCTTTGACTATATACCGGGCTAAGTAACTTATCAATACCGCAAGCAATAAGCAAGATATACGTTACCAAGGGTCAAAAGGTGAGTAGGGCTCCGGAGGGACGGTCAGCTCTCCAGAGGGTTCCCGGGTCTCGGATCAAATCCACGTGTCTGTTTAATGCTTTGTTTGTAGTTTTTCTTTTTCTCTCTGGACCCCTCTCTCATACCGTCTATGATTAATATTCACAGACTTATCAAAAGCATACACCCTTTTAGATAACGGCCTTCCAACCAAACCAGAGGGTGTGCACATATGGTAATGATACTATGAGATCATACATTACCCAAAATATTTTGTGGTGAATGTGTTATGTTACCTGCCGATACCTAGGCGGCAATGTTGTATAAGCTATAAATGTGAAGCTTTTAAGAGTTAACTTTATAAAATGTGACTCCATGTTATTTGTTAAACATGCAGCACCTGGGACATACATCAGAAGGGAGGTGTACCCCCTACACTTGAAGCAATTAAAAACCCAGATTCCCAGAAACTAGTCCGATTGTTTTCATAAAACAAATGTGTGGGTTTTGGGTCTCACGGATGCTTCGACTATGAAAACAGCACAACTTCTCTGAGTAACTCCTCATTATAGGAATCCAATTTAGAATATTTTCTTTTATACTCCCAGGAGTATACGCTTCTAGTGATACACACACAGGATACATACGTATATATATATATATACTAATACACAATGATAATGTGTAATGTGTACGCAATATATGTGTAGCAATATAAAACAATACGTATGTGATATATCGATTGACTTATGTGAAAAACTAAATATAATCAACACATAAAATAATAGGATTATATGTTTGCTTTGTTAGTAACCCTCATTATAGAGGCATGCCAGGAAGCATCCCCATCCCGGTGCAGAGCCTAGGACAAGGTGACATTACTCCCTTAGATAGGCACACATCTGCCAGGCTGAACCTTGAAACATGTAATGTTTTTCTGTAACGAACAAACTTTAGCTTAGCCTGTCTCTTAAAGGCAATGAGCTTCCATCTTGACTACAATAAATGGATATCAATATATATATATACCTATGAAAAGGCATGACAGATCCGTTGATGCGCCGAAGCGACGTTTAGCTTAAGGTCGGATCCGGATTAATGCCTTTCAATGGGCATTAATTCGGATCCGGCCTTGCGGCAAGTATTCAGGATTTTTGGCCGGAGCAAAGCGCAGCATGCTGCGGTATTTTCTCCGGCCAAACAACGTTCGGTCCTGAACTGAAGACATCCTGATGCATCCTGAACGGATTTCTCTCCATTCAGAATGCATTGGGATAATCCTGATCAGGATTTTTCTGGCATAGAGACCCGACGACGAATCTCTATTCCGGAAAACAAAACGCTAGTGTTAAAGAGCCCTTACTGCTCCTCCTTGCGGTTTATATTACTTCCTGGATGAAGTGTGTGCTGCTGGAGGCTGTAGTTGTTTTGCTCTAAGATAAGTGTATTCCGTTTACTTTGTGTTTTGTTTGCTGGCTTGATTCTAGGTGACCCTGACTCCCTCCGTATTCAGTGCAGGGAGCCGGTGGCCGTTCCCTCACTACTATAGGGAATTCAGGTGTCACTCAGTTATAGGTATGAGGGCATGTATCTGTCTACCACCGGGACTTGTACATGTGCACAGTAGTTTGGGAGAGTTCTTAGGGATTTATAGGGCCCTCCTATCTTTTCTTAGTTTGGGATCAAGCCAGTCTGTCGTTATTTATCAGTTCCTGCAAACTGTCCTCCATCCTTGACAGTGCCCTAAGTCCTTAAAATCAGTTTTAAAAGGACCTTTCACTGGATTTTATTAATTGAGACAGGTACCTGAGGTACCTCCGCTGATGCTGCCACCTTGCCTGTTTTGTTAAAATAGTGCTCCTACGCCGCACTGTGCCCCCAGGTCTTTTCCTACTGAGGAGAAAAATACTGAGAATCGGGTATGAGTTTTTCTCAGTTGGCGTCTCCTTCTCCCTGGCTGTGACGCTCTCCAATGCGATTGCACAGCCCACAGAGAAAGACTGCGTCTCCTCCCCATTGCTCCGTATTACTATACTGAGCGGGAACATACTGGGGTGCACAGAGCAGCGTAGGAACGCTATTTTTATAAAACAGGCAGGGTGGCAGCATCAGCGGATGGTACCCCGCAAGTACATACACTTATCTCAATTATTAAAATCCAGTGAAAGGTCCACCTACCTCCAAATTTGTCATCGGTTACAATGCAGACCATGATTGCTAGGACTTTGCCAGCCCATCCCTGTAATCTATCAACCCGATCTGCGATATGTCAAACATGAGCGCCAGGAGAACAACACACCTTTTGACGATCCCGGTCTTTGTGACAGATCGCCTGTTACGTTTGTGTGTGGGAGGAAAACACCACACCGAGCATAGGAGGGAAAGGGGATACCAGAATAAGTCCTGGAAACTAGGAAAGGAAGATGGACACTTCCTAGAGAAAACCCTAACTCTAGTCCTGACAGACTACCAGTATTAACAAGCCCCAAAGGTAGGCGAGTTCATACACCGTACACCTAGAATCCTTCCCGCGCCCTATAGAACCCTGGAACTAATGTCAGGACTGAGTCTACCTGTTCTTCCAAAGGGAAGGACAAACAGGAGTCTCCCTCAGGCCTAATGACAAACAACTGGGAATGGGAACACACATATATAAGCAAAATACAAAAGGGAACGGAAACATTTTGGTAGCACCAGGAACTCAGCCAAAAGCCAAACACAAGATAACCACAAGTCCAACAGAAGCTATAAACCACATAGCATAGTGGGAGGAACAACAATAAATAGAGAAGGTAAAATCACTATAATAGCCACACCTGGGGAAAGAAGATATGGCAGCCACCAGAAACAACACAGATGTCATTAGATCCAAAAGGAGAACATGTCAGATCAAACCACGTGTTGCTAGCCTCACAGATCTCCTGCCACCTGTCGTGGTAACATCTGTATGTCTCAGTACGTCCATGACATCGCCCTCATCTGTACCCCTAATTTTCAAGTCTCCCACTACCAGCACCTGTCTTGCCTGCTATGCTCTCCTGGCCCCCTCATCTGTCAACCTTGCAAACTTGTTGGGGTATTTCAGATCAGGGCAAGCCTCCCTGGCACTCTTCCCTCTACCTCACTTTCTAACTGTTATCCAGCTACCTACCTCACTTTCCTGAGCCTCTGTGCTACCACCCTCCCCACATCTACCCCATAGAGTGTCTGCTCAGTGAACAGCAAACTCTTTTCCATACGTATTTCCAAGGTATCCTCTAACCTTTTCCAAAAAAACTATAACCATGGGTTCTTTTAAGCAGCTGCCTAACACTCTGAAAGTGAAAGTGGTTGAGACTAGGGCTGAAAGGATTACTCAATGTAATTGACACCAAAAAAAAATCCTCGATGCGATTCGTTTTGATCATGTGACCACAGAGCGTGAGTGAAGTGAAGCCGGCTATCACTCTCCAGCGTGCTGCTGCCTGACACTGTGTGACGTAAGGTCCCAGTTCATGTTTGAAAGTAGAAGACGATGTGGTCCTTCTCCTGCGGACTCAATATCGGTCAGCCGCGCACCCTGCCAGGAAACATAAGTATTACAGGGAGAGGGGGCTGAAGGCACTGGGGACATGATGGCATGGAGGGGCTGATGGCAGAGAGGACTAGTGGCACTGGGGAGAGATGATGGCATGGGAAAGCTGATGTCAGGGGGCTCATAGCACTGGGGGAGCTAATGGCACAGAATACTGATGGCATGGGGGCTTATAGCACTGGGGGAGCAGCTGGCACAGAGGACTAATGGCACTGGGGGAGATGATGGCATGGGAAAGCTGATGGCACGGGGGCTCACAGCACAGAGGACTGATGGCACAGAGGACTGATGGCACTGGGGAAGCTGATGGCATGGAAGGGGCTGATGGCGCTGAGGATTGATGGCATGGGGCAGATAAGTTTTTAAGGGAAAATGTTCCTTTAATTATTTTTTTCCTAATAGAGTACTTGATTAATCATTGGAATAATCATTAGATTACTTGATTACTAAAGTAGTCGATAGCTGCAGCCCTAGTTGAGGCCCACAAAGCAGGAGAAGGGTATAAGAAGGCAGCAAAGCATTTTCAGGTAGCCATTTCCTCAGTTCGAAATTGAATTAAGAAATGGAAATTAACAGGAACAGTGGAGGTCAAGAGAAGGCCTAGAAGACCAAGAACCTTTTCGGAGACAGCTGCTGGTAGGATTGCTAGAAAGGCAAATCAGCCCGCTTGGCTACAAAAGACCTTCAGGAAGATTTAGCAGACTCTGGAGTTGTAGTACTTTGTTCTACTGTTCAGCGACACCTCTACTGTGTCCTCACCACAGAATTTAGTGTCAGAGGTTCTAAACAAGCCTGAAGTTTTGGAAACAAGTCCCATGAACTGATGAAGTTAAAATAGAACTCTTTGGCCACAATGAACATGTTTGGGGAAAAAAAGGTACAACATTTCATTAAAAGAGCACCTCTTCTCCAACCCTTGACTATGGAGGTGGATTAATCATGCTTTGGGGCAGCCAGTGGCATGGGGAATCATCTTCTTCAGATGCATAGTTCTGCAGCCTCCTTGTGTCTGTACCTTCAAGCGCAGCAGTACCTGCATGGGGACACAGAGGACGTCTGCACCTGTAACACCCCGCGCTGTGCCCACTTTTATCTTAGCTTACATTCAATAAATGTAATATTGTCAGCGCAGCACCTCTATCACGCTTTTTATTTTGTCCTGAAAGGGAAACCGTGTCCACGATTTTGGAGTCCAGATCACTATTTTTTATTTTCCTACGGCCCTCGATGTTTAGTGAATGCACAGGTCAGGCCCTCATCAGGAGCACCGGGCAATGGAACAATGCTGCGGGATAACAGGCCCAAAAAAAGGCCTTATATCAATGGTGGCGAACCTATGGCATGGGTGGCAGAGGTGGCACGCAGAGTCCTCTCTGTGGGCACCCGCACCCTAGAAAAAGTCTCTGGTGTACCGACATGCCTTAGACTTTTCCTGTCAATCATTAGCGCAGGGCGCACTATGAACGGCATGACCAGCGCATTGAATGTAGGCAGGATATTACTGCTA
>CM065590.1:583865223-583940771 GCA_033119425.1 Bufotes viridis
AATATTCGATTTTGGTGAATATATGACGAATATTCATTAGAATTTTAGCGATATATTGCGAAATAGAATATGGCACCTCCTGCTCATCACTTCTCATTATTGCCGTTTACCCACCAAACTAACAGATGGTTTATCTCAGGTGTCAATTTAACTGCCAAAAGTCAACAATTCAGTTCACTAACAGTAAGGCAGTGCCCGTGTCATAAACAGAATACATTTCTTTAGGTCACACAACAGTGTAACGGAGCAATTCAATACAATTACTTCACTATCACCAAAAATTTTATTTTATAAACCAACAATGTAACAGCAGAAGTTAACGGTTTCATTTGACTGTCAGAAATGCAGCGTACACCGCAAATGTTCTATCTACCACAAAACCAGGGTGTTTGCAACAAACTATGTAAATACGGAGTTGCACAGGTCACTTAAAATAACTGAAATACAGGGTAGGGCTCAGATCTGCTATGTATCACAAAACCAGTGTTTATTGCAACAAACCACAGAAATGCACTATGTGACCCTAAAAATTTTAAAACAGTTTTTTCAGTGTTGTATGCAAATGTGAGTTTTGCCATGGATCCCCCTCCGGCATGCCACAGTCCAGGTGTTAGTCCCCTTAAGACAACTTTTCCATCACTACTGTGGCTAGAAAGAGCCCTGTGGGTTTTAAAATTCGCCTGCCTATTGAAGTCTATGGCAGTTCGCCCGTTCGAGAATATTTGCGGAAGTTCGCGATTGCCGTTCGCAAACAGAAAATTTTATGTTTATCAGACCATCATGCAATTTTTAAAATGTTTAAAATATAATATATAATGTTTAATGCATATAGATTTCCCTCGCCCATCATCACAAGTCTTTTTAGCGCTGTATTCTGATCCTCGTGCCAGCACACCGCTGGGAGAGATCACTCTAATGGTTCCTTGCTATCCTCCTCCCAGCAGGACCTACATTCTAGACCTAACCAGACGCTTCAGAGTCCTATTACTAGGCAACATCAGTCATACGACTGGCTACCGAGTCACGCGAGTGCTAGAAACCCGGCAATCTCTCCAGTAACAGCGGGATTGCTTCAGGGTTTTTTATTTTGCTATATTTTAATTATTTTAACCCTCACTTACTCCACCAACATCTAAAATGCCCCAAACTCTTAGAGCAGGCATCCTCAAACTTCAGCCCTCCAGCTGTTTTAAAACTAAATCTCCCACAATGCCCTGCAGTAGGCTGATACCTGTAGGCTGTTCGGGCATGCTGGGAGTTGTAGTTTTGCAACAGCTGAAGGACCGCAGTTTGAGTATACCTTTCGTAGAGTATATATTTATATTATTATTTTAATAAAGATCACAAAATATCCACTTGACAGGGATCATAGGGCAGCCCACCCCCAACCCCTAACCTCCTTTTTAGTGTTTTTGGTGTTTTTTTAAGCTGTATAAATACATGTATTGTTATTATTATTTATTATTAAAGTGCCATTCATTCCATAGCGCTGTACATATGAAAGGGGTATACATACATAATACAGACAATGGCACTAAGCATGAACAAGACGAGTTACAAACTGATACAGAAGAGAAGGCCCCCTTAGGCCCCTTTCACACTGGCGAGTTTTCCGCGCGGGTGCAATGCGTGAGGAGGACGCATTGCACCCGCACTGAATCCGGACCCATTCATTTCTATGGGGCTGTGCACATGAGCGGTGATTTTCACGCATCACTTCTGCGTTGCATGAAAATCGCAGCATGCTCCAGTTTCTGCGTTTTTAATGGAACGCAGGCCCCATAGAAGTGAATGGGGATGCGGGAAAATCGCAATCATCCGCAATCATGTGCGGATGCGTTGTGATTTTCCGCATGGTTGCTATGCAACCATCGGGATGTGTAATCGGTTCAGTATTATTTCACATTATAACATAGTTATAATGTAAAATAATACCCTTGGTCATCTTCCTAATGTTTAAACCGGTGCAGAATGGGTTAAAAATAATAAACTAATAATAACTTACCTGGTCCAGTTGATCGTGAAGCCCGGCATCCTCTCCGTTAGCTTGCTACTAGGAAAGGACCTGTGATGATGTCACATGGTCCCATGGCTCAATCACATGCTCCATCACTATGGTGATGGAGCATGTGATTGGGCCATGTGACCATGTGACATCATCACAGGTCCTTTCCTAGTAGCAAGCTAACGGAAGGATGCCGAGCTTCGCGATCAAATGGACCAGGTAAGTATTATTAGTTTATTATTTTTAACTAGAGATGAGCGAACACCTGGATGTTCGGGTTCGAGAGGTTCGGCCGAACTTCCGGAAATGTCCGGTTCGTGATCCGAACTCAACCCGAACTTCATCCCGAACCCGAACCCCATAGAAGTCAATGGGGACCCGAACTTTGGGCACTAAAAAGCCTGTAAAAGACTCCCGGAAAGGGCTAGAGGGCTGCAAAAGGCAGCAAATGTAGGTAAATCCCTTGCAAACAAATGTAGATAGGGAAATGAATTAAAATAAAATAAAATAAATAAAAATTAACCAATATCAATTGGAGAGAGGTCCCACAGCAAGGAATCATGCGTCATATCATCCACCACTGGAGAAGGCCACACTCATTTATTTGGGACCAGCACCCAGACAGAGGATACAGGTCCCACAGCAAGGAATCATGCTTCATATCAACCACCACCGGAGAAGGCCACTCTCATGTATTTTGGACCAGCACCCAGACAGAGGATACAGGTCCCACAGCAAGGAATCATGCGTCATATCAACCACCACCGGAGAAGGCCACTCATGTATTTTGGACCAGCACCCAGACAGAGGAGAGAGGTCCCACATCAAGGAATCATGCGTCATATCAACCACCACCGGAGAAGGCCACTCTCATTTATTTCGGCCCAGCACCCAGACAGAGGATACAGGTCCCACAGCAAGGAATCATGCGTCATATCAACCACCAACGGAGAAGGCCACTCTCATTTATTTCGGACCAGCAACCAGACAGAGGAGAGAGGTCCCACAGCAAAGAATAAGGCGTCATATCAACCACCAACGGAGAAGGCCACTCTCATTTATTTCGGCCCAGCACCCAGACAGAGGATACAGGTCCCACAGCAAGGAATCATGCGTCATATCAACCACCACCGGAGAAGGCCACTCTCATTTAGTTCGGACCAGCACCCAGACAGAGGAGAGAGGTCCCACATCAAGGATTCATGCGTCATATCAACCCCCACCGGAGAAGGCCACTCTCATGTATTTTGGATCAGCACCCAGACAGAGGAGAGAGGTCCCACATCAAGGAATCATGCGTCATATCAACCCCCACCGGAGAAGGCCACTCTCATTTATTTTGGACCAGCACCCAGACAGAGGATACAGGTCCCACAGCAAGGAATCATGCGTCATATCAACCACCACCGAAGAAGGCCACTCTCATGTATTTTGGACCAGCACCCAGACAGAAGAGAGAGGTTTTCACAGCAGAGAATCAGGCATTTAGATCACCCACCACAGGAGTAGGCCACTATTTAATGGGACCCCGGCAACCATGTCAGATGGCACAAACATCAGCTTCACATCACCCAGCACAAGAGAAGGCCACTTTGAGAGACTTTGACCCCTGCACCCAGACGGAGGAGAGAGGTTTTCACAGCAGAGAATCATGCATTTAGATCACCCACCACAGGAGTAGGCCACCATTTAATGGGACCCCAGCAACCATGTCAGATGGCACAAACATCAGCTTCACATCACCCAGCACAAGAGAAGGCCACTTTGAGAGACTGTGACCCCTGCACCCAGGTGGAGGAGAGGGGTTTTCAAAGCAGAGAATCAGGCATTTAGATCACCCACCACAGGAGTAGGCCACCATTTAATGGGACCCCGGCAACCATGTCAGATGGCACAAACATCAGCTTCACATCACCCAGCACAAGAGAAGGCCACTTTGATAGACTTTGACCCCTGCACCCAGACGGAGGAGAGAGGTTTTCACAGCAGAGAATCATGCATTTAGATCACTCACCACAGGAGTAGGCCACCATTTAATGGGACCCCGGCAACCATGTCAGATGGCACAAACATCAGCTTCACATCACACAGCACAAGAGAAGGCCACTTTTAGAGACTTTGACCCCTGCAGCCACATGGAGGAGAGAGGTCCCACAGCAGAGATTCAGGCATTTATATCAGCCAGCACAGGAGAAGGCCGCTTTCAGTGACTTAGGCCTTAGCACCGACACAGAGGAGACAGGTCAGATAGCACAAGCATCAGTTTTACATCAACCACCACAGGAGAAGGGCACTTTTAGAGACCTTGACCCCTGCAGCCACACGGAGGAGAGAGGTCCCACAGCAGAGAATCAGGCATTTCGATCACCCACCACAGGAGAAGGCCGCTTTCAGTGACTTTGGCCCCCTGCACCCACACAAAGGAGACATGTCAGACAGCACAAGTATAACATTCATATCACCCAGCACAGGAGAAGGACACTTTCATGTACTTTGGCCCCGGCACCCAGACAGAGGGAAGGTTCATTCAACTCTGGGTTGCACCCCAAGATCCTACTTAATTTCAAAAATTGATTTTTCAATGAAGAAGTGGCCAGGAGTACAAGACAACATGGTTTAAGGCAGTTATTAAGGACTACTCTGCATAAGGGAGGGTCAGGTCTTGTGGGATCCATGCCTGGTTCATTTTTATAAACGTCAGCTTGTCCACGTTGGCTGCGGACAGGCGGCTGCGTTTGTCAGTAATGACGCCCCTGCCGTGCTGAATACACGTTCAGATAAAACGCTGGCCGCCGGGCAGGCCAGCACCTCCAAGGCATAACATGCTAATTCTGGCCACGTGGACAATTTGGAAACCCAGAAGTTGAATGGGGCCGAACCATCCGTCAGTACGTGGAGTTGTGTGCAGACGTACTGTTCAACCATGTTAGTGAAATGTTGCCTCCTGCTAACACGTTCCGTAACAGGTGGTGGGGCAGTTAGCTGTGGCGTGGAGACAAAACTTTTCCACATTTCTGCCATGCTAAACCTGCCCTCAGAGGAGCTGGCCGTGACACTGCTGCGTGGGCGACCTCTAGCTCCTCCTCTGCCTTGGCCTTGTCCTTCCACCTGTTCCCCTGTGACAGTTGGGAATGCTCTCAGGAGCGCGTCTACCAGTGTGCGCTTGTACTCGCGCATCTTCCTATCACGCTCCAGTGCAGGAAGTAAAGTGGGCACATTGTCTTTGTACCGTGGATCCAGCAGGGTGGCCACCCAGTAGTCAGCACACGTTAAAATGTGGGCAACTCTGCTGTCGTTGCGCAGGCACTGCAGCATGTAATCGCTCATGTGTGCAAGGCTCCCCAGAGGTAAGGACAAGCTGTCCTCTGTGGGAGGCCTATCGTCATCATCCTCTGTATCCCCCCAGCCACGCACCAGGGATGTGCCTGCGCTGTGCTGGGTGCCACCCCGCTGTGAACCTGCTTTATCCTCATCCTCCTCCACCTCCTCCTCATCCTCCTCATCCTCCAGTAGTGGTCCCTGGCTGGCCACATTTGTACCTGCCCTCTGCTGTTGCAAAAAACCTCCCTCTGAGCCACTTCTAACAGACTGGCCTGAAAGTGCTAAAAACGACCCGTCATCCTCCTCCTCCTCCTCCTGGCCTTGGCCCACCTCCTCTTCCATCATCACCCTAAGCGTTTTCTCTAGGAGACATAGAATTGGTATTGTCACGCTGATAACAATGGTTTGGCCACTGGCCATGTTGGTGGCGTACTCGAAACAGCGCAACAGGGCACACAGGTCTCGCATGGAGGCCCAATCATTGGTGGTGAAGTGGTGCTGTTCCGCAGTGCGACTGACCCGTGCGTGCTGCAGCTGAAACTCCACTATGGCCTGCTGCTGCTCGCACAGTCTCTCCAGCATGTGCAAGGTGGAGTTCCACCGGGTGGGCACGTCGCATATTAGGCGGTGAGCGGGAAGGCCGAAGTTCCGCTGTAGCGCTGACAGGCGAGCAGCGGCAGGATGTGAACGCCGGAAGCGCGTACAGACGGCCCGCACTTTATGCAGCAGCTCTGACATGTCTGGGTAGTTGTGAATGAACTTTTGCACCACCAAATTCAGCACATGCGCCAGGCAAGGGATGTGCGTCAAACCGGCTAGTCCCAGAGCTGCCACGAGATTTCGCCCATTATCGCACACCACCAGGCCGGGCTTGAGGCCCACCGACAGCAACCACTGGTCGGCCTGTTGTTCAAAACCCCGCCACAACTCCTGCGCAGTGTGGGGCCTGTCCCCCAAACATATGAGTTTCAGAATGGCCTGCTGACGTTTACCCCGGGCTGTGCTGAAGTTGATGGTGAAGGTGTGTGGCTGACTGGATGAGCTGGTGGAAGCAGAGGAGGAGGAGGAGGAAGCCGAGTAGGAGGAGGAGGCTACAGGAGGCAAAGAATGATGCCCTGTGATCCTTGGCGGCGGAAGGACGTGCGCCAAGGAACTCTCTGCCTGGGGCCCAGCCGCCACCACATTTACCCAGTGTGCAGTTAGGGAGATATAGCGTCCCTGGCCGTGCTTACTGGTCCACGTATCTGTGGTTAGGTGGACCTTGCCACAAATGGCATTGCGCAGTGCACACTTGATTTTATCAGACACTTGCATGTGCAGGGAAGGCACGGCTGTCTTGGAGAAGTAGTGGCGGCTGGGAACCACATACTGGGGGACAGCCATGGCCATCAGCTGTTTGAAGCTGTCTGTGTCCACCAGCCGGAATGACAGCATTTCAAAGGCCAGTAGTTTAGAAATGCTGGCATTCAGACCAAGGGCTCGAGGGTGACTAGGTGGGAATTTGCGCTTCCTCTCAAAGGTTTGAGAGATGGAGAGCTGAACGCTGCTGTGTGAAATAGTGGAGACGCTAGGTGACGGTGGCGGTGGTGGTGTCGGTGCCACATCCTCTATTTGCTTTCTCGGCAGGTGGCAACATTCCTCTCGAGGCGGAAGCCGAGGGAGCAGCGGTAGAGGGAGCAGGGGGAGCCTGAGCGGGTTCCTTGTTTTTAAGGTGTGTACTCCACTGCAGTTCATGCTTTGCATGTAGATGCCTGATCATGCAGGTGGTGCTCAGGTTAAGAAGTTAATGCCTCGCCTCAGGGTCTGATGGCACAGCGTGCAAACCACTCTGGTCTTGTCCTCAGCACATTGTTTGAAGAAGTGCCATGCCAGGGAACTCCTTGAAGATGCCTTTGGGGTGCTGGGTCCCTGTTGGCGCTGGCCAATAGCAGGCAAACTCTCTGGACAGCGGCTGTTCTGCTTTTGCCCCCTGCTCCCTCTTTGGCTTCGCTGTTGTCTCGGTCTCACCACTGCCTCTTCCTTTGAACTATTTAAGTCAGCGGCACGACCTTCAGTCCATGTGGGGTCTAAGACCTCATCGTCATCTGCATCGTCTTCCACCCAGTCTTCCTCCCTGACCTCCTCCTGTTCAGTCTGCACACTGCAATAAGACGCGGCAGTGGGCACCTGTGTTTCGTCATCATCAGACACTCGGTCACTCTGCTGTGGTGGTATTCCCATGTCCTCATCATCTGGATGCATAAGTGGTTGTGCCTCAGTGCATGGAATGTCTTCCACCGCTGGGGAAGGGCTAGGTGGACGCCCCTGGAAAACCGTGGGAGCAGAGTCTTCAAACAGAAGGAGAGACTGCTGCATAACTTGAGGCTCAGCCAGTTTCCCTGATATGCATGGGGGTGATGTGACAGACTGATGGGCTTGGTTTTCAGGTGCCACCTGTGCGCTTTCCGCAGAAGACTGGGCGGAAGACAATGTGGTGAACGTGCTGGAAGCACTGTCGGCCACCCAATCGACTAATGCCTGTACCTGCTCAGGCCTTACCATCCTCATAATGGCATTGGGCCCCACCAAATATCGCTGTAAATTCTGCCGGCTACTTGAGGGAGTTGGTTCACTACTTTGTGCGCCTGAGGCCGAACGGCCACGTCCTCTGCCAGCAACAGAGGCTCAACGGACACCACCACGACTGCGTCCTCGTCCCTTAATAGAATGTTTCCTCATTGTTGCGATTCAACTCGCACCACAATAAAATATATTATTTTTTAGCCCCAAAATTCCCACACTGGAAGATATAATTCCTTTTTCCGGTATTAATTACAAGAAAACTGCTGCAAATTGGACACCAGAATTTTTAAAATGCTAGTTTTGGTACATAGATTCCCACACGGGGAGATATAATTCCTTTTTACAGGAGTAAAAACGTGAGGCCTAGTGTTTCTGGACTGGTCTAACAAACACTAGATTGATTAAATTGGCCTTTTTTTCACCAAAATTACAACACTGAACAATAATGCCTTTTGGCGGCATTAATTACAAGAACACTGCTGCTAATTGGACACCAGATTTTTTATATTGCTAGTTTGTGTACATAAATTCCCACACTGGAAGATATAATTCCTTTTTCCGGTATTAATTACAAGAACACTGCTGCTAATTGGACACCAGAATTTTTAAAATGCTAGTTTTGGTACATAGATTCCCACACGGGGAGATATAATTCCTTTTTACAGGAGTAAAAATGTGAGGCCTAGTGTTTCTGGTCTAACAAACATCAGATTGATTAAATTGGCCTTTTTTCAGCAAAATTACAACACTGGACAATAATGCCTTTTGGCGGTATTATTTACAAGAAAACTGCTGCAAAGTGGACACCAGAATTTTTAATATGCTAGTTTTGGTACATAGATTCCCACACGGGGAGATATATTTCCTTTTTAGAGGAGTGAAAACGTGAGGCCTAGTGTTTTTGGTCTACCAAACACCAGATTGACTAAATTGGCCTTTTTTTCACCAAAATTACAACACTGGACAATAATGCCTTTTGGCGGTATTATTTACAAGAATACTGCTGCAAATAGGACATCTGAAGTTTTAAAATGCTAGTTTGGGTACATAGATTCCCACACGGGGAGATATAATTCCTTTTTACAGGAGTAAAAACGTGAGGCCTAGTGTTTTTGGTCTACCAAACACCAGATTGATTAAATTGGCCTTTTTTTCACCAAAATTACAACACTGGACAATATAATGCCTTTTGGCGGTATTAATTACAAAAGGACTGCTGGTATTTCAGAACACTGGAATTGTTAAAATGCTAGTTTTGCTAGATAAATTTCCTACACTGTGAGAAATATTGTCTAAGCCTTTTTACAGTATTAATTACAACAGGAGTGCTTCTTCTGGTCTAACACCAGAATAATTTTATTATTACGGTGAAAGCTTTTTCTAATTTATATTTCTGGAACATAAAAAAAAAAATATTTCTGGCTGACAGTATTGGACAAAGTAGTGGCACTGGCTAGCCTAGCTGGAACAGCACATTCATGGGATTTGCTATCCAAGTGGGTTACTTTCAGTTTCACCACTGATATATTAAATATCTTTGCAGTTAGTATGGGTGACACAAGCACAGCCAAACCCCTGATGTAGTATATCTATGAAAAAATCGACTATTACATGAGATTAATGGACGTTGTGGCAGCTTTTGCTGTAGCACCACAAGTCCCAAAATGGCCGCCGCCTATCAGCCCAGTAACATGTGCCAGAAAACAGTCTGCCCAGCCAGAAAAAAATTGACTTTGACTGAGCAGCTGAATCGCTGTTGTTCTGATTCACAGGTGTAGATTTTTAACTTCTTTAGAGCTTTGGTTTACACTCTGTGGCAGCAAGTGCTGGCGCACCACAAGTCCCAAAATGGCCACCGCCGGTCAGCCCAGTTACATGTGCCAGTAAAAATCGCTCTGGCCAGTCTCAACAAAATAGTGACTTTCAGTGAACAGCTCAGCTGAGTTGTTCTGATGCACAGGTGTAGAAAGGTAGATCATTCAATCACTAATCTTTATCCCTGCCTATCTCGCCCTCACAGCAGCTGCATCCTCTCCCTACACTAGTCAGAGCAGTGTGACGTGCGGCGCTACGTGACTCCAGCTTAAATAGAGGTTGGGTAACATGCTGCACTTGGCCAATCACAGCCATGCCATTAGTAGGCATGGCTGTGATGGGCTCTTAGGGCAAGAAGTAAAACGCTAGCTGATTGGCTGCTATGCAGCCCTTCAGAAAGCGGGAAGAAATCGACGAACACTGGACCCGAACCCGAACTTTTTTGAAAATGTCCGGGTTCGGGTCCGTGTCACGGACACCCCAAAATTCTGCTCGATGCTCGAACTGTTTGCTCAACACTATTTTTAACCCATTCTGCACCGGTTTAAACATTAGGAAGATGGCCAAGGGTATTATTTTACATTATAACTATTTCTGACCCAAACATGCACTTCTGTGAAGAAGTGCAGGTTCGGGTCTGGGTACCAAAAGTGCCGATTTTTCTCCCGCGCGTGCAAAACGCATAACAGCGCTTTGCACTCGCAGGGAAAAATCGCGGCGATTCCCGCAACGCAACCCGCACTGTTTGACGGAGTGCACCCGCAACGCCCGTGTGAAAGAGGCCTTACACTCTACTAGTGATGAGCGGCAGGAGCAATATTCGAATTCGCGATATTTCGCGAATATTTGGGCGAATATTCACCATATATTCGCAAATTCACAAATTCTCCAGTCATTATTTTCTGATTGCGAAAATTCTCATAAAAAATTCGCATAAATTTGCATTAAAAAAATACCAGTTTATGCGAATTTGTATGCAAATTTATGCACATTTTTATGCGAATTTTCGCAATCAGAAAATCATGACATTATTTTCTTGCTTGCGGAAATTTGCATATATAAAATTCGCATAAAAACAAATATTCACAATTGCGAATATATTTTGCGATATTCTAAATATTCGCGAATTCTTGAAGTGCCGATATTCGCGATTAAAATTCGCAATTCGAAAATTCGTGATCAACACTACACTCTACATGGTATGGGAGAAAGACACAGTAGGAGAGGGTAGAGCTGGTTATGTCAGTATAGGGGCAGCAGGGTCACTGGTTGTAGGCTTGTCTGAAGAGGTGAGCTTACAGGTTTCTTTTGAAGGATTCCACTATAGGTGAGAGTCTGATATGTTGGGGTAGCGAGTTCCAGAGTATGAGGGATGCACGGGAGAAATCTTGGAGGCAATTGTGGGAAGAGGTGATAAGAGGAGAGGAGAGAAGGAAGTCTTGTGAGGATCAGAGGTTGAGTGTGGAGATGTATCAGGAAAGTAGCTCAGAGATGTAGGGAGGGGACAGGTTGTGGACGGCCTTGTATGTAAAGGTTAGAATTTTGAACTGAATTCGCTGGGCAATGGGAAGCCAGTGCAGAGACTAGCAGAGGGGAGAGGCAATGGAGTAACAGGATGAGAGGTGGATTAGTTGGGTAGCAGAGTTGAGGATAGATTGGAGGGGAACGAGAGTGCTAGATGGAAGGCCACAGAGGAGAATGTTGCAGTCGTCTAGATGATGAGGGCATGTAAAAGCATTTTCGTAGACTAAAAGTTGAGGAAAGCGCAGATGCGGGAGATGTTTTTGAGTTGGAGGTGGCAGGTGGTGGAAAGGGCTTGGATGTGTGGTCAGAAGGAGAGGGCAGAATCCAAGGTCACTCCAAGGCAGCAGACTTGGTTGACCGGGGAGAGTGTGTAGCCATTGATTGTAATAGATTGGGGTCTGTTGGGGTGGTTGAGCAAGATGGGGGAAAGATGATGAATTCTGTTTTATCCATGTTGAGTTTTAGAAAGCGAGAGGAGAATGATGATATGGAAAATAGGCATTGTGGAAATCTGGATAATAAGGAGGTGATATCTGGACTAGAGAGGTAGATTTGTGTGTCATCTGCATAAAAGTGATACTTAAAGGCATGGGACTCTATGAGCTGTCCCAGGCCGAAAGTGTAGATAGAGAAGAACAGGAGTTCTAGGACAGAGCCATGTGGGACGCCAACAGAGAGGAAATGAGAAAAGGAGGTGGTGTGACAGTGGGAGATGCTAAACGTCAGGTCTGTGAGGTATGATGTGATCCAGGAGGGGCCAGGTCGGTGATACCAAGTGGTCAACAGTGTCAAAGGCAGAGGACAGGTCAAGGAGAAGGAGGACAGAGTAATGTTTTTTGGTTTTGGCTGTTAGTAGGTCATTGGTGACTTTGAAAAAGACTGTCTCAGTTGAGTAGTAGGTGTCGGGAGCCAGATTGTAGCCGGTTAAAGAGGGAGCAGGCGGAGAGGTGAGAGGACTGTTCAGGAGGTGTTGCTCAAGTAGCTTTGAGGCATATAGAAGAAGTAATATGGGATGATAACTAGACAAGGAAGATGGGTCAAATGAAGGCTTTTTGAGAATGGGTGTAATGGTAGCATGTTTAAAAGCAGAGGGGAAGACACCAGAGGTTAGTGATACGTTAAAGAGATGAGTTAGGGCTGGAATAAACACTGCGGTGAGATTAAGGATGAGGTGGTGGGTGGGATGCGATTTGGAGAGTAGAGAGGAGATTTATTCTTCTGTAATGGCAGAGAAGCAGGGTTTAGGGGAAGAGGACGGAGCAGCTGTGTGAAGGGTCTGTGGGGACGGTATGTTGAAACTTTCTCTGATGTTGACTATCTTTTGTTTGAAGTACATGGCAAAGTCCTCAGCTGAGATGAGAGGACAGAGTGGGGGACGGAGAAGGGAATTAAACTTGGTAAAAAGTTATTTAGCGGTGTGGGATAGGGAAGATATGAGAGATGAGAAGTAGACCTGTTTTGCATAAGCGATTGAGGATTTGAATATAAGGAGGGATTGCTTTTATGCTGTAAATTGATCATTAGAATGGGACTTCTTCCATCACTGCTCAGCAGTCCTTGAAGCTTGTCTGAGTTTTTTGGTCAGGTTGGTGTGCCAGGGTTGTCTGTTGATTTTTCAGGTTTTGCTGTGTGTGAGGGGGGCAACAACATCCAGAGCTGTACTTATCGTGGTGTTATATAGAGTGGTGGCAGTATCTGGGTCTTGGAGGGAACAAATAGAGGGCGGCAGAAGAGAGTCAGAAAGCATGCGAAGGTCGAGATGTTTAGGGTTCCTGTGGGGGTTTGCTAGTGTGTGGACCGGGGGAGCAGCAGAGGAGACTATTGAAGAGAAGGTGAGTAGGTTGTGGTCGGATAGGGGGAGAGGTGAATTAGAAAGGTTAGATAGGGAGCAGAGGCGGGTAAAGATGAGATCCAGAGTGTGACCATCTTTGGGGGTTGGAGCGGAAGACCACTGTGAGAGGCCAAAGGAGGAAGAGAGTTATAGGAGTTTAGAGGCGGCTGAGTGGCAGGTGTCAATAGGGATGTTGAAGTCCCCCATGATGATAGTGGGGATGTCGGCAGAAAGAAAGTGGAGGAGCTAGGTGTTAAAGTGGTCAAGAAAGATGGTGGCTGGGCCTGGGGGGCGGTAAATGACAGGCACTGGGAGGTTGGGGGGAGAGTAGATGCGAACAGAGTGTACTTCAAATGAAGTGAGTGTAATGGAGGGTGGCAGTGGAGATGGGCTGTAGGAGTTGGTGTCTGATAGGAGAAGACTAACTCCGCCACCATGTTTGCTGCTGGGGTGGGGGGTGTGAGTGAAATGAAATCCGCTATAAGAGAGTGCAGCAGGTGAGGAGGTGTCAGAGGGTGTCCGCCAAGTTTTCAGGAACCAAAGAAGCAGGGGTCAGAGGAATGGTTATTAGGTTTAAGTGGCTGCAGAAATTTGTGGAATGAGATTTGTAGTGGGAGGTAGAGCTGATAGTGGGGATTTGCTGAGGGGGGAGATATCACCAGCAATAAGGAGCAGCAGAGAAAGTGTTAGTAGGTGAGAAAAAGAAAGGGCGTGAGGTATCTGTGTGTGTTTGGCAAGGAAGTGTTTTATGTTGCTAAACAGGTTTGTGCAAGTGGTCAGGTGAGAAGGTAAGATGGAGGGAGAGATAAATAGTTCCCTGCTGAGTGAAGGGATGTGGGGGTATTTTAGGAGGTTTAGGAAAAGTGGGTAGAGTAAGACGAAAGTTTGAAACATTGTTTGCATTAAGTATTTTTGTAATTACCTTTGGTTCCATTCGGTATGTGCACTTAAAGAGTTGCACTTAAGAGATGTTGCATGCTGAAATGACCAAGGTCTGAAATGACCTAAGACCTTAGATGTATACCATCTAAGGTCTTAGGTTAAAGTTCAAACAGACATACCAAATAATGAGAAGGAAACAGGAGGGGTGTGGACAATATCAGACTCTGGGAAAGCTGGGTCTAGCAGATAGCTTCAATGTAGACATACCAAGTAATGAGAAGGAAACAGGTGGGGTGTAGACACTATCAGACTCTGGGAAAGCTGGGTGTACCAGATAGCTTCAATGTAGACATAACAAGTAATGGGAAGGAAAAAGGAGGGGTGTGGACAATATCAAACTCTGGGAAAGCTAGGGTTAGTGGATAGCTTCAATGTAGACATACTTGGAGAGGAGAGAATTGGGTGATGTTCATTAGGCATTGATGACAAAGTGGATTCAATAGGAATAATATTACATTCTGGTATAATTCGGTATATGCACTTAAAGAGTTGCACTTAAGAGATGTTGCATGCTGAAATGACCAAATGACTAGATGTAATGTTTGTGAGCAGTCTGTACCTGATTAAGGGGACCGTTGTCCCTGAAACGCATTGTACTGTACCATCTGCAAAATAAATTCCTGAAATCTGAACCAAACCAATGGATGTTTTTTTTACTCCGTGGGAGATTCTCTGTCTTTGTTGATGTATGCAGTCAATCTGCAGCCTGCCAGCCCCTGTGATGCCAAAGCCCTATAAAAAGCCTCAGCCATCTTGGTTTCTGCCATTTTAAAGGGAATTTAGTGCAGGGAGAGACGTGACAGGCACTAGGGACAGTGTTTAGGAAATACTTTATTTGGCAAAAAAAAAAAAAAAAAACATTAAGCAGTTAAGGGAAAGATCATTTAGAGTGTAGGGAAATGATAGGTACGCATTATCCACACTATAGGGATAGAACAGGAACAAACAGGAGAGTGTAAAGCCTGGGTAATAGGAGCGATTACGATTACACCTTGCTGCACTAATTCGGGATCCAATTTGGTGTTATACTGCTGCTTTTAGGTCGTTTGTACTATATGATACATCAGTAATTTCAGTAATCCTTGCTTGTTATTGGGACTAAAGTGCTGTGTGATACAACCAGTTTTGGGGTGTATCAAGTTGAAAAATAACTACTTCCATTCACCCTTGTGGTGGAATTCTGTGCGTCAATCTGTAGTTTAGGAGGTGGTGGGAATGGGCAGCGTGATACAGTTCAAATTCTTTTACACTAAGTTCTGTGCATCAATCTGTAGTCCATCCATCCGTGCTTCTGGGAGGAAAGTGTGGTCTGATACAATATAGTCTGATACAATATAGTTACCCAAAAAGAAAAAAAAAAAAGTGGTGGAAAAATGGCAGTGCGTCTTATGGGGCGAATGCTTACATTTTCACTGATACATCACTGACCGGCGGTGTATCAGTAGGGAGAGTGAAGGGGTGGGGGCCGGCATCTGGTGTAGGAATGACAGCGGGGCCCGGGGCAGTCACTGTATTCTATTACACCAGGCCCCGCTTACTGTAGTATTAATAGGTAACGTGTAGGCATGGGCACTGTTTTAGACTATAGTAATCCTCTGCAGCGTACCATGTAGTACGGTACTTTCTTGAAACTCCTGTAGGCAGGCCGGGCGAGCAGCGACAGTGTAATGTCATTCACTACGTCACGCGCTTGCTCTGCCTGCTTTGTTTATAAAGCGGGAGGAGCAGATGCATCACGTTACACTGCCGCCACCAACCTGGCCTGTCTACAGGAATTTCAAGTGAGTACCATACCACATGGTATGCTGCAGAGGATTACTATAGTTTAAAACAGTGCCCATGCCGTAACGTGCCCTACATGTTACCTATTAATACTACAGTGAGCGGGGCCCAGTGTAATACAATACAGCGACTGCACCAGGCCCCGCTGCCATTGCAACAGCAGATGCCAGCCCCCACCCCCTGTATTGGGGGTCATTCACTATTTAGGACACTGTTATGGGGGGGGGGGGGAATCTGTGGATGACACATATATCGCATAAGATGCTATATATGTGTCATCACAGCCAGATAGCTTGGAGTAGTGTAGTGGGGGGGGGGGTGCCATATTCGTCAGTGTGGAAATGATTTATCAAGCTGCTGAAGGACGACACGTCAACTCAGAACGGCCATTTGCAGAATTGGTGGGCAGAAGGTGAAGTGTGGCCAACACATGTAGCGTCACCAAAAAGTGGTCTGGGAAAACCATGGTGCTAATGTAGTTGTACAGCCTGACGCAGCAACCCCTGCATAATCCAGTTTCCCACACCCCTTTTGCTGCAGTCAAGGCTCCACCACCTTAGTGAAAGGGGGCTGAGATTCCTTCCCATCATCTACTGGTCCTGATGCTCCTGCTCCTCCTCCTACTGCTCACCCCTCATTTCGTCAGCAATCGATCACAGAGGCAATAGCAAAAAGACAACAGTACGCATGCACGTATCCAATGGCACAGAAGCTGAACATGCTCCTGTCCAAGTTGTAGTCCCTCCCTTTCCATGTGTTGGACTTTTCTTTCAGAAAACTGATGGCTTGTGCCGAGCCAAGATGAAGAGTTGCACACGTATGTTGAACAGAAGGTGGGCCACTCCTTGAACCTGTCAGTGTCTGCGAAAGTTCATGGCAGTGCCAATGTCTGAAGCTGTAACAATGTATGTCCTTTAGATCCCACAGGTGACGCCACTGTCACCGACTCGCTTTTAAGCTGTGGGTCAGGCGCAAATACCCGCCTCTGCCTGCACATCCTCCACTGTGTCCTCAGCGTCCACTCTAGGGAGAATTTGGAGTGCTCCTCCAGCATACCACATGTGCAGGACACCTCAGTACCACACTGTTCTGCACCTAGTGTGTCTGGGCGAACAGTGTTACGCAGGGTAGGAACTGCTCTGCGTCCTCCATCAAGAAACCGAAGCCTGTCTCAACGCTAACGAATAATCGGAACCGTAATCACTGACAACATGAAGATATGGTGTTGACGCAGCATCAAGGAGGGCTGAGACATGCTCCCTGCATGGCGCAAATGTTTAATCTGGTTGTGGTTTCTGAAGTGTTCCACCGATCTGCAAGACATCTTGAAAATGGCAAGGAAATTGTGAATGCTCATCAGGCACTCTTACACTGCAAAGCACACCCATTCTTGAGCTGCAAAGGCAGAATGTTCCCCAGCATTGGCTAATACGCAATGTTTCCACCCATTGAAATTCCACCCTCCAAATCTTGGACTGACTATATGAACAGAGAAAGGCCATAAACAATTTCATGAATATACAGGCAGACAGGAGTACTCCTTTGTGCAACTTCAATGTTAGCCAGTGGCAGCTCATGCATCGTGAAACCTGCCATTTGCTCAGGCAAGGATTAAACCAGGCCCCCCACACAGGGCAGAAGGTTTTTTTTCTAATAAACCCTTTTCATTGACCATTGGGCCATTTATTCACTGCCTCATTTGCTAAAAGTTATTCTTTTAGAGCGGTGGTTCGCAACTCCAGTCCTCTCCAGTTCTCACCTACCAGTAAAGATTTGAGAATATTTCACACCAATTGTATCACCTGTTCAGGCCCTTAGAGAAGGCCGCATTATTTGTCAGTCACCAGGACTTTGGGATGAACAACCTCATTCCACTGCTTCATGTCGTGGAACAAATGCTGCTACATCTGGCTGGCCAGGGGACAGAAGACGTGATGCTACATCTCATGGCCACATAAGCCCTGTGGGGGCTGAACTGGAGGAGGAGGACATTCACGCACAAGCAATGTATACAGAAATGAGTGTTTTTTCTGCACAGTTGACACGAGAGAAGGAGCAGGAGTAGCTAAAGGCCGATGAGGAAGACCAGGCAGATGACCCAGACACACTGTGGCAGTATTCAGTGGAGGTGGAGGCAGGAAGTCCCTCCAAGTCACTTGTGCAAGTGGTCCGATGCATGCTTAGTTGCCTGCATAGTGAAAGCCCAATTGTCAGCATTCAGCAAAAGGATTACTACTGGCTCTCCACCATATTAGATCATCGCTACCGGTCCAAAATGGGGGCCTTTTTTCCACCCGGTGAGAGGGAGAACAAACTGAACTACTATTGCGACATTCTATGTAGTCAGTTGGCTGCTGCCTATGTGTGTCGTCGGCCATCCTCACAAAGGTCTGACCTGGGGGCCCTCTGCGCTCACATTCCACTGTCATGGCTGCTGGGGGTGGGTGTGGGGTTTAGAAGCAATCTCAGCTCCATTAGCAGCAACTTAAGTCTAGCGTGCCTGGAAAGCATTTTCTTCACCCACCTAGTAAAGAAACTCAACAACAGCAGCAGCTAGACATGGAGCAGAACCTGAACCAGCAGGTGGTGGCATACTTGGACTGCACCCTGCCACCCCACATTTAAGATTCCCTTGACTATTGGGCAGCCAAACTTAATTTGTGGCCACAACTGGCCAAGTTTGCCCTAGACAAGCTTTCCTGCCTTGCTATTAGTGTGGCATCAGAGCAGGTGTTTAGTGTGGCAGAGGCCATAGTTTCCCCAAGGAGAAACTGACCTTTATGAAGATTAATCAGGCGTAGATCAGCCAGGATTTCCACACAGTGCCTGATGCACAAGACTAGATTATCCATTGTGCCACACCCAAACTTTTTCAAAAGAGACCCATTTCTTCTGACTACTTAGTTTCAAAAAAAGGATATTTTGCCCAAAAACCTTTAAATTAAGAACCTCGACCAAAGTTTCCATCGCACAATACCACCAGTGTTCAAAAATGGTCTGCCAGATTGGAATCGTCAGCCTCCTCTTAGCTCTTGCAGCAATTGAAATTCTATGCTCCATATGTTAGACCACCTATATGAGCAGAGAAAGAAGGTCCACAATTTCTTAATGCTGCAGACAGACAAGTCTACTCCTCAGTGTTTCTTCCAAGTTAGTTAGTGGCAGCTCTTGCATGACACGTGCTAAGGAGGATGAATTGGCAGAGGAGAAGGAGAACATAAACGCCCAGGAATTTTATACACACCTGGATGGTTTATCTGCGCAAGCAACACTAGAGGGGCAGGAGTAGCATGTGGAGCTGGAGGGCGAAGATGGGTGATAAAGATGACACAAACGACCCCAACAGACCTTGGCAGTAGGAGATGGAGGCAAGGAGGTCCTCCGATTCCCTTGCGCAAATAGCCAGATGCATGCTGTCTAGGGTTGAGCGTATACTTGGAATTTCAGGTTTGCTAGCAAAGTTTGCGTTCGGGACCCGAACTTGACCCGAATTTGATCCCAAACCCCATTGAAGCCAATGGGGACCCAAACTTTGGGGCACTAAAATGGCTATAAAAAAGTAATGGAATGGCTAGAGGGCTGCAAAAGGAAGCAAAATGGGGGTAAGCGCAGGACAATTGCTTTGCAAACAAATGTGGATAGGGAAATGACTTAAAATAATATAAAATACATAAAAATTAAAAATAATAATCTTGAATTAGGATGAGGAGGTCCATATGGAGTAGAAGGTTGAGGAGGCGGTGGATGTGGCGGTGTATGTGGAAGCTGTGGTGGAGGAGGTAGCCGCCAACACTGTTTTTTGTTTTTGTATTTTTATCATCTTAATTTTTTTGTTTTCTATTTCTTTTTAAATTTGGGTAGACCCCAAAACATTGAAAAATATAAAAAAGAAAACAAATAGAAAGTGCACTGGAATATATCAATGGCTGGGTGAGGCCGGTATACATGTTTATTCTGCACAAGGTACGGACAAATCCTGTGGGATCCATGCCTGGTTCATTTTAAGGAACGTAAGCTTGTCCACATTGGCTGTAGACAGGCGGCTGCGCTTGTCTGTGATAACGCCCCCTGCCGTGCTAAACACACATTCAGACAATACACTGGCTGCAGGGCAGGCCAGCACCTCCAAAGCGTAAAGGGAAAGCTCAGGCCATTTTCCCAATTTGGAGACCCATCAGTAAGTACGTGTAGGCGTGTGCACAAATACTGTTCCACCATGTTGCTGAAATGCTACCTCCTGCTAATAGGTTGCATATCATCCGGTGGTGCTGGTTGTTGTGGCGTGGTGACAAAGCTGTTCCACATTTCAGCCGTGCTAACCCTGCCTTCTGAGGTGCTGGCAGTGCCCCAGCTGCGTTGGCAACTTTCTTCCTCCTCCTCTGCCTTTGCCTTGTGCTTTCATTAAGGCTCTGTTGTCAGGTGGGAATGCCATGAGCAGCGAGTCTACCAGCGTGCGCTTGTAGGTGCGCATCTTCCGATCATGCTCAACTGACAGAATTGAGGACGGCACATTGTCCTTGTAGAGGACCAGCAGGGTGGCCACCAAGTAAACAGCAGTGATTAGAATGTGGGCAACTCGGCGGTCGTCGCTCAAGTATGCCAGTCTGCCCAGAGGGAACGACAAGCTATCCTCTGTGGGAGGTGTATTGTCTATGTCCTCTGTATCCCCCCAGGCACGCTCCAGTGAATCTAATGAGCTGCTTTGAGTGCCACCATGCTGTGAACACGGTTCCTTCTCCTCATCATCATCATCCTCCAGAACATTTTAAAAGTGTCCGTCTCCACTAGACGGAATGACAGCATTTCGAATGCCAGGAATTTTGAAATGCTGACATTCAGGGCCAGGGATAGCAGGTGGGAAGGGGGGTACTTCCTCGTTCTCTCCAGAGTTTGGGAGATGGACAGCTGAACACTTCCATGGAACATTGTGGAGATACTTAGTGACTGTGACAGACGTGGTGGCGTTGCTGCCACATCCTCTGTTTGCAGTGTAGCAGGTGCCACTGTCACTCCAGAGGTGGAGGAAGAGGTCGAGAATGCAGCAGAAGAGGAAGCAGGAGGAGCCTAACACCTTTCTTGGTTTTTGAGGCGTTTACTCCACTGCAGCACATGCTTTGCATTTAGATGCCTGGTCATGCAAGTTGTGCTCAGGTTTAGAACGTTAATGCCTCGCTTCAGACCATGGACGTGCACACATAGGGATGAAAGGGGGCTTGAGCCCCTGCCCCCTTCATCACCTGTCCCTTTAAATGCCCTCAGCTCACTGAAATTTTTTTTTTTTACTTTTTTTTCATAATGCGCATTCGCTCGCCCCCCCCCCCCACCTGGTTTAGATGCTGGCGCTCACTGTCAGGTGTCCTGTGTGGCGCAGTAATCTTCTATCAAGTCCAGACCCGCCGGCAAGTCACGTGGTGCGGGCGGCGCGCACAGGCAGTCTTCTGAGCAGAGAAGAAGAGCTGCCTGGCTGTGTGCATCCACCCGCCCTGCCCCTGCTGTCAAGACAAGCCGCCTAGTTGCCTCACCGCCCGCCAGGAATCCGGATCCCAATGAAGCGAAGTGAGTCAGAGGAGGGAACAAAACAGTGACTCTTGAGGGAAGAATGATGTCGATGACAGTTTCCTGCTGTGTGTGCTTGTGCTGACTTGAGTGACTGGGTTGTATTGTTGTCTGACTCTGTTCTGGCTGCTGTGGGGGGCAGTGTGGGGACAAATTACTGTGGAGGGCAGTGTGGGGACAAATTACTGTAGGGGGCAGTGTGGCGAAAAATGACTGTGTGGGGCAGTGTGGGGACAAATTACTGTGTGGGGGAAACTACTTTGTGGGGGCAGTGTGGGGACAAATTACTGTGGGGAGCAGTGTGGGGACAAATTATTGTGGGGGTTAGTGAGGGGACAAATTACTGTGTGGAGGAAATTACTTTGTAGTGGCAGTGTGGGGACAAAATACTGTGGGGAGCAGTGTGGGGACAAATTATTGTGGGGGGTAGTGTGGGGACAAATTACTGTGTGTGGGAAATTACTTTGTGGTGGCAGTGTGGGGACAAATTACTGTGGGGGGCAGTGTGGAGAAAAATTACTATGTGGGGCAGTGTGGGGACAAATTACTGTGTGGGGGAAACTACTTTGTGGGGGCAGTGTGGGGACAAATTACTGTGGGGAGCAGTGTGGGGACAAATTATTGTGGGGGTTAGTGTGGGGACAAATTACTGTGTGGAGGAAATTACTTTGTAGTGGCAGTGTGGGGGAAATTACTGTGTGGGAGCAATTACTGTGTGGGGGCAGTGTGGGGACAAATTACTGTGTGGGGTCAGTGTGGGGACAAATTACTGTGTGGGGCAGTTTGGGGACCAATTACTACGTGGGGGAAATTACTGTGTGGGGGCAAATTACTATGGGCTGTTTACTATGGGGGGCAGTGTGGGGGAAATTACTATATGGGGGTGTTGCTCTAGGGGAGGCACTGTAGGGGCAATTCAATTATTTATGTGGACACTATACAGGGAATACTACCTGGAGCACAATATAGGGTGTTATTACTGGGACACTCTGGGAGACATTATAGCTGCTGTGGACACAGGGATTTTTGGGGTAATTTATCAAACTAGTGTAAAGTAGAACTGGCTTAGTCGCCCATAGCAGCCAATCAGATTTCACCATTCATTTTTGACAGCTCTTTTTGAAATCCACTTGTCTTTTACACCAGTTTGATAAATGACCCCAATTATGTCTATAAGGGTCACTATTTTTTCAGCAGTATAGTACCTGGAACATTGGGGAACACCATGGGCGCAGTATTGGGAGTGGCAGCAGGATGACATTGTCGGGACACCAGGATGGGGAGGGTGATGGAAACATTAAGAAATCTGACTGTGTCTGTATTACAAACTCAGTAGAGGCGAGATGTGACTGAAAGAATTTGCCATGGTGGTTTGGGTCAGACGAAGTAGAAGAGGAAAGTGAAGATCTACATGACAGGAGATGTCCCTGGATGTAAGAGGTATGTGGTCCATCCCGCCGGCGGCAGCGCAATTTATTCACCGATACAATTTATTCAACAGTCTGCCCACTCACCAGTGCAGGGTTAGAGGGACAGGGTCCTTTAAGGCTAGCGCAGGGGCTGGACGTGCGTGACGCATGTCTGCTACGTCATGTGACAAGTGCCCTTTTTTTTTATTTAAGCCCCTGCCCTTCAAAATGTCTGTGCACGTCCCTGCTTCAGACTCTGATTTCACAGTGTGCAAACCACTCGTGTCTTGTCGTCAGCACATTGTCTGAAGAACTGCCACACTAGGGAACTCCTTGGGGCTGGCCTTGGTGTGCTTGGTCCCTGGGTGGGGTGGACAGTAGCAGGCTTACTGTCCAGGGGATGGCCGCTCTGCTTTTGCACCCTGCTCCCTCTTTTGCTGTGCTGGTGGCTCTTGTGCGACCACCACCTCTTCCTCTAAACTGCACCCGTCCCTCGCATGACCTTGATTCCATGTGGGGTCTAGGATCTCATCTTCCTCCACATCATCTTCCACCCACTCTTCACCCCTGCACTCCTTGTCGGTCTGCACACTGCAGAAAGCTGCAGCAGTTGGCACCTGTGTTTTATCATCAAAGACTGTGGTGGTCTTACCATGTCTTCATCCTGAAACATAAGTGGTCGGGTATCGGTGAACTCAATCTTTCACTTCTAGGGCAGGGCTATGTGGATGGCCCACTGCAACCCTGCCAGCCGAGTCATCAAACAGCATAAGGGACTACTGCATGACTTGGGGCTCAGACTGCTTGCCTGATTGGCAAGGGGGTGAGGTGAAAGACGGATATCCCTGGTCTGCAGGTGCCAACTCTTAGCTTTCAGCTGGGGACCGGGTGGGAGACAATGTGAAGGAACTTGAGGCACTGTCGGCCACCCAATCTACTATCGCCTATACTTGTTCTGGCCTCACCATTCGTAGAGTGGCATTCAGGCCTACAAAATAACGCTAAACGTTTTTTCGCCTACGTGCACTTGAGGAAGGTGTTTCATTTGGGCATGTAGCTGGCACAGATCGACCACGTCCTCTCCCTGCAACAGGAGCTCCACCAACACCAGCAGCACCAAAACCAGGGCCACATCTCTTATTTGACGCTCTCCTCATTCTTTGTGGTCACCCACTGAACTAACAGATGGATTTACTACATTCTTTTCACTGTCAGGTATGCAGTGCAGGAGTACTTCTCAGCAAAAAGTGGGTTTATGTCAGCCAACAATGTAAAAGACAAATTTAAGAAATTTTATTTTTTGTCAGGTATGCAGTGCAGGTGTACTAAGAGGACCTTTCATGGGTCCAAACATAATAAAATAAGTATCACGACATGTAGAAGTTACTGCAGGGATCTTCCTGCACTTAGTATTTTTTCTATCGGCCACTCCATTCGGCTGCTCTGGCCCCGTTAAATTCTCCCGCGCTGTATGCTAATTACTAGCATAGTAAGTGCAGGGACCCCTACATGTCCTGCTACTTACATTATTATGTTTTGATCCTTGAAAGGTTTTCTTTAAAAGAAAAATGGGTTTATGTCAGCCAACAATGTAACGGATGAATAAAAAAAATATATATTTCCCTGTCGGGTATGCAGTGCAGGTGTACTTAAAAGAAAAAATGGGTCTATGTCACACAACAATGTAACAGACAAATTTAAGAAATTTATTTCCCTGTCAGGTATGCAGTGCAGACGTACTTTACACAAAAATTGGTTTGTCGCCCACTTAACTAACTAACAGACGGATTACATATTATATTTGTGGTCAGATCGGCTATCAGAAAGGTGTACCTAACCTATCTAACCCCATCTACAACAAGCAGTGGAGTTATGCCATAACTGCTGCGGTAGGGCAGCCTAAAGGGGCCAAAAAGAGCAGACCTTAGTTTGGAGCAAAATATATATATACCTTTACTACACCCACTTTTGAACGTAAAAGACATTTTCTGATGAAGGTCTACATCTACCTTACCTCTTGTCATGTGCACCGACACATCATTCTTGGAGGTAGCTAATGCTGATGCGATTGAAGGAGTGGCCGGTAATCAAAAACGATTTACTCCTATGTATACTAACAATGAATGTACATATTACGAGAAGGTCTGGATCCTGAGAGCTGCAGACTGAAACAAACAACTGTGAATCTGTTGGAAGGCCTAAATGAATTCCAAGCATTCGCAGAGGGCCCTGATCGGACACCAACTGTTCCTGGTTGCAAACTACTACACCTCTACAGATTCCCCAGGCCACACCTTTTTATATATAAAGGGCCCAAAAGTTAGAACATGGCGTATGCCGTCTTTCTCTAGTAGTAGATTAAGCGGAATGTGAAAACTCACCAGGCCTGGGGAACCATAAACACGAATACATGGCTATTACAATTAACGAGCTAATGTTGCCTGTGATGAGGACAGAGAACGTACACACCATACCTGCAGTTGTGACAGGAAACAAACTTAAGGTCGTGAAAACTATGTATGCTGCGCCTGTTGTAGTGTTAGGACTTGTCGTGTCTGTAGACGTGAGACTTTGTAAATTGTGCCTTATTATTGTACCTCCTACTGGAAGACGGACCAACACCCAGGACACCAACACCCTCAGCCCGAGTGGCGAAAAAAAGACATGGAACCTACCTGTTGTGGGGCCACGTGGCCGACGTCGAATGGTGGGGTTATGTGTGTAAATTTAACGGAGAAGCCATGTGTGAGAGACTCTAATCGTGGAACCATGCGTGAGAGACTGTAATGGCTGAGTCATATGTGTAACACTAAATCGGAGAAGCCATGTGTGAGCGACTAATGATGGAGCCAAGCGTGAGAGACTCTAATGGCTGAGTCATATGGCAGATTTATTTTTATTTTTTAATTAAACCACTTATGCAGCACCAGTATGACTTGGGGACTCGCGTAACCATGATCCTCTCTGACAGAGAACCTAAGACACTCATCAGCCTACAACCATATTGTACCCATAACGAACAACATGAAGAATGGTCAAAGGGCCCCCAGGGCCATGAGACCGAAGCGATCGGCAAGCCCACCGAAGCCATGAGGCCCCCCGAAGCCTTGAGACTGAACTTAATGACCTTACAGTGACGATAAGTAATTAAAACGTGAGCCAGTACCCGATGGGATATGCATAGACATTAGTGATGCGAACCATGTGCATAAATAGACATTAAACCAACCGCAAACCGTGAAATTGAACAGATGTGAGAAAACCAAGAGCCAGAGGCCTTGCAGTTCGCTAAGAGAAGACCCTTATCGTGACAAACAAATGAACGATTTGTGAAAACAAAGTAGGAAACGTACTCCTATTGGCCCAATGACCACTGAGGAGCTATTTGGTTAACTGGGGCAAGAGACCAATCTGAGTGAATATGAACCAGAAGTAAAGGAGACCAGTCTGTGTGAATGCAAACCAGGACTAAAACACCATTTTTTTTTTTCCAAAGTGAACAGAAAAGGTAGGCCTATGGAATGTAACAAAGCAACGAGAAAAAAAACGCAAGCCTGAAAAGAAAGCAGCTATGTTTACCGGGAGAGCAGTGTCAGAGCGGTGTGCTGACTGCCCTAGTGAAAATACTGAGTAACCATGATGTCGAAAAAAAAGAAAATTTTGCTATAAGTGGAAGCAGAGTATAACACATGATGTAAGAACAGGTGGGTGAATGCCGCTCTGAGTGTGAGCATGAAGAGCATGATATAAAGCAGCTGTATGAATGCAATCTAAAGTGAGCAGAGTATTATTGTGATACAACAACAGACGCATGAACGCAGCTCTAGTAGTGACAAAATGTAAATGCAGACCCACGAATGTAGCTTTGAAGAAAACAATCCTACCCACAATCATTCGACCATTAGCGCCCAACCCCCTGCACCCCAGAGGGCTACAAGTCACGGACCGTGTAACCAAGTCCGATCCTACCGTGAATGCCAGCACTCGCCTGGCACCTTCTGCCATTGCCCAGGCGCGAACGAATCTTCACATCTTGCTACAGGATTTTTTATTTTTTTTTGGAACGATCGTCACCACAACACCACCTCGTGTTCGCCTAAGAAAAACATAAACTTGGCTGAACATAAACCCTGATGCAATGCCAATTAATTGACATATAGTGCACCTATAGACGTAGCACGGAACTGCTGATACATGCGTGTCCATAAAATACTGTTTATAGATTTAACACACTTGCATACAAGAGCATCAGAACTGAAATACAGACGCCTTGACCACATCTGCTAGTGCCCCCATATACAGACCACTGATACACCTTAACCAACACCTTGCATGTCTGGCGCTAACTGCGGACGTGCGCCCCACATGTAGAACAGGAGAAAGCAAACATGCAACCCATTTTATTTTTATTTTTTTTAAAAAGACCATTGATACATGACCCTTCCAAAAAAATAAATGAATAAAATACCACCACTTAAACGCAGCGTGCGTAGCTTGGGGACACGCAATCCGTATGTAGCAGGTATCAAAAACATGTGACCATACCCACTCTAGGCGCATGCTACACCAATAACTATGCAATAGCACCCAACAAGCCCCTAAACAGCCGGACAAGAATACTAACAGTCATTTGACCATTAGCGCCCAACTCTGCTACATCCCAGAGTGTTACCTACTTTAAGCACCTGCTACCCCAATAACTATATGCAATGCCCCCCACAGGCCTCTGAATAGACGGACAAACAATACTAGTAACCAACATTCGACCATTAGCGCCCAAACTCTGTTACATGTTGCGGACCACAGAGTGGGTCCCGTGCAAACAACTCTGATCCTACCATGAATACTGGCGCTCTCCTGAGACATTCTGCCATTGCCCAGCCGTAAGGAGCCTCCACCCATGCTGCTGTATCCTAGAGCTGACCCAGAGGTAATGAAATCAGCAATCGGTGTCAGTCTGGGCCCACAGGTGCCTATAAATAGCCTAGTAATCAATCAGCCTAGGCCCACAGGTGCCTATAAATAGCCTAGTAATCAATCAGCCTAGGCCCACAGGTGCCTATAAATAGCCTAGTAATCAATCAGCCTAGGCCCACAGGTGCATATAAATAGCCTAGTAATCAATCAGGCAGCCTGGGCCCACAGGTGCATATAAGTAGACTTGTAATCAGCCGCCCCTCCCACAAATACAGCAAATATATTTGCATTATACTTGTGTGTCAGGGGTACTAAGATGTGCATTGCACCCACAAAAAAATTGCAGTAGGAAGGTCACCCACAGAATTAACAGCCAGATAAATTATCTTTCTGTGTCAGGGGTGTAAAAATGGTGTATTGCACATGTTCCCTTGCTAGACAATTGTGTACATTGCCTATGTTGGTGCAGGAACCCACCCTCCGAGCCACTTGTGAATGACTGGCCTGATAACCTTGGAAATGTCACCCAACAATCTAACTAACAAATTTAAGAATGTATTTCCCTGTCAGATATGCAGCACAGAGGTACTTTACAGCAAAAAATGTGAATATGTCACCCCACAATCTAACAGATGGATTTACTGAATTTATTTCCCTGTCAAATATGCAGCGCAGCGCGCAGGGGTACTTCATAGCAAAAAAATGTGAATATGTCACCCCACAATCTAACAGATGGATTTACTGAATTTATTTCCCTGTCAAATATGCAGCGCAGCGTGCAGGGGTACTTCATAGCAAAAAAATGTGAATATGTCACCCCCTGAACTCACACACAGATTACCTATATTATTTTCCCTTCCCCTGGCATTTATGCAGTGCAGGTGTGCTTAACCACCTCAGCCCCCCTAGCTCAAACACCCTTATTGACCAGACCACTTTTTATAATTCTGCACTACACAATTTTCACGGTTTATTGCTCAGTCATACAACTTACGAACCAAATTAATTTTACCTCCTTTTCTTCGCACTAATAGAGCTTTCATTTGGTGGTATTTCATTGTTGCTGACATTTTTACTTTTTTTGATATTAATAAAAATGACCGAAATTTTTGCAAAAAAATGACATTTTTCGCTTTCTGTTGTAAAATTTCTCTAAAAAATATATATTTCTATATAAATTTTTCTCTAAATTTATTGTTCTATATGTCTTTGATTTAATAAAATGCAATAAGTGTATATTTATTGGTTTGGGTAAAAGTTATAGTGTTTACAAACTATGGTGCAAAAAAGTGAATTTCCGCATTTTGAAGCAGCTCTGACTTTCAGAGCACCTGTCATGTTTCTTCAGGTGCTAGAATGCCAGGATAGTATAAATATCCCCCAAATTACACCATTTTAGAAAGAAGACACCCCAAAGTATTTGCGGAGGGGCATGGTAAGTTCATGTATCATTTCATTTTTTTTCACAAGTTAGCGGAAAATTACACTTTCTGAGGAAAAAAAAAAATAATAAAGTTTCCATTTCTGCTAACTTCTGGCAAAAAAAAAAATCAATCTCCCACGGACTCACTATACCCCTCAGTGAATACCTTGGGGTGTCTAATTTCCGAAATGGGGTCAATTGTGGGGTGTTTTTACTGTTCTGGAATTCTGAGCGGGGCTAAATTGTGAGCAACCTTGTAAAGCCTAAAGGTACTCATTGGACTTTACGCCCCTTTACGCACCTATCAATAACACTAAGGTACCCAGAAATCCCATTAAGAACATTAATTTATTAAATTCATATTAAAAATATTACATCATAATATTATATGGATAAAAATAGAGGTGAAAAACAACTAAATGCACATATTCCCACTGAATAGGGTAATATCTCGTAATGGCATGTCCCACAATTTCCTATTGCACCTGTCCCAGACCTATCTACTCCTAAAATAAAGGACAACAGTCCCTAAAAACAAATAAGCGCGGACATAAAGTGCATACAAATAACATAAGCCACAACCGCGGACCTAGAGATCATACAATGCCTACCCCAAATATATCTGGCGTATCCCACAACAGGTGTGCGCACCCCTCAACGTGCGTTTCACGTCAGCTTTGTCAGGAGGAGAGATCTCATTATGGCGGTGAGTCGATTTTTAAAGTGCTATCAGCCAATGGAGAAAAAACAACCTCCCATGTGATCAGGGACCCACCTACATCATCATTCACTTCCCAGTATGCGGGCGCTCTCATGGCGCATCATCCTCTAAGTACCGGCGCGAACTTCGCTTCCGCCCTGCCCCCAACTCAGCCTCAGTGATTGCAGCCCCCGTCACTTCCGGGGCCGATGTCATCAAGGCACGAGCGGGTGGAGGCATGCCAAAACGCCGCTGGCAGGAGATAGAAAAGATGCGCACCGCCCACACCTGGGGTGACATGACCTAACTATACTGTACAAATACATTAAACCCCATAAAAACCAATCTACTGGGACCGAATGTAGCAGCTGGGATGCTACGGGAGGTGGATTAACCCTAAAAATTTATAATATAAACATGATGTGTAAAACCCACTACGGCAATACCAATATTGCATCTATACCCATAGGCTTAATGCCTATAGTGACTAGTGACCAAAACTGTATCTGTGCAAATGACCTTTATATCAGGATGGAATAGTGACCAATACAAGTGTGCTGAATAATTATAGGTGATACTCCCCACATATATTTCTAAACCTGTGAAAAATAGTAATTGCAATTACATTGCCTACCTCCAGCACACAATTTACTCTAAATCAATGTGGCATATAGAAATCACCCGTGCAATAAAACTAGACTCCCTACCCTTACAGATCCAAAGTTAGTGAATAATCCTCACTTACCAAGAAACACTATAAAATTATCAATCCTAACCCCCAGTGCAATGATCATGTGTCAGCCAACTCCACCTCACCATACAACACATCCCTTAATTCCTCTACATAAGTCCCAAAACTAAACAAGTATCACTGGGTCCGTGTCGATCTTCATCCCTTTAATTAAGTAATCTCTTCTTTCTGCAGATAAGGCCAATGGTCCCCATTTTCAACCGGTAGTTCCATTCTCCACACCTGCTGGTACTCTCCAATATCACACAAGTAGGTATTTTCACTAGAAAATTATATAGAAAAAACAACAATTAAAATCGATTTAAAATCACAACCCACCCCACCCTCAGACTACCATCTACAGAAACGCACCAAATCCCAATGATTCATTAAGGCCTAGCGGAGCTAGAGTACCCAATTTGAAGATCCATCGGCTTTCCATCTGTGCAAGACGTTTTCCCACATCCCCTCCTCTAATGCCCATATGGACCACATCAATCCCTCTAAATTGCAGAAGAAGTCCATCACTATTATGGTAGGTCTTGAAGTGGCGCGGAATCGTTTTTAATTTCCATATATCCTTCTCATCCTTCCCCTTTTCTATATCACGGATATGTTCTCTTACGCTTTTTCTCAATTCTCGAGTAGTAAGCCCTATATAAATCATTCCACAAGGGCAGGTAGCATGATACACTACTCCTTTTGTCGAGCATGAGATGTACTCTCTAATCTCATAATTCCTATCGTTGTTCATGCCTTTGAATTCTTTAGTTTTCACCATATTCCTACACGCCTTACAAGTTCCGCATGGGTATGATCCCTTCAATTTCTCCTTACCAGCGGTATCCTCTTCCGCAATATAGTGACTATGAACCAACATGTCCTTTAAATTTCGGGCCCTTTTAGCTGTCAGCAGGGTTCTGTCAGTGATACATTCTTTCAAAGTCTTGTCCGTCTCCAAGATATGCCAATGCTTTTGTAAAATGTCCTTAATTTGTCCCCATTGTTTATTATAATTGGTTATGAATCTGGTTTCTAGGCCCAGTCCCGTTTCCTTTCTCTCATTTGGGCATAATAATTGTTCTCTGGTCTTCATATTAGCTCTCATTCTTCCTTTTTTAATACTTCTATTACTATACCCCCGCGCTTTAAAGCGTGATGTCAAATTTACCTCTTGGCGTTGATAATTGGCCTCAGTTGAGCAGATCCTCTTAGCTCTTACAAATTGACCTATTGGAATCCCTTCAAAGGTGGCCCTTGGATGAGCCGACTGCGCATGCAGAAACGAATTCACTGCTGTGGGCTTCCTGTGAATATCCATCTCCACCTGTCCGTTTTCACATACTTTAATACTCAAATCCAAAAATTCCACCTCCCATCCAGCCTGAAAGGTTAAAAAGATGTTACGATTATTTAAATTAAATTTATCCACGAACTTCTTCAATTCATCATGGGTGCCTTCCCACACAAATAGAATGTCGTCGATAAAGCGCATCCAGTTGTGCACCTTATCGACTTCTGGTATTAGGTCACCCGAGAAAATCTCTCTTTCCCATGCCCCCAAGAACAGGTTTGCGTACGAGGGGGCACACGTGGCCCCCATCGCCACGCCCTGAATCTGCAAATAGTACCTGTCCTTAAAGATGAAATAGTTGTGATTCAGGGCGAAGTCCAATAGCTCCAGAATCAGCTCATTCGATTGTGGGTCCAGATTGTTTCCTCTCAGAAATTCTCCAACCGCTCTCAGGCCATCCACATGTTTAATATTTGAATACAGGACTTCGACGTCCGCCGTCACTAGAATCATCCCGTCATCCAATTGTAGATTAGCTAACCTCGTCAACGCTGCTGTGGTATCCTGTATAAAGGAAGGTAATGTATTCACTATTGACTTTAGATGATAGTCAATAAAGCGACATACTCTCTCACACAGGTTCCCATTACCTGCCACAATGGGTCTGCCAGGGGGATCAGTCGCATTTTTATGGATTTTCGGGATGATATAGAATGTCGGACTTCTGGGATGTGGTTCCAACAACGCCTCCTTTACCTTGCCTGATATAACATTTTTGTCCACAGCCCTTTCGAGGATATGTTCCAATTTTCCTTGAAATAACGAGGAAGGGTTCAAATCTAATCTCCTATAACAATTCTTGTCCTTTAGCAATTTGAATGCTTGCTTTTCATACATATTTTGCGGCCAAACTACCACATTCCCCCCTTTATCCGCCTGCTTAATCACGACGCCCTTCATCTTCTGCAGGGCTTGCACTGCCTCCCATTGAACCTTATTCAAATTTCCCCCTCTATGGTGATTTTCTATCGCTAGCCTCTGCAAATCATCACTTACCACTTTAATGAAGATATCAATCGCAGGGCATAATTGTAATTGGGGAAATGTGGTAGATTTTTTCTTCAATTCCATTGGCAAAACACTGACTCTTAGCACTTCCTCCTCCTCGTTCAGAAGATCCTCCAATATTTTCAGTGCTCTGGCTTCTTCCTCACTGGTTATCCATTCCAATCCACTTTTTTTCTTATTTTTATGTAGTTTTTTTAAAAACAATTTCCTCGAGAACAGATGCAGATCTTTAATCACTGTAAAGAGGTCAAAATTATCAGAAGGAGAAAAATTCAACCCTTTACTTAATACCTCAATTTGTGTGTCTGTAAGTACGATATCTCATAAATTAATCACCTGAGGGGTATCATCTTTCCCTTTCTCACTTCTGTTCTCATTTTTCTCATCGTACTTCCTTTTTCCATTCTGTCCTCTACTTAGCCAGTTCCTATGTTGTTGTTGCGATTGTGCATAGCCCCTTGTGTTCATATAGGCACCATCCTGTCCTTTATTGAGGCTTATAACGGAGGTCTCCGATCTTGTGGATGAGAATGAGGAGGTTCTAGACCTAGAATGTTCAATTTCCTGCCCTCTCTGCCATTTGTACACCTTTTTTCCATTGTAGTCACTAGTATCCCTCTGAAATTTTTTTGTTTTTTGGGCTGTTATCTCCTTTTCCAAGGTCTGAAATGCCTTGTCCATCTCCTCTTCAAAAGCCTTTTTACCATTTTCATAAAAATTTTCCTCTAGCTCCCGCTGTATTGCCGCTATCTCTTCTTCTAATAATGATAACTTCTTCACATTGGCCGCAATGATCACTTCAATAAAGTCCATGGAGCACTTATGCGATATCAATTCCCATTTATTACTCAACTCCTGGCTAAGTATCTCTGTAAATTGTCAACTTTGTATAAAAAAAAAAAAAAGTTGTCATTTACAGAGATATTTCTCTCATCCAGCATGGGTATATGTAAAAATACACCCCAAAACACATTGCCCTACTTCTCCTGAGTACGGCGATACTACATGTGTGACACTTTTTTTCAGCCTGGGTGCGCAAAGGGGCCCAAATTCCAACGAGTACCTTTAGGATTTCACAGAGCATTTTTACACATTTGGATTCCAAACTACTTCACATGCATTAGGGACCCCTAAAATGCCAGGGCAGTATAAATACCCACAAGTGACCCCATTTTAGAAAGAAGACACCCCAACGTATTCTGTGAGGGGTATGGTGAATCCATGTAATATTTTATTTTGTGTCACAAGTTAGTGGAATATGAGACTTTGTAAGAAAAAAAAAAAGTCAATTTCCGCTAACTTGTGACAAAAAAAAAATTCTTCTATGAACTCACCATGCCCCTCACAAAATACCTTGGGGTGTTCTCTTTCCAAAATGGGGTCACTTGTGGGGTATTTATACTGCCCTGGCATTTTAGGGGCCCTAAAGCGTGAGAATCCAAATGCGTAAAAATGCCCTGTGAAATCCTAAAAGGTACTCATAGTAGGGAAATGTGTTTTGTGTGAGAAATATCTCTGTAATTGACAACTTTTTAAACATTTTTATACAAAGTTGTCAATTTACAGAGATATTTCTCTCACCCAGCATGGGCATATGTGAAAAAACAACCCAAAACACATTGCCCTACTTCTCCTGAGTACGGCAATACCACATGTGTGACACTTTTTTGCAGCCTAGGTGCGCAAAGGGGCCCAAATTCCAATGAGTACCTTTTAGGAGGGCATTTTTACGCATTTGGATTCCAGACTTCTTCTCACGCTTTAGGGCCCCTAAAATGCCAGGGCAGAATAAATACCCCACATGTGACCCCATTTTGGAAAGAAGACACCCCAAGGTATTTTGTGAGGGGCATGGCGAGTTCATAGAAGATTTTTTTTTTGGCACAAGTTAGCGGAAATTGACTTTTTTTTTCTTACAAAGTCATATTCCACTAACTTCTGACAAAATTTTTTATTTTACATGAACTCACCATACCCCTCAGGGAAAACCTTGGGGTGTCTCCTTTCTAAAATGGGGTCACATGTGGGGTATTTACACTGTCCTGGCATTTGAGGGTCTCCGCAATCATTACATGAGGAGTTTCTGCTATTCTATTATATTGAGCATACGGGTAATGATATATTTTTTTTTCATTCAGCCTCTGGGCTGAAAAAAAAAATTAACGGCACAGATTTCTTCATTCACATTGATCAATGTGAATGAAAAAATATCTGCCAAAAAATGTGCAAACAAAAAAAGAGAGGGGAAAGGACATAGGAGTGCTTGTGAAGTAAGGCCCCATTCACACGTCCGCAAAAATGTCCGCATCTATTCCGCAATTCTGCGGAATGGATGCGGACTCATTCAGTTTGAATGGGGCCAGCAGTGATGCAGAGAGCACACTATGTGCTGTACGCATCAGCATTTGCAGAGCTGCGGCAGCGAACTTCCGGGTTTCGCCCCCGAAACATCAGGCCGCAGCTCTGCAAAAGATAGATCATGTCCTATTCTTGTACGCAATTGTGGACAAGAAAAGGCATTTTCTATATAGTTCTGGCAATGGTTGGATCCGCAAAATGCGGAAAGCACATTGCCGGTGTCTGTGTTTTGCGGATCCGCAAAACACATACGGACGTCTGAATGGAGTCTTACAGGGGGGTGATCAATGACATGGGGGTGATAGGGGGTGACCAGGGAGTTAATATGGGGTGATCAGGGGTTAATAAGGGGTTAATAAGTGACGGGGGGGGGGTTGGTGTGTGGTTATTGGTGCACTTACATAGCTGCTTGTGTCCTCTGGTGGTCCCAAGCAAAAGGGACCACCAGAGGAGCAGGCAGCAGGCATATCAGACGCTGTTTACAAAACAGCGTCTGATATTTAATTTAGATGGCATTTTTTTTAGCATCTACAGCCTCCCGACGCGAACCTTTGAACGCACACACGCGTTAACTGGAAATCTCGCCTCTCGCGAGATGACACCGGCGCGTCAAGGAGGAACATCCCGGCCGCCCACAGGACGCATCTCTGCGTTAGGCGGTCGGGAGGTGGTTAAAAATGGGTATATGTCGCCCACTGAACTACCAGAAGGATTCAATTATTCTCACTGGCACATATGCAGGTGCAAGTGCACTGCACACAAAAAGTGGTCGCCGGCCCCCACCTAACTAACAGATGGATTAAATATTATTTTTGTGTGTCAGGGGTACAAAAATGTTGCATTGAACCCACAAAAAAATTGCTTTATGTCACAGATTTAACGGCCAGTTCAGATTCCTCTCTACTCTCAGCCTGCTTCCTATCCTTGCACTACTAAGAGGTGACGTGACATGCGGCGTATATAGAGACCGGGTCACATGCTGCACTGGCCAATCACAGCCAGATTGCCGAATAAAAAAAAATATATATTCCCAAAGCCACTCCAGTAGTTAAAATGCCCCCTGTAGTCCTCAATAGTTTTAATGCGCTCAGTAAAGCCCCCCAAAAGTTCCCCAGTAGTTATACTGCCCCTGGCCCCTGTAGTGCCCCAGCAGTGATAATGCCCCTGAGCGCTATAGCTCCTCAGTGATATGTTTCCCCAAAGTGACATGTAAAACAAAAAAATCAACTACTCTCCTTACTTACCTTACTCCTGTTCTCACTGTGATGCAGATCACAGACATTTTCCAGCAAGTGGAATGTGCACCAATCACAATGATTTGACTTGACAACGCCCTTGGCAGTGCTATATATGTGTACACTGTGATGAGCTTTGTGTATATTAAGCATCCAGGACAGAGAATCGTACACTGTAAGCAGCAGTCTTCAAGAGCTGAAATATGGACTTCCAGAATGGAATCGTCAGCCTCCTCTCAGCTCTTGCAGCATTAAGTAAGTTTTCTGAAAATTTTTAAATTGAATTTGAATTTTAAACAATTTATGCAGGATATGGAATTTTAAGCTTCAGCGCAGGGAAGGGAGAGCATCAGAGCATGAAATGCTCAGATGCTAATATTAGAGGGGCTGCCTAGGTTAAGAAGGTGAGAATTCCGTGTTCAAAGCTGAACCCCTTTAAATGTAGACTTTCTGCATATTACTTGAAGCTGTCAGATATAGTAACATATGGGGTCATTTATCAAACTTGTGTAAAGTAGAACTGACTTAGTTGCCCATAGCAAACAATCAGAACGCACCTTTCATTTTCTAAAGGAGCTGTCAAAAATGAAGGGTGGAATCTGATTGGTTTTTTATTGGCAACAAAGCCAATTCTTCTTTATACCTGTTTTATAAATATCCCCCTATGTTTATAAGGCTGAAAAATGATATCTATCCACCCAGTTCGGCTGTTACCCTGCAAGTTGATCCAGAGGAAGGCAAAAAAAAAAACTGTGAGGTACATAGAAGCCAATTTTCCTCATTTTAAGGAAAACTCCAATCAGACTCCAATCAGAATATCTCCCTGGATCAACGACCCCTCTCTAGTAGCTGTAGCCTGTAATATTATTACACTCCAGAAATAAATCCAGGCCTCTCTTGAATTTCTTTATTGGACTCATCATCACCACCTCCTCAGGCAGAGAGTTCCATGGTCTCACTGCTCTTACAGTAAAGAGTCCATAGTCTCACTGCTTTTACCGTAAAGAATCCACTTCTATGTTTGTGTACAAACCTTCTTTCCTCCAGATGCAGAGGATGTCCCCTCGTCACAGTCACAGTCCTGGGGATAAATAGATGATTGGAGTGATCTCTGTACTGACCCCTGATATATTTATACATAGATATTAGATCTTTTTCTAAACTGATTAACCCTAATTTTTATAATCGCTCTGGGACCTGTAGTCCACCCATTCCAGTTATTAATTTAGTTGCCCTCCTCTGAACCCTCTCCAGCTCTGCTATGTCTGTCTTGTTCACAGGAGCCCAGAACTGTACACAGTACTCCATGTGTGGTCTGACCAGTGATGTGTAAAGTGGTAGGACTATGTTCTCATCACAGGTGTCTATGCCCCTTTTGATGCAACCCATTATCTCATTGGCCTTGGCAGCAGCTGCCTGACGCTGGTTACTGCAGCTTAGTTTGCTGTTCACTAAAATTCATAAGTCTTTTCCATGTCAGTGTAATCTATTGGTTTGCCATTAAAGCCTCATGCATACGACAGTTGGTGTTCTGCAGTCCGCAAACCGCGTATCCGCAAAACACAGAAGCTGCTCTGCGTTCCATTCCGCAATTTGCGGAACGGAACGCGGCCCATTGTAGAAATGCCTATTCTTCACGGCGTGCTGTTCGCATCTTTTGCAGCCCCATTGAAGTGAATGGGTCCGTGCCCGAGCTGCAAAATATGCAGCTTGGACACAGACCACAACAACGGTCGTGAGCATAGTATGTACAAGTGACTTGCATTATTCCTTCCCATGTACATAACCTTACATTTGTCAGTATTACGCTCGGGTTGGGGGTAGCTTGTCGTGTCTCTCGTGTTGAGGGTTTTTGTTTTTCCAGCTTGACTATGTCAAGCGCAGGAATCGAACTTCCGAATCTTCGCATCCTACTCCTCAGGTAAGACAGTTAGACGGCGTTGTAACGGTATTCACTCTCTTCTCTCTGGGCAGCTGGCAACACACAGAATCAGGGTTCTCGCTCAAGTAATGTGTCTCTTGTGGGGAGTCGCTCTGGTAGACAGCGGTGCGGGTGCAGTTTAGAGGCAAAACAAGGAGTCCAGATGGTGCATCAAACAGTGTTTTATTCACACTTGCACACCATAAATGAAAAGCAGTCTCTTGGTGACAGTTCACACACAACGGAAATACTGTGGCAAAACAAAAACAGGCCAACACAGAGTCCAGTCACCTTGGGTGGTTTAGGTGCGGGTTCACACCTAGCAGTCGGCTCAGCCGCAGGCGATTCCACCTTCAGGTCGCAGGAAACACCACCTTGCTGAGCTCCTTCCTCCAGGACAGAGAATTCCTCAGCCCTGTTTGCAGGCTCCAGGATAATCACACACCCAGACACAGCTGCTGGCTGCGTTTTATACCCAGCCCCAAAACATGGACTGGACCGTGGGGAGCAGCCACCCACCCTACTCTTTAGCTGCTCCCAGTAAGAGCCGGCCCGGATCGGCTTTGCAGCCATGCTATTTAACAGAGCAGCACTAGCTGCTGCAGACCAAAAACCCCGGCTCTTACCTCACCGAGGCCAGCAACCTCGGTGACACGTACCTGCTATCAAAAACAACACCTTGCACCCTCTTACACTCTTCACAGGCGAAGATGTCTCACGTCTCGGAGTCAGAAGATAATCTGTCGTTGCCCGGGTCTTCCGCATCCGGCCACGCTAGCACCACTTCATTGAGAAACTGGACTATTCCCAGACTAATCGCAGAACTCAAGCGTAGGGGGATCCGTCATCCTGCGTCCGCCCGCAAGGCGGAACTGTACCGTCTGTTGATGACTGCTCCAAGCCCCGCGGAGGATCAGACCAGCATGGCGTCTATCCATGAAGCGCTAGGCCAAATACAGACCTCTATTAGCGGCCTCGCCAGCTCGGTCTCAGATATTCAGGCCAGGGTGGTGGTTTTGGAAGCCAGGCCATCAGTAGCCCCTTCTTCTCCGGTCACACCAGCCCCCCCGGTGTCACCCCCAGAAGTTGCAGGTAGGCCGGCTCCCAGTCCTCAAATCGCGCCCTCCCATTTTATCCCTGACCATATAAGAAAAGATATATTAGCTAGGAAGGACGTTAATCTAGCCTCCATCCTAATTGCTTCCCAAGATATTTCAGAAAATTGTGTCATCAGCTGCGGGGAGGTCGCGGTAGTACTGAGGGCCAAAGACACCCGGCTCAACCGGAAACTTTCCATTTCAGAATTCGTCCTGGCATTCAGCCTCTACCGGGACATTGTCTGCTCGGCTCAGCCCAATCGCAGGGAGGAGCTCGATACCTATCTGTATCGGGTTATGGATTTGGGTCATAAATACGGCAGCACCGCCTTCTATGACTATCATAGATCTTTTTCAGCCAAGGCTGAACTAGATATGGAGCTTTTCTGCCGCCACTTTGCGGGACTCCGCGCTCCGGCTTGTTTCACCTGCCAGTCCATATTCCATACTTCTGAGTGGTGCCCTAACCTGGCCCATCCTCCCCAGCCAGGGACGACCCCGAGCACCTCAGGAACCTCCAAGAGCGCAGCTTCGGTAGACAAATTCGTCTTTTTAGGCAGTAGTCAAATCTGCAATAATTTTAATGCAGGGGGTTGCTCATTCAATGCTTGTCGGGCCCTGCACATTTGTTCGGCTTGCTTCCGGGCCCATCCGCGCTCAGCACAACCTAAATAGAGAATACCAGACCATGTATCATTACAAAAACATCTTTATTTCTATATTAAAAAAGTGCATATAGCACATACAATTAAAAATTACATAAGGGGGGTGCATAGATGGGCGGCATCCAAGAGGAGAGATGGAGGGGGGGGGGGTGGGGTGGTAAACAAATCGGTTTGGCAAAGTGCAAGTGCATACAATCAAAAGAATAATAACATACCCATACTGTGTCTCTCCTCCGGGATGGCGCCAACCCCGACGCGCATTATGGCACAAGCCTTCGTCCGCGCTCAGCTTGTCCCCGGAAGTCTAAGACTTCCTGACTAGCCGACAACAACATAGATTTGCTAGCGGCCCTGTTGTCAGACCATCCGGATTGTAGCTTTGTGGATTGTCTGTTGGCCAGATTCAGGGAGGGCTTTCACACGGGCCTGGTCACCTTGCCGCAGGTCTCGTGGGCGGGCCCTAACCTGCGTTCGACTTCCAGCGATCCCGAAGCAGTTACTGCCCTCATACAAGCCGAGGTCCAGAAGGGTTTTGTCATCGGCCCCTTTTCCAGCATCCCCTTCCGCATTTGGAGGATTAACCCTATTGGCCTGGTCTCCAAACAAACGTCAAATAAAAAACGACTCATCTACGATCTGTCAGCGCCTCATATGTGTGCCACACCTAGGATAAATTCCCTTATCCCGTCCGAGGAGTATTCAATGCAGTATTCCTCGGTGAATGAGGCCATTCAGCTCATTCTCCAGTCTGGGATGGGGTCCTGGCTTGCCAAGGTCGACATTGCCGACCCTTTCAAATTAATTCCAGTGCACCCTCACCTCTGGAGGTTCTATGGCGTCAAATGGTCAGACAACTTTTATTTTGCCAACCGGCTCACCTTCGGGTCCAAGAGCAGTCCCTGGTTGTTTGACCAGTTCGCCAGGGCCCTCCATTGAATCCTGGTGCATCACGGTGGTCTTCCTATGGTAATCCACTATCTTGATGACATTTTACTCATTGAGAAACCCCAACAGACTCCGTCTATCTCGGCCACCCTCATTGAGATTTTTTCCCACCTTCAGGTTCCAGTGGCCACTAATAAAACCGAAGGGCCAGCCACCAAGATTACCTTGATTCAGAAAAAATGGAGGCCAGCCTTCCGCCAGAGAAGCTACAGAAAATTCGGCAGGCCATCTCCAAGGCAGCCACTTCTAGGCTGTTGACTAAGTCAGAACTCCAGTCTCTGTTAGTGCTCCTTAATCATGCCACCAAAATCATGCCTCAGGGCCGCTCCTTCCTGTCTAGGTTGTTGCAACTTCTACCGGCAGCCCAGGACCAGGATGCCATCATCCATTTGGACAGCCACGCCATTGCGGACCTAGCAATGTGGAATTCTTTTCTCACTGACTGGAATGGCATCTCTTTATTCGTTCCTCAGTGGGATTCCAATTCCCTTATCGTCTTCTCAGACGCGGCCGGCTCCACCGGGTTCGTGGCAATATTCAAGTCCCATTGGTTAGCTGCCCAGTGGCCGCCGGAGTTGGCCAATCCAGCGGGGGGCTCCATTCTATCCATACGGGTTGTCAAAGCAGCCCTCAGGGGCTTGGAGAAGGGGAAAAGGGGAGTCCAGGTTCGGAGATTGCCAGTCTCCGGCGAATTGTTTCGGGCCCTTTCTTCAGCCCTAGACAACTGTCCTTTTGGGCACTCTCTTAGTCTAGTTTTGAAGGCAGCCATGTACCTCGGGTTTTATGGCTTCCTCAGGCCCGGGGAGTTCTCAGTTGGTCCTGGTCAGAAGAATTTCCTCCGAAAACATCACCTAGAAGGGGTCAACAAACATTTCATCCTCCACATACTCACCACTAACCGAAGTACCGTTCTACCCCACTGGTAACCAGTGGTGTCCAGTCCAGGTCCTCCGGTAGTTGGTATCACTCCTACATCCTCTCCCTCCAGACAGCCCGCTGCTCCCCTGCGGGGCGAGACCCCTTTCCACCTCCAAATTCATCACATGTATTCGTTTACTGGTGCAGGGCATGGTACTCGATCCCAAAACAATTTCTGGCCACTCTTTCCGCATCGGGGCAGCCTCCGTCGCATCCCGACATAACGTCCCGGCGCATATAATCCGATCCATGGGGCGCTGGCGCTCCTCCTGTTTCGCCAGGTATGTGCCGAATCCCCAAGCAGAAATTTTTCGGGCGTTCTGTACCTTAGCTTTGTAATTAAGTAATAAATATTTTGCATCTACTCTGAGTCTCTTGCCCCCTTCGTTGGCGTACCATGAACGTGGCTCCCGGCACACCTCAGCCACTATGGTCCGGGTTAGGGGGCGCTACACTCCGGTGTCCTAGCCCTGACCATAAATATTTAAGGCTGATTTATCAGCCTGTATTTGTGGGAGGGGCCTCTTCCTCTTAAGCCCGCTCCCCTCTCTGCTCACCACGCCACGAGCCGCTCGCCCCTCCCTCCCCTTTTTAGTCATCATCAGTCATCATTCTTTGGGGAATGTCCCCTTTATTGGCGTACCACGAACGTGGCTCCCGGCACACCTCAGCCACTATGGTCCGGGTTAGGGGGCGCTACACTCCGGTGTCCTAGCCCTGACCATAAATATATATGATCTTATATATTAGTTTCACCTTTTAAGTTTCATTACTGAAATAAATGAACTTTGCTGCTACTACTGCCTTCTGTAGTATATATACAGTATACTGTACTCAGTAGTATATATGCAGTATACTGTACTCTGTAGTATATATGCAGTATACTGTACTCTGTATTATATATACACAATGTACTGTCCTCTGTAGTATATATACAGTATATTGTCCTCTGTAGTATATACACAATATACTGCCTTCTATAGTATATATACAGTATACTGTACTCTGTAGTATATATACAGTGTACTATCCTCTGTAGTATATATACAGTGTACTGTCCGTTGTAGTATGTGTATACCGTATTTTTCGCCCCATAAGACGTACTTTTTTCCCCTGCGTCTTAGGGGGCGAATGCTGCCATTTTACATCGCAGTATGCGATGCTGTAGCATCGCAAACTGCGATGTATCAGCTGGATGGTGGAGGGAGGAGGGGCCGGTGTCATGCAAATGCGGTGGGGCGGTGCGGTCACTGTACTCCGGCCCTACCGCTCACTCACTTCCTTATTGCCTAAACATTTTATAATAATAGCTTTCATTGAAGTTCCGATCCCCAGCCCCAGTGAGTGAGCGGTGGGGCCGGAGTACAGTGACCGCACCTCCCCACCGCATTTGCATGACACTGGCCCCTCCCACAGGTTTACCGTAGCTCCGGTATATTGCCACTATTATGGGGTGGGGGATATGTGGATGGCTCTGTTATGGGGGGGGGTCTGTGGATGGCACTGTTATGGGGGGGATTTGTGGATGCCACTATTATGGGGTGGGGGATATGTGGATGGCACTGTTATGGGGTGGGGGATCTGTGGGTGATACATATATAGCAGTGCCATCCAAAGATCCACCCCCCATACCAGTGCCATCCATAGACCACCCCCATGACAATTCCATCCACATATCACCCCCATAACAGTGCCATCCACAGATCTCCCTCCTTAACAGTGCCATCCACAGATCCCCCTCCATAACAGTGCCATCCACGACCCCCCATAACAGTGCCTCATCCACAGACCTCCCCCATAACAGTGTCATGCACAGACCACCATTAGTTCAAAACCCACCAAAAGCACACCTTTTGGTTAAAACATTTTTTTTTTCTTATTTTCCTCCTCAAAAACCTAGGTGTGTCTTATAGGGCGAAAAACATGATATATATATATAATATATATATATATATATATATATATATATATATATATATATATGAAGAAAAAATGGCGGCACTGACTGAAAAGAGAAAACAACTCAACGGGGTGCACGTTCAATGGGAATAAGCTGAATTACCCCAAAATTATACAAAAATCAAACAGCACTCTGATATAGTGAAGCTTGAGAAAGGCTCTAATGTTGAGCCGAAATGTAGCTCCACATGGGTGAATAAAAGAAGTTTTTTTCACTATATTGGAGTGGTGTTAGTTTTTTGTATATATATATTTATCTAATAATGGAAAAGGATGGCGCCACCGACTAACAAGCAACAGAGTGGGTGCTGTGTCCAGGAACGTATGCTCAATGTCCAAAATATAGAAAAAAGAAGATTGGACAAAACTCCAAAAAATAAATAAAATGTGGATTTATTCACCCAATAAAGCAAGTAACAACAGTGAAATGTGAGATATATACAAGACAAGCAGTTCATCAATAAACTTGCATAATGCAAAGCATCAGTGCGTGATTAATTACATAATTAGTAAGTGGACATAAAAACATTTCATAATATGATAAAAACGATGATCAAATATACAAAATGCATAATGGACAGTGCAAAAAAAAGACCATAATTGATATTAGGCAAAATTCATACATGTGTATTGTTAAAGTGCATATATGCTAAATAATGAATGGATAAAGCAATACTCAAGTGCAATTAGAAGGCAGAGGACAAACAGCGGGAGGAGAACATGAAATCATACCCAACAGGTGTATCTGAGACCTCATGTATGTAAAACGCCACATTCGGCATACCCTAATTCACACTGCGCCTGCTGCAGAGTACGTCAGCAGTGTACCGACACCGGAAGTGACATGCAGCAATGTTCCAGACATGTGCACCACCCACCCGGCGTCAGCATCCGCCATCCTAGGTAAGGTGTCTAGTGGTAACTTGCGCATGCGCAGAAGCGCGAACGAACAGCGACGCCATATTGAAATATGGCAATATGCCCATAATGTAAGTAGGAGCCGGTATGGGGATTCATACGGCTTTTAAAAAAGGGGCTGCTAATAGGCACAACATATGTGGAAGAGGACACGCCTCGTCAGAGGGGTGAAATCTCACCACGGTCGTTATCTCAAGAAAACGTAAATTACATATTACTGTCACCCATCCTGGATGAGTATACCAAATGGAGTCTATTTATCACAGCCAAATAGAGGGATCTCCTGTTGGACAATAAGTGCATGTGCACAATAAATCCACTACAAAAAAATCTGGAGGAAGTCAGAGTGACAAAATTACAAAGATAAAATAAACTAAGTAGTATTATCAAAGAATCGATCTGCTGGGTACTTATGCTCCCATCTAACGGCTCTCAGCTCCATGATCCATGTGTCCTTTTCATACTCATAGAACTCAAGCGTACAAAGTAACTCTTCTGGTAGGAAACTCACATATTCAGTTGTGTTCAAAATTATTCAACCCCACTGAAATTGAGTGCTTTGGCCAGTTTGACATTGATTTTGATCATTTCAGTCATCTTGTTTACAATTTAATCAAAGAGGCCCTTGTACGTCAGACAAATATAACATAACATTTATAATGAAATAACCACAAATGTCTTTTCTGTGCTCACATCATTATCAGTTTTATTCAACCCACAAGTGACATTCACTCTTAGTACTTAGTACAACATCCTTTTCCAGTTATAACAGCTTTTAAACGTGAAGCATAGCTTGACACAAGTGTCTTGCAGCGATCTACGGGTATCTTCGCCCATTCTTCATGGGCAAAAGCCTCCAGTTCAGTCACATTCTTAGGCTTGCGCGCTGCAACTGCTTTCTTTAAGTCCCACCAGAGGTTCTCAATCGGATTTAAGTCTGGTGACTGCGATGGCCACTTCAAAAATCTTTTTTCAGTTCCTCAGCAGTCACACGGGGACTTTTCTCCACTTTGCTCTTCAGGTAGCGCACAGCAGTCAAAGTCAGCATCTTCTTTCTGCCACGACCAGGTAGCGTTTCAACAGTGCCCTTTGCCTTGAATTTGCGAATGATGCTTCCTATGGTGTCTCTTGGTATGTTTAACTAGTGTTGATCACGAATTTTCGAATTGCGAATTTTAATCGCGAATATCAGCACTTCGAGAATTCGCGAATATTTAGAATATCGCTAAATATATTCGCAATTGCGAATATTCGCTTTATGTGAATTTTTTATATGCAAATTTTCGCATGCAAGAAAATAATGTCATTATTCTCTTGTTTGCGAAAATTCGCATAAAAAATTCGCATAAATTAGCATAAAAATTCGCAAACATTAGCATAAAAATTCACATAAGCTGGTATTTAAAAGGTATCTTTTAAATGCCAGTTTATGCGAATTTTTATGCTAATGTATGCGAATTTTTATGCAAATTTATGCGAATTTTTTATGCGAATTTTCGCAAACAAGAAAATAATGTCTGGAGATTACGAATTTGCGAATTTTCGAATATATGGCGAATATTCGCCCAAATATTCGCGAAATATCACGAATTCGAATATTGCCCCTGCCGCTCATCACTATGTTTAACATCTTTGCAATCTTCTTATAGCCATTGCCCTTCCTGTGAAGAGAAATCACCTCTTCTCTTGTCTTCCTGGACCATTCTCTTGACTTCACCATGTCTGTAAACACACCAGTAAATGTCTAGAAGGAGCTGAGTATCACAGTCATTTTACATCTGCCTAATTGGGGCTTATTCTGCTTGATTGCTGCTCCTTGACATCCACAGGGGTTTTCAATACCTGATCGAAAACACTTGAATGAACCTCTGTTCTTAAGAGTGGTCGTCTTTAAGGGGTTGAATAATTGTGTCAATGAAGAAATCACAAAAAAAACATTTAATACTGTATTACAAAAACAATTGATGTCATTTTAGTTGCATTTGGTTCTTTAAAAAGTCCTTGTAAGATTTCATTCTGAACACAATTACAAATGTGCACTAAATTCCCTAAAACCCTTTACAGCATTGGGGGTTGAATAATTTTGAACACGACTGTAGCTCTGCATTGAGACCACCATGGTTCCAGGTCAAGTATCCAATGCCTTGGGCTATGAAACAATCCCATATTATCAGGCTTTCTCATCCCAACTTGACAGTTCCTTCAATTTCTTGATCTACTAGCCCATTTTCCCCTTGTTTCTTCCAGACCCATTTCTTGGTTGATATACCGCTATCGATGTGTTGAATGATGCTGTTTCTTTTTTCTTTGAAAATATTCTTCACACAGTAGGTGCTCCTGGATTCGAACCAGTGACCTGTCGCTTGGGAATCAACGTAATAACACTATGAATACCGAACACTGTAAAGTTCGGGTCCGCACCGAACTTTGCCGGAAAAGTTCGGGTTCAAGTTTGGTGTTCGGGCATTTGATAAAACTTTAAAAAAGGCTGCAGGGCAGCCAATCAACAAGCTTTTAAGCTGTAGACACTTAGAGGCCATCACAGCCGTGCATAGTAATGGCATGGCTGTGATTGGCCGGTGCATCATATGACCCAGCCTCTATACAAGCTGGATCAGGTATAGCACCACTCATCAGCTTTGAGTAAAGATGAGCGAATTTCTAAAAAATTTGATTCAGCTGGTTCGACGAATTTTCCCAAAAAACTTACTTCGATCGGAATTTATTCACAGAAATTTGAGATAAAAGTTGGCTATTTCTGGGCGCCGCTCTTAGAATCACTACACACTTCACTTATTCGGGCAGTCACGGGGACAAAACTGACCAAATAACTTAAAGGGGTTGTCCGGTCAAAAATGTTTCTTTCTTCATCTGTGTCAACCTGTAGAATAAACAGTATGTGTCACCCACTTACCTTCCTAACAGTTGCCGTTCCTGAGATCTTCATTCAGGTCACGTGGTCCATCTCTCTTCATCTTCTCCTCTTCCGGTCCCAGTCCGTCTTCTTTGCTTCCTGTCTTCACTCGCGGTCTTCTGCAGGAGACGGTTCGTCACTAATGACGTCACCGCCTCCTGCTTGTTGAAGCGCCGGCCTCTGTCTTCCTTGCCGACGCACGCGCAGTACGCAGAACAGCAGTGCGCACGCGCCGGACACTCCTATCCATCGCCTGGAACATAATTCATAGCGCAGGTGCCACACTCCTTTCCTCCCTCTCTGATTACTTCCCCAAAGCACAGGAGGTAATTCTGAACAATAATCCTCCCAACAAAAAAAAAGGCATTTAAAAAGTGAAAATAATGCATTTCAAGATACCTTAGATGGCCACATTTTTGGGGGCAAATATTGGCACCATAATAAAAAAAGAGATGAATATAAAGATATATATATATATTAGACATGATAGACATATATATATATATATATATCTTTATATTGATCTCTATCTCTTACTATATATATATATCTTTATATTGATCTCTATCTCTTACTATATATATATATAATCTTTATATTGATCTCTACTATATATATATATATCTTAATCATTTATATATATAGAAAGAGATAGAGATCAATATAAAGATATATATATATATATATAAATGTGGAAATTAGAAATAAAAACTTGGCGAAGGACTAAAGTTGGGGCTCAATCTACTTGTCCGGAACTTATACTGTATGGGGCGGGGCCACAAGAAGATGTTATACTGTATGGGGGCACTGTGGGTGTCACTGTTATGGGGGCACTGTGGGTGTCACTGTTATGGGGGCACTGTGGGTGTCACTGTTATGGGGGCACTGTGGGTGTCACTGTTATGGGGGCACTGTGGGTGTCACTGTTATGGGTGCACTGTGGGTGTCACTGTTATGGGGGCACTGTGGATGTCACTGTTATGGGGGCACTGTGGGTGTCACTGTGGGTGTCACTGTTATGGGGAGCTGTGGATGACACTGTTATGGGGGATCTGTGGATGACACTGTTATGGGGGATCTGTGGATGGCACTGTTATGGGGCGCTGTGGATGGCACTGTTATGGGGGACCTGTGGGTGGCACTGTTATGGGGGACCTGTGGGTGGCACTGTTATGGGGGATCTGTGGATGGCACTCTTATGGGGGACCTGTGGATGACACACTGTTACGGGGGATCTGTGGAGGACACTATTATGGGGATCTGTGGATGACACTGTTATGGGGAGTCTGTGGATGACACTGTTATGGAGGATCTGTGGATGACACTGTTATGGGGGATCTGTGGATGACACTGCTATGGGGGATCTGTGGATGACACTGTTATGGGGGATCTATAGATGACACACTGTTATGGGGGATCTGTGGAGGTCACTGTTATGGGGGATCTGTGAATGACACTGTTATGGGGGATCTGTGGATGACACTGTTATCGGGGGATCTGTGGATGACACTGTTATGGGGGGATCTGTGGATGACACTGTTATGGGGGATCTGTGGATGACACTGTTATGGGGGATCTGTGGATGACACTGTTATGGGGGATCTGTGGATGACACTGTTATGGAGGCACTGTGGATGACACTGTTATGGGGGATCTGTGAATGACACTGTTATGGGGGATCTGTGGATGACACTGTTATCGGGGGCACTGTGGATGTCACTGTTATGTGGGGTTCTGTGGATGGCACTGTTATGTGGGGTTCTGTGGATGGCACTGTTATGGGCACTCAGTATAAGTGATAGGGCTTGTGCACAGAACCATATCTGTTTTTCGGTCTTCAAGTCGCAGATCCACTAAATGAGGTTACTGTCCATGTGTGATTCTAAATTTTTGAATGTCCCATTGAGTTCTATGGGTTTTCAATCTGCATTATGAGGACCAGCATAGGACATGTTCCATCTTTCGCAGAACTAACATACGGATTTGGAAAGCACAGGGACGTCATCAGTGTGTTTTTATATCCGTATGTCAGTTCTAGTAAAAATAGAACATGTCCTATTCTGGTCCTCAAAATGAGCACCTAAAATCCATAGAACTCAATGGGACTGCAAAAATGTGGATCGCAAAATGTATACGGTCGTGTGCATAAGGGTTTAGATACACAGCTCAGAAGGCAGGATCATACAAAACGGGATTAGATACACATTTTTTCAGTATGAATGATGGGATTAGCTACACCGCTCTGCAGGCTGTATTACACAGGCTAGGATTAGATACATAGCTCAGCAGGCTGTATCACACAGGATAGGATTAGATACACATGTGAGGGCAGAGCCTGTGGACAGTCAGTAATGGGATTAGATACATAGCTCTGCAGCCTGTATCACACAGGATAGGATTAGGTACAGATGTGATTAGATATGATGTGTCTATCACACTCTGGACATGATGAGGGCAGAGCCTGTGGATTTTCACTTTGGTCAGTGATTAGATTAGATACACAGCTCAGCAGGCTGTATCACACAGGATAGGATTAGATACACATGTGAAGGCAGAGCCTGTGGACAGTCAGTGATGAGATTTAGACACTGGGTGAGAAATATATTCCTGTCTCTGTGTAGAAAGATGGACACAGGAGTTGTAGTGAATGTAGCAGCTGCAGACAGAGCAGTGTGGGGGGCGTGGCCAGCCTGTGACTCATCTCTGTGCAGTGCAGCCAGGCTTGTGCTGCCAATAAAGTTATGTATTCAACAAAACAAGAAGGGAAGAAAGTAAACAGATCTGCCGGGATAATGTGATGTCTTCTAGGGGAGAAGGAAAGCTCAGACTTGAAATACAGGTATTGGGGGCATATGTATGCATGGGGAGGGGAGTTAGGAGCACATAAAAAGAATTTTGATTTTGGACCGGACAACCACTTTAAGTATTAACTCAGCCTAGATAGATAGATAGATGATTAGATAGATAGATAGATAGATAGATAGATAGACGCAGCACTTCCAAATGGTGAAAATAAGTGGGATCCTTTATTCACCCGCGCAACGTTTCGATCCGCCTACTGGGATCTTTATCAAGCAATATACATCAGATCATGTTACATATTTATAGGGTGTTGGGACATCAACATACATAAGTGCCAATTATATCAAAACATTAATTGATAGATAAAAAAATTCACTTCTTTAAGTAAAGTGCATAGTGTCACGTAACCAAAGGAGTAATATTTCATTACATATGAACATCAAACAGCTGTACTGAGCCGATCGTTTTAAAAAAGTCCTAGTACATAATTGATAATAATCAGTGATTAATTAACGCCTGTGTGAACTGTGTTAGATCGTGGATGGAGGTGAGGTCGCTCATCTATTGCAATGTTCCAGGTAATGGAGTTGTAGACACCAGAGAACAGTGTATCAGTCAATTCATTGCACATGTCAGTATCTTTTTACGTCATCTCCATGTGATCGATCATATGGCAAGTCACCTGATCTATGCAGTTCATTCATAAAAGTAGTGTGGTAAATAGGAGACACATGTCAAACCAGTCAGGGATCACGTAGTCCTCAGGTTATAACTCAGATGGCGTGTCACTTACATGTGCACTGCCAGTCATGGTGTGCAGTCAGGGGACACATGGGGCGTGGCAACAACCGCACTCAGCGTTTCAACCCCGTCCACGCTTCCACCATCAGCGGACAAGAAGTAACATAGTAAAAGCAATTAGAAAAAACGCATAATGTGTACAGATACCAGATGACAAAATCTCCAAACAGTAATATTCTTCAATTCTCCAAGGATAGCAAAATCCAAATCACTGAAACACAACATGGTGAGCGAGACCCCTCCATCCATGGAATCTAAAATTAAAGATAAGAAAATTAAATACATCATAATAATAACAGTTTTCTCAATACTGTTGCTGTAGACAGATCCAGGGGAACAGAAAATTATATATATAACCAAGGTTTATTTTCCACATTGAGTCCATTAGGTTTTAACGTCTGCAATTTAAAAATCCACTTAGATTCTTGTTTTTTTAACATTCTAGTGCGATTCCCTCCAGTACGAGATTGGGGGACATGATCAATAATCATAAATTTGAGGTCTCTTTCAGTATGCCCTATCTCAACAAAGTGATGAGGCACCGATAAGTCCTTCCATTTTTTTCTAATGGTATAGCGATGCTGATTCATTCTTTTCTTTAAGTCACACAAAGTTTCGGCCACGTAAAGTAAATTACACGGGCACCACAAAATGTAGATAACAAAACTAGAATCACAGGTCAATCAGTTTCTGAACAGTATTATCAGTCGGATGTACAAATTCCAGTCCTTGCACCATGTATTTACAATTAACGCAGTGTAGGCAGGGAAAACAGACCAGTTTTTGTAGGGGCTAAAAAGTTTTGTTGAATGTTTTTACTAGGTCCAATATCGTTTTTCACCAGCCTATCCTTGAAATTTCGTGTTCTTCTATATGACATAGAAGGTTTTTCTGGAAAGGCTGCAATATGACCACTAGAAAGAATAGTTCAGTGTCTGTTAATAATCCTACTAATGTGTGGGCTAGCCTCATTGTTAGTTTAAATAAAGGGTATATTGTTATTATTATCCCTCCTTCTTTGATGAAAAAGTTGTTCTCTATTTCTTTGGTCAATGCGCATACGTTGTATGTGCAACACACAAGAGGGATAATGTCTTTTACTGAACATTTACGTCATATTGTCCAAAGTTCTTTCAAGTATGGTAGACTCATTCACTCATCTTTTTAGCCCTGGTAAACTGAAAAAAACCTCCAAGGCTGTGAGCTGAGCGCTGTGATTGGTCAGCGCTACAGCCTGGGATACGCCTAGTATAACCAAGTGATACTAGGCTCCGCCTGGTATAACCAAGTCACAGAAGATACCGGAGGCTATACCGGGAGAACGGAGCGGCGCCCAGGGATAATAGTAAGGGCAGGGAGATCCCTGGGTGCTGCTCTACATGTCAGCATACTTAGTTTTTACCCTAATAAAAGGTCCTTTCTAGTGATGATCGAGCATGCTCGGCGCTCGGCTTTACTCGGCCGAGCACCACGAGTACTCGTCGGATTGCTCGAGTCTCCTCCCCGCCTTCAAAGCAGCCAATCAAGGTCCAGATAAGTAATTCCCCTCAGTGTAAGGCCATAGCAATGTTAGCTGTAAGCATTACACTGATTGACTGGCCGGAACACGTGATACCATTTCATATAGGAGCTGAGGTCCGGTGCTCAGCTCATTCAGCGTCAGGGAGAGCAGACAGTAGGCAGGGACAGATAGCGTTTTGCTGTAAACTTACTGATTTTACTCCAAAAACCATATTGAATGACCTAACAGTCCTTTTAAGGACTACAGTGTGTGTTTGACAGCAGTGCAGCACCTTTTTTTTTTAAATTATAAGAAGGGGTTTGCTTCACCTCTATCAGGGACAGGCGTCACCAGGAAGGGACAGATAGTGCAGGGCTTGAAAATCGCTTTTTTAACTTCTAAAAGACAGAAAGATTTCAGATTAGTGACTTCTACAACACGCCATTATAAAGCAGTGTGTTGGGCAGACATTATATAAAGGGGCTTATTCACTACAGTGTGCCTGGTACTGAGATATACACTGCACCATCAGGGAAAGTATTTTTTCTGGGGAAATCAACCTAACTTGTGCAAATTCTGTGTGTGCGTTCAATCCGCAACCGGTATAGTAATAACTCCAGAAGAGAGTGATTTATATTTTTCCCATAGTTAAATAGTTTTGGGCACATCTGTGTGTGCTTTTAGGCCGCAACCGTATATACAGTATTCCCGAAGAGAATACATTTTATTTGGGACAAATTTGTATCTAATATAGATTTACATCCGAATACAGTGTGTATTGTCAAAATTACATAATCTCTGGGCTAGTGTAGTACCGAAAATCTGTATTTTTCTATATCCAGTAACTTACTGGAAGCCAATACAGTGTGTATTGAAAAAAATTACATTTTCTCTTGGCTAGTGTAGTGCCGAAAATCTTTATTTCTCTGTATCCAGTACATTACAGCAAGCCAATACAGTGTGTATTGTAAAAATTAAATCATCTCTGTCCTAGTGTAGTGCCACAAACCTGTATTTTTATGTATCCAGTACCTTACTGGAAGTGAATAGTGTGCGTATTGTCAAAATACATTACTTCTGGCCTAGTGAAGTGCCGAAAATCTATATTTTTCTGTATACAGTACCTTACTGGAAGCCAATACAGTGGGTATTATAAAAATTACATTATCTCTGGGCTAGTGTAGTGCCGAAAATCTTTATTTTTTCTGTATCCAGTACATTACAGCAAGCCAATACAGTGTGTATTGTAAAAATTACATTATCTCTGAACTAGTGTAGTGCCGAAAATCTTTATTTCTCTATATCTAGTAAATTACAGCAAGCCAATGCAGTGTGTAGTGTAAAATTTTCATTATCTGTGGCCTACTGTAGTGCTAAAAATTGGTATTTCTCTTTATCCAGTACATTACAGCAAACCAATACAGTGTAAAAATGTCATCATCTGTGGGCTAGTGTAGTGCCGAAAATATTTTATTTTGTATCCAGTACATTGTAGCAAGCCAATACAGTGTTTATTGTACAAATTTCATTATCTGTGGCCTAGTGTAGTGCCGGAAATTTGTATTTCTCTGTATTCAATACATTATAGGAAGCTAACACAGTGTGTAGTGTAAAAAATTCATTATCTGTGTTCTAGTGTAGTGCCAAAAATATTTATTTTTCTGTATCCAGTACATTAAAGCAAGACAATACAGTGTGTATTGTACAAATTTCATTATCTGTGTCCTAGTGTAGTGCCAAAAATTTGTATTTCTCTGTATCCAGTACATTACAGCAAGCCAATACAGTGTGTAGTGTAAAAATTTCTTTATCTGTGGCCTAGTGTAGTGCCGAAAATATTTTTTTTTCTGTATCCAGTACATTATAGCAAGCCAATACAGTGTGTAGTGTAAAAATTTCATCATCTGTGGGCTAGTGTAGTGCCGAAAATATTTTATTTTGTATCCAGTACATTATAGCAAGCCAATACAGTGTTTATTGTACAAATTTCATTATCTGTGGCCTAGTGTAGTGCCGGAAATTTGTATTTCTCTGTATTCAATACATTATAGGAAGCTAACACAGTGTGTAGTGTAAAAAATTCATTATCTGTGTTCTAGTGTAGTGCCAAAAATATTTATTTTTCTGTATCCAGTACATTAAAGCAAGCCAATACAGTGTGTATTGTACAAATTTCATTATCTGTGTCCTAGTGTAGTGCCAAAAATTTGTATTTCTCTGTATCCAGTACATTACAGCAAGCCAATACAGTGTGTAGTGTAAAAATTTCATTATCTGTGGCCTAGTGTAGTGCCGAAAATATTTTTTTTTCTGTATCCAGTACATTATAGCAAGCCAATACAGTGTGTATTGTAAAAAATTACATTATCTTTTGGCTAGTGTAGAGCCGAAAATCTTTATTTTTCTGTTTCCAGTACATTACATCAAGCCATTACAGTGTGTATTGTAAAAATTACATTATCTCTGGGCTAGTGTAGTGCCAAAAATCTTTATTTCTCTGTATCCAGTACATTACAGCAAGACAATACAGTGTGTATTGTAAAAATTAAATCATCTCTGTCCTAGTGTAGTGCCACAAACCTGTATTTTTCTGTATCCAGTACCTTACTGGAAGTGAATAGAGTGTGTATTGTCAAAATACATTACTTCTGGCCAAGTGAAGTGCCGAAAATCTATATTTTTCTGTATACAGTACCTTACTGGAAGCCAATACAGTGTGTATTATAAAAATTACATTATCTCTGGGCTAGTGTAGTGCCGAAAATATTTATTTCTCTATATCCAGTAAATTACAGCAAGCCAATGCAGTGTGTAGTGTAAAATTGTCATTATCTGTGGCCTACTGTAGTGCTAAAAATTGGTATTTCTCTTTATCCAGTACATTACAGCAAACCAATACAGTGTAAACATGTCATCATCTGTGGGCTAGTGTAGTTTCGAAAATATTTTATTTTGTATCCAGTACATTATAGCAAGCGAATACAGTGTTTATTGTACAAATTTCATTATCTGTGGCCTAATGTAGTGCCGGAAATTTGTATTTCTCTGTATCCAATACATTATAGGAAACTAACACAGTGTGTAGTGTAAAAAATTCATTATCTGTGTTCTAGTGTAGTGCCAAAAATATTTATTTTTCTGTATCCAGTACATTAAAGCAAGCCAATACAGTGTGTATTGTACAAATTTCATTATCTGTGTCCTAGTGTAGTGCCAAAAATTTGTATTTCTCTGTATCCAGTACATTACAGCAAGCCAATACAGTGTGTAGTGTAAAAATTTCTTTATCTGTGGCCTAGTGTAGTGCCGAAAATATTTTTTTCTGTATCCAGTACATTATAGCAAGCCAATACAGTGTGTAGTGTAAAAATTTAATCATCTGTGGGCTAGTGTAGTGCCGAAAATATTTTATTTTGTATCCAGTACATTATAGCAAGCCAATACAGTGTTTATTGTACAAATTTCATTATCTGTGGCCTAGTGTAGTGCCGGAAATTTGTATTTCTCTGTATTCAATACATTATAGGAAGCTAACACAGTGTGTAGTGTAAAAAATTCATTATCTGTGTTCTAGTGTAGTGCCAAAAATATTTATTTTTCTGTATCCAGTACATTAAAGCAAGCCAATACAGTGTGTATTGTACAAATTTCATTATCTGTGTCCTAGTGTAGTGCCAAAAATTTGTATTTCTCTGTATTCAGTACATTACAGCAAGCCAATACAGTGTGTAGTGTAAAAATTTCATTATCTGTGGCCTAGTGTAGTGCCGAAAATATTTTTTTCTGTATCCAGTACATTATAGCAAGCCAATACAGTGTGTATTGTAAAAATTACATTATCTTTTGGCTAGTGTAGAGCCGAAAATCTTTATTTTTCTGTTTCCAGTACATTACATCAAGCCATTACAGTGTGTATTGTAAAATTACATTATCTCTGGGCTAGTGTAGTGCCAAAAATCTTTATTTCTCTGTATCCAGTACATTACAGCAAGACAATACAGTGTGTATTGTAAAAATTAAATCATCTCTGTCCTAGTGTAGTGCCACAAACCTGTATTTTTCTGTATCCAGTACCTTACTGGAAGTGAATAGAGTGTGTATTGTCAAAATACATTACTTCTGGCCAAGTGAAGTGCCGAAAATCTATATTTTTCTGTATACAGTACCTTACTGGAAGCCAATACAGTGTGTATTATAAAAATTACATTATCTCTGGGCTAGTGTAGTGCCGAAAATATTTATTTCTCTATATCCAGTAAATTACAGCAAGCCAATGCAGTGTGTAGTGTAAAATTGTCATTATCTGTGGCCTACTGTAGTGCTAAAAATTGGTATTTCTCTTTATCCAGTACATTACAGCAAACCAATACAGTGTGTAAACATGTCATCATCTGTGGGCTAGTGTAGTGTCGAAAATATTTTATTTTGTATCCAGTACATTATAGCAAGCGAATACAGTGTTTATTGTACAAATTTCATTATCTGTGGCCTAATGTAGTGCCGGAAATTTGTATTTCTCTGTATCCAATACATTATAGGAAACTAACACAGTGTGTAGTGTAAAAAATTCATTATCTGTGTTCTAGTGTAGTGCCAAAAATATTTATTTTTCTGTATCCAGTACATTAAAGCAAGCCAATACAGTGTGTATTGTACAAATTTCATTATCTGTGTCCTAGTGTAGTGCCAAAAATTTGTATTTCTCTGTATCCAGTAAATTACAGCAAGCCAATACAGTGTGTAGTGTAAAAATTTCTTTATCTGTGGCCTAGTGTAGTGCCGAAAAATTTTTTTTTCTGTATCCAGTACATTATAGCAAGCCAATACAGTGTGTATTGTAAAAAATTACATTATCTCTTGGCTAGTGTAGAGCCGAAAATCTTTATTTTTCTGTTTCCAGTACATTACATCAAGCCATTACAGTGTGTATTGTAAAAATTACATTATCTCTGGGCTAGTGTAGTGCCAAAAATCTTTATTTCTCTGTATCCAGTACATTACAGCAAGACAATACAGTCTGTATTGTAAAAATTAAATCATCTCTGTCCTAGTGTAGTGCCACAAACCTGTATTTTTCTGTATCCAGTACCTTACTGGAAGTGAATAGAGTGTGTATTGTCAAAATACATTACTTCTGGCCTAGTGAAGTGCCGAAAAACTATATTTTTCTGTATACAGTACCTTACTGGAAGCCAATACAGTGTGTATTATAAAAATTACATTATCTCTGGGCTAGTGTAGTGCCGAAAATCTTTATTTCTCTATATCCAGTAAATTACAGCAAGCCAATGCAGTGTGTAGTGTAAAATTGTCATTATCTGTGGCCTACTGTAGTGCTAAAAATTGGTATTTCTCTTTATCCAGTACATTACAGCAAACCAATACAGTGTAAACATGTCATCATCTGTGGGCTAGTGTAGTTTCGAAAATATTTTATTTTGTATCCAGTACATTATAGCAAGCGAATACAGTGTTTATTGTACAAATTTCATTATCTGTGGCCTAATGTAGTGCCGGAAATTTGTATTTCTCTGTATCCAATACATTATAGGAAGCTAACACAGTGTGTAGTGTAAAAAATTCATTATCTGTGTTCTAGTGTAGTGCCAAAAATATTTATTTTTCTGTATCCAGTACATTAAAGCAAGCCAATACAGTGTGTATTGTACAAATTTCATTATCTGTGTCCTAGTGTAGTGCCAAAAATTTGTATTTCTCTGTATCCAGTACATTACAGCAAGCCAATACAGTGTGTAGTGTAAAAATTTCTTTATCTGTGGCCTAGTGTAGTGCCGAAAATATTTTTTTTTCTGTATCCAGTACATTATAGCAAGCCAATACAGTGTGTTGTGTAAAAATTTAATCATCTGTGGGCTAGTGTAGTGCCGAAAATATTTTATTTTGTATCCAGTACATTATAGCAAGCCAATACAGTGTTTATTGTACAAATTTCATTATCTGTGGCCTAGTGTAGTGCCGGAAATTTGTATTTCTCTGTATTCAATACATTATAGGAAGCTAACACAGTGTGTAGTGTAAAAATTCATTATCTGTGTTCTAGTGTAGTGCCAAAAATATTTATTTTTCTGTATCCAGTACATTAAAGCAAGCCAATACAGTGTGTATTGTACAAATTTCATTATCTGTGTCCTAGTGTAGTGCCAAAAATTTGTATTTCTCTGTATTCAGTACATTACAGCAAGCCAATACAGTGTGTAGTGTAAAAATTTCATTATCTGTGGCCTAGTGTAGTGCCGAAAATATTTTTTTCTGTATCCAGTACATTATAGCAAGCCAATACAGTGTGTATTGTAAAAATTACATTATCTTTTGGCTAGTGTAGAGCCGAAAATCTTTATTTTTCTGTTTCCAGTACATTACATCAAGCCATTACAGTGTGTATTGTAAAATTACATTATCTCTGGGCTAGTGTAGTGCCAAAAATCTTTATTTCTCTGTATCCAGTACATTACAGCAAGACAATACAGTGTGTATTGTAAAAATTAAATCATCTCTGTCCTAGTGTAGTGCCACAAACCTGTATTTTTCTGTATCCAGTACCTTACTGGAAGTGAATAGAGTGTGTATTGTCAAAATACATTACTTCTGGCCAAGTGAAGTGCCGAAAATCTATATTTTTCTGTATACAGTACCTTACTGGAAGCCAATACAGTGTGTATTATAAAAATTACATTATCTCTGGGCTAGTGTAGTGCCGAAAATATTTATTTCTCTATATCCAGTAAATTACAGCAAGCCAATGCAGTGTGTAGTGTAAAATTGTCATTATCTGTGGCCTACTGTAGTGCTAAAAATTGGTATTTCTCTTTATCCAGTACATTACAGCAAACCAATACAGTGTGTGTAAACATGTCATCATCTGTGGGCTAGTGTAGTTTCGAAAATATTTTATTTTGTATCCAGTACATTATAGCAAGCCAATACAGTGTTTATTGTACAAATTTCATTATCTGTGGCCTAGTGTAGTGCCGGAAATTTGTATTTCTCTGTATTCAATACATTATAGGAAGCTAACACAGTGTGTAGTGTAAAAATTCATTATCTGTGTTCTAGTGTAGTGCCAAAAATATTTATTTTTCTGTATCCAGTACATTAAAGCAAGCCAATACAGTGTGTATTGTACAAATTTCATTATCTGTGTCCTAGTGTAGTGCCAAAAATTTGTATTTCTCTGTATCCAGTACATTACAGCAAGCCAATACAGTGTGTAGTGTAAAAATTGAATTATCTGTGGCCTAGTGTAGTGCCGAAAATATTGTTTTTCTGTATCCAGTACATTATAGCAAGCCAATACAGTGTGTATTGTAAAAATTACATTATCTCTGGGCTAGTGTAGAGCCGAAAATCTTTATTTTTCTGTTTCCAGTACATTACATCAAGCCATTACAGTGTGTATTGTAAAAATTACATTATCTCTGGGCTAGTGTAGTGCCAAAAATCTTTATTTCTCTGTATCCAGTACATTACAGCAAGACAATACAGTGTGTATTGAAAAAATTAAATCATCTCTGTCCTAGTGTAGTGCCACAAACCTGTATTTTTCTGTATCCAGTACCTTACTGGAAGTGAATAGAGTGTGTATTGTCAAAATACATTACTTCTGGCCTAGTGAAGTGCCGAAAATCTATATTTTTCTGTATACAGTACCTTACTGGAAGCCAATACAGTGTGTATTATAAAAATTACATTATCTCTGGGGTAGTGTAGTGCCGAAAATCTTTATTTTTTCTGTATCCAGTACATTACAGCAAGCCAATACAGTGTGTATTGTAAAAATTACATTATCTCTGAACTAGTGTAGTGCCGAAAATCTTTATTTCTCTATATCCAGTAAATTACAGCAAGCCAATGCAGTGTGTAGTGTAAAATTGTCATTATCTGTGGCCTACTGTAGTGTTAAAAATTGGTATTTCTCTTTATCCAGTACATTACAGCAAACCAATACAGTGTAAACATGTCATCATCTGTGGGCTAGTGTAGTTTCGAAAATATTTTATTTTGTATCCAGTACATTATAGCAAGCGAATACAGTGTTTATTGTACAAATTTCATTATCTGTGGCCTAATGTAGTGCCGGAAATTTGTATTTCTCTGTATCCAATACATTATAGGAAGCTAACACAGTGTGTAGTGTAAAAATTTCAATATCTGTGTTCTAGTGTAGTGCCAAAAGTATTTATTTTTCTGTATCCAGTACATTAAAGCAAGCCAATACAGTGTGTATTGTACACATTTCATTATCTGTGGCCTAGTGTAGTGCCGAAAATATTTTTATTTCTGTATCCAGTACATTATAGCAAACCAATACAGTGTGTAGTGTAAAAATTTCATTATCTGTGGTCTAGTGTAGTGCCGAAAATATTTTTTTTTCTGTATCCAGTACATTATAGCAAGCCAATACAGTGTGTAGTGTAAAAATTTAATCATCTGTGTTCTAGTGTAGTGCTGAAAATATTTATTTTTCTGTATCCAGTATATTATAGCAAGCCAATACAGTGTGTAATATAAAAATTTCACTATCCGTGGCCTAGTGTAGTGCCGAAAATATTAATTTTTCTGTATCTAGTATATTACAGCAAGCCAATACAGTGTGTATTGTAAAAATTACATATTATCTGGCCTAGTGTAGTGGCCAAAACTTGATTTTTTCTGTATCCAGTACGCTATTGGAACCCAATACAGTGTGTATTGTAAAAATTACATTATCTCTGATCTAGTGTAGTGCCCAAAATCTGGGTTTTTCTGTATCCAGTTCTGTCCTGCATCAGAAAACTGTGTCTTTAGCTGACAGTAAATTAATCTGCGCAACATCTACAGACAAAACTATTAATATGAAGAGCACAAAGGGACGGGGAAGTGGGCATGATGCTGGTGGTGCAAGCAGAGGCTGTGGCACTGGGCATGATGCTGATGGTACAAGCAGAGGCCGTGGCCCAAGGCAATAAAATGAAACTGTGTTTGCTGCCAGTGCACCAGAAAGAACAAAAAAATCCACCTTACCCAAATTTCATTATCTGTGGCCTAGAGTAGTGCCAAAAATATTCATTTTTCTGTATCCAGTACATTAAAGCAAGCCAATACAGTGTGCAGTGTACACATTTCATTATCTGTGGCCTACTGTAGTGCCAAAAATATTTATTTTTCTGTATCCAGTACATTACAGCAAGCCAATACAGTGTGTAGTGTAAAAATGTAATTATCTGTGTCCCAGTGTAGTGACGAAAATATTTATTTTTCTGTATCCGGTACATTACAGCAAGCCAATACAGTGTGTAGTGTAAAAATTTCATTATCTGTGGCCTAGTGTAGTGCCGAAAATATTAATTTTTCTGTATCTGGTACATTACAGAAAGCCAATACAGTGTGCATTGTAAAAGTTACATTATCTCTGGTCTAGTGTAGTGGCCAAAACTTGTGTTTCTGTATCCAGTACGTTATTGGAAGCCAATACAGTGTGTATTGTAAAAAATTACATTATTTCTGGGCTAGCATATTGCCCAAAATCAGAATTTTTCGGTTTCCAGTCCGTTAACCACTTCAGCCCCCCTAGCTTAAACACCCTTAATGACCAGGCCACTTTTTACAATTCCGCACTACACTACTTTCACCGTTTATTGCTCCGTCATACAACTTACCACCCAAATGAATTTTACCTCCTTTTCTTCTCACTAATAGAGCTTTCATTTGGTGGTATTTCATTGCTGCTGACATTTTTACTTTTTTTGCTATTAATCAAAAATGACCGAAATTTTTGCAAAAAAATGACATTTTTCACTTTCTGTTGTAAATTTTTTTTTAAAAAAACTACATTTCTATATAAATTTTTCTCTAAATTTATTGTTCTACATGTCTTTGATAAAAAAAAGTCCAATGAGTGTATATTTATTGGTTTGGGTAAAAGTTATAGCGTTTACAAACTATGGTGCAAAAAAGTAAATTTCTGCATTTTGAAGCAGCTCTGACTTTCTGAGCGCCTGTCATGTTTCTTCAGGTGCTAGAATGCCAGGATAGTATAAATACCCCCCAAATCACACCATTTTAGAAAGAGGACACCCCAAAGTATTCGTGGAGGGGCATGGTGAGTTCATGTATCATTTCATTTTTTTTCACAAGTTAGCGGAAAATGACACTTTCTGAGAAAAAAAAAAAAAAGTTTCAATTTCTGATAACTTCTGGCAAAAAAAAAAAAAATCTCAGACGGACTCACTATGCCCCTCAGTGAATACCTTGGGGTGTCTACCTTCCGAAATGGGGTCATTTGTATAAAAAAAAATTAAAAGTTGTCGTTTACAGAGATATTTCTCACACACAGTATGGGTATATGTAAAAATACACCCCAAAACACATTGCCCTACTTCTCCTAAGTACGGCGATACCACATGTGTGCCACTTTTTTGCAGCCTGGGTGCAGAAGTGGCCTAAAACAATGAGTACCTTTAGGATTTCACAGGCATTTTTACGCAGTTTGGATTCCAGACTTCTTCTCACGCTTTAGGGGCCCCTAAAATGCCAGGACAGTATAGATACCTCACATGTATCCATTTTGAAAGAAGACACCAAGGTATTCTGTGAGGGGTATGGTGAGTTCATGTAAATTTTATTTTTGTCACAAGTTAGTGGCATATGAGACTTTGTAAAAACAAAAAAACAAAAAAAGAAAAAACTATTTCCGCTGACTTGTGCCAAAAATAAAAATTCTGTGGACTCACCATGCCCTCACGGAATATTCTTGCGGGTTGTTTCGTTCCAAATGAGTCACATGAGATATTACTCTCACCTGGCATTTTAGAGCCCCTAAAGTGTGAGAATCCAAATGCATAAAATGGCCTGTGAAATCCTAAAGGTACTCATTGGTTTCAGGGCCTTTGCGCACTGCAGGCTGCAAAAGTGTCACTCATGTGGTATCGCCATACTCAGAGAAGCAAGGGCAGCTTGAGTATATTTACATATACTCATGCTGCAAGTGTGATAAATATCGCTATAAACGACAACTTTACATTTTTTATTCAAAGTTGTCAATTTACAGAGATATTTCTCTCACCAGCATGGGTATATGTAAAAATACACCCCAAAACACATTTCCTACTTCTCCTGAGTACGGCGATACCACATGAGTGACACTTTTTGCAGCCAAGATGCGCAAAGGGACCCAAATTCCAATTGTGCCACTTTTTTGCAACCTGGAGTGCGCAAAGGGGCCCCTAAAACCAATAGTACCTTTAGGATTTCACAGGGCATTTTTACGCATTTGGATTCCAGACTTCTTCTCACGCTTTAGGGGCCCCTAAAATGCCAGGACAGTATAAATACCCCACATGTGACCCCATTTTGGAAAGAAGACACCCCAAGGTATTCTGTGAGGGGTATGGTGAGTTCATGTAAAATTTTATTTTTGTCACAAGTTAGTGGCATATGAGACTTTGTAAAAACAAAAAAACAAAAAAAAAAAAACTATTTCCGCTGACTTGTGCCAAAAATAAAAATTCTGTGGACTCACCATGCCCCTCACGGAATACCTTGGGGTGTCTTCTTTCCAAAATGGGGTCACATGTGGGGTATTTATACTCACCTGGCATTTTAGGGGCCCCTAAAGTGTGAGAATCCAAATGCATAAAAATGGCCTGTGAAATCCTAAAGGTACTCATTGGTTTTAGGGCCCTTTGCACCCAGGCTGCAAAAAGTGTCACTCATGTGGTATCGCCGTACTCAGGAGAAGTAGGGCAATGTGTCTTGGGGTGTATTTTTACATATACTCATGCTGCGTGTGATAAATATCGCTGTAAACGACAACTTTTACATTTTTTATTCAAAGTTGTCAATTTACAGAGATATTTCTCTCACCCAGCATGGGTATATGTAAATACACCCCAAAACACATTTCCTACTTCTCCTGAGTACGGCGATACCACATGAGTGACACTTTTGCAGCCAAGATGCGCAAAGGGACTCAAATTCCAATGAGTACCTTTTAGGAGGGCATTTTACGCATTTTCTTCTCACGCTTTAGGGCCCCTAAAATGCCAGGGCAGTAGAAATACCCCACATGTGACCCCATTTTGGAAGAAGACACCCCAAGGTATTCCATTAGGGGCATGGCGAGTTCATAGAAGATTTTTTTTGTTGGCACAAGTTAGTGGAAATTGATTTTTTATTGTTTTTTCTCACAAAGTCTCCCTTTCCGCTAACTTTTGACAAAAAGTTTAATTTTTCATGGACTCATTATGCCCCTCAGCGAATACCTTGGGGTGTCTTCTTTCCAAAATGGGGTCACATGTGGGGTATTTATACTGCCCTGGCATTTTAGGGGCCCTAAAGAGTGAGAATCCAAATGCGTAAAAATGGCCTGTGAAATCCTAAAGGTACTCATTGGTTTTAGGGCCCCTTTGCGCATCTTGGCTGCAAAAAAGTGTCACTCATGGCGCATGCGTTCACAGGAACTCACGGGTCTCGCGAGAGGACGCGCCGATGCGTCCACTCAGAAGATCCCGGCCGCCCGCAGGACGCAATCCTGCGTACGGCGGTCCGGGAGTGGTTAAAGCAAGTCAATAGAGTGTGTACTGTAAACAATACATTATCTCTGGTCTAGTGTACCGCCCAAAGTCTGGGTTTTTATGTATCCAGTACTGTCCTGCATCAGAAAACTGTGTCTTTAGCGGACAGTAAAACAATCTGCGCCACATCTACAGACAAAACCAATAATATGAAGAGCACAAAGGGACAGGGAAGTGGTCGTGATGCTGATGGTGCAAGCAGAAGCTGTGGCACTGGGCGTGATGCTGATGGTGCAAGCAGAGGCCGTGGCCCTGGGAGCAATGAAACTGTGCCTGCTGCTAGTGCACCAGAAAGAACAAAAAAATTCACCTTACCCAGCTTCATGTCCAACTTAGCTGGGCGGCTCAGGACAACACTGTCCAAGTTGGACCAGTGCGAACAGGTGGTCGGTTGGATTGCAGAAGATAATGCCTCCAGTCGTTTAAGCACCACCCTCTCTTCCACGAAGTCCAGTCTCTGTAGCCAAGAGTCTGGTCAACCAAATCCTCACTCTAATCCTCCTTCCTCCCACCATGTCGCATCTGGCCAAACAAGTGATCCCACACTCGGATATTTACTTGAACTCTTTTCATCGCCAGGACTTGGTTTGGCTCTCTCGCCAAGCACGCTTGAAAAGGTAACTGAGATACTGTGCCCTTATTCCTAACCTCTTGAGCCTTCACAGTCTCAAGAAGATGTTGATGGTGAACGGCAATCATTTGTTCATGAGGTGGATGATGATGAGACACAGTTGTCAATCAATGAGGTGGAGGTTAGGTCAAGTCAGGAGGATGAGCAGAGTAACGAAGTGGAAGAGGAGGTGGTGGACGATGAGGTCACTGACCCAACATGGGAAGGTGAAAAGCCGAGCAAAGACAGCAGTACACAGGGGAGGGATCCATAGCACCGCAACAGTCTGGAAGAGGCAGTGGGGTTGCAAAAGTGAGATGCCGGCCCACCCCAAACAGGCACGCAACCATTACCCCGAGCACCCCCATGCATAAATCTACCTTGCCAAGGGGTAGGTTTTCCGCTGTATGGCACTTTTTTGAGGAAAGCACAGACGACAAAAGAGTGATAGTTTGCAACCTGTGCCATACTAAAGTGAGCCGGGGTGTGAACACTAGCAGCCTCACCACCACCAGCATGATCTGCCACATGGCACCCAAGCACCCTTATAAGTGGGCCAAATGCCTGGGTCCACACACTGCGTCTGCGGGTCCAACCACTGCCTCCACTTCCCCTGTGTTACACACTGCTGGCCAATCCCCTGACACTCGAAAGTGTAGGCCTGAACGCCCCTCGCCGTGCACCTGGACCTTTGCATGAACCGTCAGCAACAACATCCACTTCCTTGTCCCAGCACAGTGTACAAATGTCGATAACACAGGCATTTGAATGCAAGCGCAAATACCCAGACACCCACCCACAGGCCATAGCACTAAACGCGCAACTTTTGAAATTACTGGCCCTAGAAATGTTGCCATTTAGGTTTGAGGACACTGAGGCCTTACGCAGACTTATGTCAGCGGCCGTCCCTTGGGACGTAGTCCCCAGCCACCACTATTTTTCACTGTGTGCTGTGCCCACCTTACACCAGCATGTGTCCCAGAACATCGCCATGCCCTGACCAACGCACTTACTGGGAAGGTCCACCTCACCACGGACACATGGACAAGCGCTGGTGGCCAGGGACGCTACATTTCCGTGACCTCACACTGGGTGAATGTTGTAAAGGCCGGGAGTGAGTCGTATCCTGGGATGGCACAGGTGCTACCCATGCCCAGGATTGCGGGCCCTACTTTCATTAGGGTCTCCGCCAGCAGCTATGTTACTGGCTCCAACCCATACTTCTCCTCTTCCGCCACCTCCTCCTCCACTTCCACCTCCAACAGCAGTCAGCTATCAGTCGCTAGCTGGAAGCAGTGTAGCACTGCTGTGGGTAAGCGTCAACAGGCCGTACTGAAGCTGATCTGTTTAGGGGACAAACATCCCGCCGCCGCAGAGCTGTGGCAGGGTATGAGGAACCGGACCGAGCTGTGCCTCTCGCCACTCAACCTACAAACAGGCGTGGTGGTGTCTGACAATGAAGGTAACTTGGTGGCAGCTTTGGAGCTCGGCAACCTGACACACATTCCATGTCTAGCCCATGTCTTAAACTTAGTGGTTCAGTGGTTTATCAAAACCTACCCCAATTTTCAGGACCTACTAGTGAAAGCGCGCCACTTGTGTGCTCATTTCCGAAAGTCGGCCACAGATTCAGCCGGTCTGTCAACGCTGCAGTAGCCCTTGCGGCTTCCAGTTCACCGACTGTTGTGCGACGTGAGCAGGTGGTGGAACTCTACATTCTACATGTTGGCCAGGTTTTGTGAGTAGCAGAGGGCACTATTCACAAGCAAGGAGTAAGCATTGATGTCAGACCTATGTGAGGTTTCAAAAAACTTTGATGAAACCACACAGATGGTTAGTGGCGACAACGCTATTATTAGTGTAACTATCCCACTGCTGTGTCTACTCAAACAATCGCTGCTCATAATTAAGGAGGAGGCTTTGAATGTGGCAGATGAGGTAATTGGAAAGGAGATGACACAGGGTAATAGCCAGACCTCCCCCAGTTCGTGATCTGGGCCATGAAGAGGAGGAGGAGCTGGAGACACTAGCCTCTGCTACAGAGACTAGTACCCATAGAACTTTAATTTCATCTGTTCACAATGGATGGGCAGAAGAGGAGGAGGAGGATGAGGGTATGGAGAGTGATCCTAAAGTTGACATCGACGTCTTACCAGTTGGAACTCTGGCACACATGGCTGACTTCATGTTAGCCAGCCTTTCCCGCAACCCTCGAGTTATATGCATTTTAAGTAACACAGATTACTGGGTGTTCACCTTTCTCAACCCCCGCTACAAAGAGAACTTGTCCTCTCCACCACAGGAATGAGAGATCAGGAGTAAAACGGTGCAATACCAGAAGGTACTTGTTGACAGATTGCTCCAAAATTCTCCATCTGACAATGCGGCCGCCAGAGTCCGTACTTCCTTAGGCAACTGAGGAAGGGAGACAAGGGGAACATACAGTAGTTCTAACAAAGGCAGGACCACACGTTCCAAGGCATGGGACACTTTCATGACACCCCGCCAGCTGACACCCCGCTCACCCTGAATTGCGGCCTAGTGCTACAAGAAGGGAAAAGTTTTGGAAGATAGTGAAGGAATGCATTGCAGACAGTGTCAGCGTCCTAAATGATCCCTCAGTGCCTTACAACTACTGGGTGTCAAAGCTGGACATATGACACAAGCTTGCGCTCTAAGCCTTGGAGGTGCTGGCCTGCCCTGCCGCCAGCTTGTTGTCTGAGCGTGTACTTAGTGCTGCTGGTGGCATTATAACAGATAAGCGTATCCACTTGTCCATTGACAATGCTGACAGGTTGATTCAGATAAAAATGAACAAGGCCTGGATTGCCCCTGGTTTATCCACTCCACCAGAGGAAAGCTGAGCTAATAAAACACAATTTAAATGTATGCTTTATAATGTACTCAATCCACAAGATTTAGATGCACTCTTTTCACCGCATAAAAAGGGTATATGTTTGAATCTTGTTTTCTCATTTGCCTCCTTCTCCGTCTCCTCTTCCATACAGAATATATATGCCCTCACTACAATGTTTTGTAGGGTTCGCTCGGCTTCAGGCTCTCACCTCCAATGTTTTATTTGGTTTGCTCACCTGTAGGCCATCCCTGCAATGTTTTATGGGGTTCGCTCACCTTCAGTCCCTCACCTCCAATGCTTTATACGGTCTGCTCACCTGTAGGCCATTACTGCAATGTTTTATGGGGTTCGCTAGGCTTCAGGACCTCACTTCCAATGCATTATACGGTCTGCTCACCTGTAGACCATCACTGCAATATTTTATGGGGTTCGCTTAACTTTCAGGCCCTCACCTCTAATGTTTTATACGGTCTGCTCACCTGTATGCCATCTCTGCAATGTTTTATGGGGTTCGCTAGGTTTCAGGCCTTCACTTCCAATGCATTATACGGTCTGCTCACCTGTAGACCATCACTGCAATATTTTATGGGGTTCGCTCACCTTCAGGCCCTCACTACAATTTTTATAGGGTCCTCTCACCTTTAGGCCCTCAACTATAATGTTTTAGAGGGTAACCAGCACGCCCTTGCTCCAACTGTTTTTGAGGGTCACTAGTAGGCCATCAATGATAATTTTTCAAGGGTGTGTATAATGACCTCCTTTATGTGTAATAAAGGGTGTATTGGAGTACCAGTTCCTTGTAATTTTTGCCAGCCCTTTCACTTGTAAAACTGGCGGACAACTGGGACAATATGGTTCCCAGCTGCGACATTGGAGTCCAAGATGCACCCAGACATGGTCCTCATGCTGTTTCAGATCCATTTCGGTGGTGTTTCTGTTACTTTCTGACCTTTTCCAATGGACCAGGCACCCTCCCCTCATCCGAGCAAGGGGTGCCTGGTTATCTTCCATTGATTTCCATTATACTCGGGTGCTTGGCGGAGTGCACGAATATTGCTATGTTTTTGGACCGAATACCCGAACACCCCAACACTTTAGTGCTCGCTCAACACTAGTCCTTTTAAAAAAAAAAACACAAACTTGAAATCATAACATGTGAACGTTCAAAAACTCAAGTTTTTTGTCTGCTTGTATAGGTGCTGCTCCCAAACAACTCCAAACCAGACTGCAGTTTTTTTTTCCCCCCTCTGGAAAGCAAATTTGTTAAGAATTAATTTAGTGCTAATTCGTATTTAACTTGTACTTCAGTTGCCTTGAAAATTGGTATATAACACCTTCTCATCTCCTAGGGCTCCTTAGGAGTTTTTATGAAAAGATCTTATCTCTGTTTGCGACATTTTGCTTTCCCCCCTTTTAAGATCTTGAATATAATGGCAGTAATGACACTGACATACATAGCTATGGGTAAACGCGTTAGCAAATACATCAAACTGTCACATATATTATGCTTTTTCATATTAAAAGTCTTTCAAAATTTCCTTTTGTCGGGGGCAGCATCATGGGAAAAAAACAGATGCTCACTGGGACCAAGTGTCCAAAAATTTATACACACATGCTAATGTCAGAAGAAAGAGAGACTTGTTGTCACGGCTGTGTCACGGTTGTGTTGTTGTTTTGCCGTGACACGTTAGCCTTGCATACTGGTTGCTGGTGGCAACATGCTGTTCTAGCAGTATGTGTGTTACTTCCCCTTTAATGTTTATCTTCCTTCCCTGTCTGGTTTGTTAGGGATTAACTACCTGGCTGGGTGTGCTTCCTTGGTTCTATTTAGCAAGAGGCTGGCTGTCTGGGGCTTGTGGTACTCCAGCTTCAGAGGGTGCTGGAGTTATGCTTCAGTGCTGGCAAGTCCATCTGCCCAGTCCTTGACGGACACCTTTTGGGACATCAATATCCTCCCTAGGTTTCTATGTCTTTTCTCTTCCTCACCTTTTGTGTTGTTTGGTTGTGGTTGATGTGTTTTTTTTGTTTTTTTTGTATTTTTAGTTTGTTGTTACATGTCTGGTCTGTTGGTGTTTGTCCTGTATGTTTGCTAGACATTACGCCGGTCTGTCTGTGTCTCTGGTGAAGGGTCTCCTTAGTTCCTCTTAGGGGAAAAGCGTGTATGCCATCTGCCTCCAGTGAGGAGGTCCTGGGGTTTCACAGAGAGGGAACTACAAGTCAAGTTTGTGATCTCCCTTCATTTTGTTACAGTGGAAGGTAAGTGCCATGTGTCCCAGAGTTGTTATCCAGGTGGATTCCGATTGGGTTCGTACCTGCCGATCCTGTTGAGGGCTCACTGTCTTGTTTGTACTAGTGTGCTACGGGGATTACTACTGCCTTTCTTATGTTCAAGCAGTCAGGTGGACTCGCACTAGAACAGGACAGTTAGTTTTGTTGTTTCCCCATTGTCTGTTGTGTTTAGGCCTGTGGGGGACTACTGGTCATCTGTCTTGTAAATGAACCGGTCGTCTCCTATTACTGACCCTTATTCCAGGGATCTTTAGGGTCAGTAGGGCCCAGGTTGTGGAGTATGAGCCCTCCCACCATCAGGGTTCGCTCATACAGTGAGGAGATCAGGGCTAGGATGAGGGTTGTATAGGAGGTGACCTGCTCCCTTATCCTGGCAACTAGGCCTAGTGGCATTCCCGCTTATCCAACATTGTACGGTGAGTTTCCCCCACTCCCCACCGTGACACTTGTTCTGCACAAACATCCAGCTATTATAAATTAATGGGAGAACAATTCATATCCATATGTACACACACAAATGTTAATTGTCAAGAGAAAGAGCTTGTTCTAAATGAGCCTAGAATAATTCTCCCTTTTAATTAGGAGCAGCAGCAGTACAGGGTACATTTGGAAAGGGTAGGGTAATAGTGGCATGTGGCCGCAATAGTAGTGGCAGCAGTAGCAGTACAGCACGGAACAAAAAAAGCAGTATGTAGATGTGTATTCAAGAGTGGTAGTAGTAGTAGTAGTAGTAGTAGTGACTGTGTAGAGGTAGTGGCAGTCAAGGTAATGAAAGTCATAGTAGCAGATTAGCAGCAGGGAGTAGAAGTTGTGACGGCAGCAGCAACCAAAAGGTACAGAACATGATTGGAGGCAAGTAGACAGCAGCAGTGGCTGATGGAGCACCATCAGCAAGGGAAATCTATTCATTAGCCTCAGCATGGAGGAGTGTGAAAGTTCTCACAATCTACGCCTTGTTTTTTTTTTACAAAAGTGATACTTCGTACACTGGAGGATGACAATTTCATTGGGTGTCACAATGCCCCCTGCCATGCTGAAAACCCTGTCTAAGATGACAATTGAGGCTGGGCAAGAGAGAACAGACTGCATACTGGGCCAGTTCCAGCCACTGTTCCCGTCTGCCTGCCAAGATGTGAGGAGTCAAGGAATGTTGTATGCGGAAGAGAAAGGTCAGAGGCCAGGAAACACTGAACTGGAGGGTTGAGGTGGCACTGTATGTCTACATTTGCTAATTAGCCTCAACATGGCATGGCACATGAAAGAATTGCTCCATCATGTTAATGATACTGAACTGGCTACTGGTGTTGTGGCTTCTGATGCTTGTGTTAGTAGAGACTGTGGGAGGTGGGTGACACTGAAAGGGGCAGAGGGGGGCATCACATACCTGGGCAACAGGTTTCTACTTGACAAACGTTGGATCAAGCTGCATACACAGTGTTTTCTTTTAATAAAGTAATTTGGTGACCCTTTTGGCAAGAGTGAAGCATTCCCCGGTTTTGCTTCTTTTTTTGCTCTATTTATTATCAGATTGATTGAATTCAAGTGATCCCCTATACAGTACCTATGAGAGAAAATGAACACGGTATCTATCGATCCATGAAGATTTTCACACTTATCCAAGTGAGCCCCAAAAAAAGTTTCCACCTCCTCTATTAACTTCCTCATCTCTTCATTAACCCCGCCCCCCAGCTATATATATATATATATATATATATATATTATATAAAATTGGTGCCAGCACCACCTAGGAGTGAAAAAAGGTAAATGACACTACCAGGCTGTTAAAAGGAACTACAGCATGATACCACAATACATTTGATTTGACATTTAGCAAGGAGTTTAAAGTGCTCACATAAAGCACATATTGGGACACGGCATCAAGATGAATCAGGCGTGGATCAGCCAGGATTTCCACCCACCAGTGCCTAATGCCTAAGACTAAATCATTCATGGTGCCACACCAACCATTTTAACAAAAGAGACCATTTTCTGCTGGCTACCAGCCTCAGCTACTATTCTGATGCTATTACCCGCCTGATGCCAAACATCTGATGCCAAGTGCTCCTTCTTTTACCCACCATCTTCAGCAAGTACTAGTATTGCCACCCACCTCCACACTATGTCACCTTGCAAATCTGTGTTATCATGCAGCTTCTGTTACTGCCATCTCCACACTATGTCATCTTGCCACTTTGTAGCCTACTCGTGCTGCCATCTCCTCACTATGTCACCTTGCCAATTTGCTGCTGATTGAAGGTCTTGGACTGATCACCGGCTACATGATCTAATTTAGGTTTTGAAACCGATAAACCCAACTTGCTTTTGTAGGCTGTATTAATCTGCAGGTCACCGTGGTACAGCTGTACATATAACTTTCCATCTGCATCTTTCTCAACAATCTGTGCACACAGTCTTTTGTACACACCATGTCACCTTGCCACTCTGTGGCCTTCTCATGCTGCCGCCACCTCCATTTTGCCACTCTGTAGTCTTATTGACTAGAATTGAGCGGACACCTGGAAGTTCGGGTTCAACGACGTTGGCCGAACTTCACAGAAAAGTTTGTGTTCGGGACCCGAATTTGACCCAAACTTTACCCTGAACCTGAATCCCATTGAAGTGAATCGGGACCCGAACTTTTGGGCACTAAAATGGTCCTAAAAATGTAATGGAAAGGGCTAGAGGGCTTCAAAAGGCAACAAAATGTGTTTAAGAGCATGTCAAGTGCTCTGCAAACAATTTGTGGATAGGGAAATAACTTAAATTAAAATAAATAAAAATTATTAATTATTAACCTGCAAGTCAAAGGAGGAGGTGGATGTGGAGTCAGAGGTTGAGGAGGCGTTGAATGTCATGTTGTAGGTGGAAGCAGCGATGGAGGAGGAAAAGGAGGTAGCCAGCTAACAATGTTTTTTTTATTTTTTTTTATTGGGGTAATAAAAGTGCACTTGAGTACAAGAATCTATGGTTGAGGCGGGTATAAATGTCTATTCTGCACAAAGTACAGACAAGTCTTGTGGGTTCCAAGCCTGGTTCATTTTAATGAACGTGAGCTTGTCCACGTTGGCTGTGGACAGGCAGCTACGTTTGTCTGTAATGACGCCCACTGCCATGCTAAATACACGTTCAGACAATACACTGGCTGCAGGGCAGGCCAGCACCTCCGAGGCATAAAGGGCAAGCTTAGGCCATGTGCCCAATTTGGAGAACTAGAAGTTGAATGGGGCAGACTCATCAGTCAGTACGTGTAGGTGCGTGCACACATACTTTTCCACCATGTTGGTGAAATGCTTCCTCCTGCTAAGATGTTCCATATCAGCTGGTGGTGCCCGTTGCTGTGGCATGGTGACAAAGCTTTTCCACATGTCGGCCATGCTAACCCTGCCTTCTGAGGTGCTGGCCGTGACCCAGCTGCGTTGGCGACCTCTTCCTCCTCCTCCTCCGACTTGTGCGTCCACTTGTTCCCCAGTGTCAGTTAGAAATGCCCTCAGGAGCATGTCTACCAGCGCGCACTTGTAGTCGCGCATCTTCCTATCACGCTCCAGTGCGTAAATTAAGGAGGGCACGTTGTCTTTGTAACGGGGATCCAGCAGGGTGGCACCCATTAGTCAGCACAAGTTAAAATGTGGGCAACTCTGCAGCCTTTGCGCAGGCACTGCAGCATGTAGTCGATGATGTGTGCCAGGCTGCCCAGAGGTAAGGATAAGCTGTCCTCTGTAGGTGGTGTATCGCATGTGTCCTCCGCATCCTCCCAGCCACGATCCAGTGATGGCTATGAATATTATCTAACAAATGCCCAGACGGGCAGTAAACCTATCTTGACCCAGGTTATTATAAAACGTCACTTTTATTTGACATACACTAAAAGTTAAAGTGTGAGATGAATGCAACTTTAATAAACCAAAAAATATTTATTAAAAGTACAGTCGACACTCCACCTATGGATAGGGGTGTTATTCAGAAAGAGAAAGGGTAGGGAGATGTGCACAATCTTCCACCCTATCACTGCTAGATATAACGTACTATGATGTCACTGTTTGCAGAGCAAGTTGCTAATAAGGAATATCCGGCACCTTTGCCGTATTTTGTGGTGAAGACTTGTGTACAGTACCTTCACACCACTGTCAGATTAACACAGCCACCATTAGCATGTGTCTAAACTGACATTGAGCCTTAGGGCGGTTAGCCCTGCAAACAGAGGTAGCTACAGTTAAGTACTGCGGCTCACATCAGTACACTAAAGTTCCAAGCATTTGAACAAAGTCCAACCAGACTGTTATTAGTTGATTGCTAGTGAAGTGAGAGGC
>CM065590.1:583941271-584017715 GCA_033119425.1 Bufotes viridis
AGAAACTTTTAAATACATAAAGGGAATCATCACGGTAAAGAGGAGAGAATATTTAAAAGAAGACAAACTGCTACAAGAGGACATAGTTTTAAATTAGAGGGGCAAAGGTTTAAAAGTAATATCAGGAAGAATTACTTTACTGAGAGAGTAGTGGACGCATGGAATAACCTTCCTGCAGAAGTGGTAGCTGCAAATACAGTGAAGGAGTTTAAGCATGCATGGGATAGGCATAAGGCCATCCTTCATATAAGATAGGGCCTGGGGCTATCCATAGTATTCAGCATTTTGGGCAGACTAGATGGGCCAAATGGTTCTTATCTGCCGACACATTCTATGTTTCTATGTTTCTATGTTTCTATTACAGCACACCAATACTAAAACTGACTAAGAGACAGCTTTAAGTTCTATTCGAACGCAATTGCAACTTTGGAACTTAAAGTGGTGTACGATTTTAAAAGTTGAGTACTAAAAAGTTGGAATCGCAATGCGATTCTTATGTATTTGCTTAATCGCATTGCGATTACAACTTTGAGCTACCGATCACCATGGGAACGCCTCCTCCAGTAGAATGTACTGTCGGATGTGAGAATTAAGTTGAAATCGCAATGCGATTCTTATATATCTGCTTAATCGCATTGCCGTTTCAACTTAGCATTGCTAAATAATTCCATCCATATTCGTTAACTTACTGACTCAGTAAGTTAACGATATGGATGGAATTATTTAGCAATGCTAAGTTGAAATCGCAATGCGATTAAGCAAATATATAAGAATCGCATTGCGATTTCAACTTAATTCTCAGATCCGACAGTACATTCTACTGGAGGAGGCGTTCCCATGGTGATCGTTAGCTCAAAGTTGTAATCGCAATGCGTTTATTGCGGTATATTATCCCTCTGGGTGTCATTTACAGCCTTTTTAGTACCCAAAAGTTCGGGTCCCCATTGACTTCTATGGGGTTCGGGTTCGGGATGAAGTTCGGGTTGAGTTCGGATCATGAACCCGGACATTTTCCGGAAGTTCGGCCGAACCTCTCGAACCCGAACATCCAGGTGTTCGCTCATCTCTAGTGACATCATAGTACGCTATATCTAGCAGTGATAGGGTGGGAGATTGTGCACATCTCCCTACCCTCTCTCTTTCTGAATAACACCCCTATCCATAGGTGGAGTGTCGACTGTACTTTTAATAAATATTTTTTGGTTTATTAAAGTTGCATTCATCTCACACTTTAACTTTTAGTGTATGTCAAATAAAAGTGACGTTTTATAATAACCTGGGTCAAGATAGGTTTACTGCCCGTCTGGGCATTTGTTAGATAATATTCATGGCCATCACTGGAGCGTGGCTGGGAGGATACGGAGGACACATGCGATACACCACCTACAGAGGACAGCTTATCCTTACCTCTGGGCAGCCTGGCACACATCATCGACTACATGCTGCAGTGCCTGTGCAACGGCTGCAGAGTTGCCCACATTTTAATATGTGCTGACTACTGGGTGCCACCCTGCTGGATCCCCGTTACAAAGACAACGTGCCCTCCTTAATTTACGCACTGGAGCGTGATAGGAAGATGCGCGACTACAAGTGCGCGCTGGTAGACATGCTCCTGAGGGCATTTCCAACTGACACCGGGGAACAAGTGGAAGCACAAGGCGGAGGAGGAGGAGGAAGAGGTCGCCAATGCAGCTGGGTCACGGCCAGCACCTCAGAAGGCAGGGTTAGCATGGCTGACATGTGGAAATGCTTTGTCACCACGCCACAGCAACGGGCACCACCAGCTGATATGGAACATCTTTGCAGGAGGCAGCATTTCACCAACATGGTGGAAAAGTATGTGTGCACGCGCCTACACGTACTGACGGGTCTGCCCCATTCAACTTCTAGTTCTCCAAATTGTTCACATGGCCTGAGCTTGCTCTTTATGCCTTGAAGGTGCTGGCCTGCCCTGCAGCCAGTGTATTGTCTGAACGTGTATTTAGCATGGCAGGGGGCGTCATTACAGACAAACGCAGCCGCCTGTCCACAGCCAACGTGGACAAGCTCAGGTTCATTAAAATAAACCAGGCTTGGAACCCACAAGACTTGTCTGTACCTTGTGCAGAATAAACATTTATACCCACCTCAACCCACATTCTTGTACTCAAGTGCACTTTTATTACCCCAATTAAAAAAAAAAAAAAACAACATAGTTGACTGGCTAATGGCTACCTCCTTTTCCTCCTCCATCGCTGCTTCCACCTACAACATGACATTCACCACCTCCTCAACCTCTGACTCCACATCCACCTCCTCCTTTGAGTCTTTGAGTTGCAGGTTAATAATTATTCATTTTTATTTATTTTATTTTAAGTTAATTCCCTATCCACTAATTGTTTGCAGAGCACTTGACATGCTCTTAAGCACATTTTGTTGCCATTTGAAGCCCTCTAGCCCTTTCCATTACATTTTTAGGACCATTTTAGTGCCCAAAAGTTCGGGTCCCGATTCAGTTCAATGGGATTCAGGTTCAGGGTAAAGTTTGGGTCAAATTCAGGTCCCGAACACAAACTTTTCTGTGAAGTTCGGCCAACGCCGTCGAACCCGAACTTCCAGGTGTCCGCTCAATTCTAGTCAATAAGGCTACAGAGTGGCAAAATGGAGGTGGCGGCAGCATGAGAAGGCCACAGAGTGGCAAGGTGACATGGTGTGTACAAAAGACTGTGTGCACAGATTGTTGACAAAGATGCAGATAGAAAGTTATATGTACAGCTGTACCACGGTGACCTGCAGATTAATGCAGCTTACAAAAGCAAGTTGGGTTTATCGGTTTCAAAACCTAAATTAGATCATGTGGCAATTGATCAGTCCAAGACCTTCAAACAGCAGCAGCAGTATGATACCACAAAGTGGCAAGGTGACATAGTGTGGAGATGGCAGTAACAGAAGCTGCATGAAAACACAGATTTGCAAGGTGACATAGTGTGGAGATGGCAGCATGAGTAGGCTACAAAGTGGCAAGGTGACATAGTGTGGAGATGGCAATAACAGAAGCTGCATGATAACACAGATTTGCAAGGTGACATAGTGTGGAGGTGGGTGGCAATACTAGTACTTGCTGAAGATGGTGGGTAAAAGAAGGAGCACTTGGCATCAGATGTTTGGCATCAGGCGGGTAACAGCATCAGAATAGTAGCTGAGGCAGGTAGCCAGAAGAAAATGGTCTCTTTTGTTAAAATGGTTGGTGTGGCACCATGAATGATTTAGTCTTAGGCATCAGGCATTGGTGGGTGGAAATCCTGGCTGATCCACGCCTGATTCATCTTGATGCAGTGTCCCAATATGTGCTTTATGTGAGCACTTTAAACTCTTGCTAAATGTCATATCAAAAGTATTGTGGTATCATGCTGTAGTTCCTTTTAACAGCCTGGCAGTGTCATTTACCTTTTTTCACTCCTAGGTGGTGCTGGCACAACTTTTATATATATATATATATATATATATATATATATATATATATCTAGGGGGCGGGGTTAATGAAGAGATGAGGAAGTTAATAGAGGAGGTGGAATTTTTTTTTTAGGCTCACTTGGATAAGTGTGAAAATCTTCATGGATCAATAGATACCGTGTTCATTTTCTCTCATAGGTACTGTATAGGGGATCACTTGAATTCAATCAATCTGATAATAAATAGAGCAAAAAAACAAGCAAAACCGGAGAATGCTTTACTCTTGCCAAAAGGGTCGCCAAATTACTTTATTAACAGGAAACACTGTGTATGCAGCTTGATCCAACGTTTGTCAAGTAGAAACCTGTTGCCCAGGTATGTGATGCTCCTCTCTGCCCCTTTCAGTGTCACCCAACTCCCACAGTCTCTACTAACACAAGCATCAGAAGCCACAACACCAGTAGCCAGTTCAGTATCATTAACATGATGGAGCAATTCTTTCATGTGCCATGCCACGCTGAGGCTAATCAGCAAATAGAGACATATAGTGCCACCTCAACACTCCAGTTCAGTGTTCCCTGGCCTCTGACATTTATCTGGCGCATACAACATTCCTTGACTCCTCACATCTTGGCAGGCAGACGGGAACAGTGGCTGTAACTGGCCCAGTATGCTGTCTGTTCTCTCTTGCCCAGCCTCCATTGTCATCTTAGACAGGGTTTTCAGCATGGCAGGGGGCATTGTGACACCCAATGAAATTGTCCTCCTCCAGTGTACGAAGTATCACTTTTGACAAAAAAAACAAGGCATGGATTGTGAGAACTTTCACACTCCTCCATGCTGAGGCTAATGAATAGATTTGCCCTTGCTGATGGTGCCCCATCAGCCACTGCTTCTGTCTACCTGCCTCCAATCATATTCTGTACCTTTTGGCTGCTGCTGCCGCCACAACTTCTACTCCCTGCTGCTAATCTGCTACTATGAGTTTTATTACCTTGACTGCCACTACCTCTACACAGTCACGACTACTACTACTACTACCACTCTTGAATACACATCTACATACTGCTTTTTTTTTTCCGTGCTGTACTGCTATTGCTGCCACTACTATTGCGGCCACATGCCACTATTACCCTACCCTTTCCACATGTACCTTGTACTGCTGCTGCTCCTAATTAAAATGGAGAATTATTCTAGGCTCATTCAGAACAAGCTCTTTCTCTTGACAATTAACATTTGTGTGTGTACATATGGACATGAATTGTTCTCCCATTAAATCATAATAGCTGGATGTTTTGCAGAACAAGTGTCACAGTGGGGAGTGGGGGAAACTCATCGTACAATGTTGGATAAGCGGGAATGCCACTAGTCCTAGTTGCCAGGATAAGGGAGCAGGTCACCTCCTATACAACCCTCATCCTAGCCCTGATCTCCTCACTGTATAAGCGAACCCTGATGGTGGGAGGGCTCATACTCCACAACCTGGGCCCTACTGACTCTAAAGATCCCTGGAATAAGGGTCAGTAATAGGAGACGACCGATTCATCTACAAGACAGATGACCAGTAGTCCCCCACAGGCCTAGACACAATAGACAATGGGGATACAACAAAACTAACTGTCCTGTTCTAGTGCGAGTCCACCTGACTGCTAGAACATAACAAAGGCAGTAGTAATCCCCGTAGCACACTAGTACAAACAAGACAGTGAGCCCTCAACAGGATCGGCAGGTACGAACCCAGAGATCGGAATCAACCTGGATAACAACTCTGGGACACATGGCACTTACCTGCCACTGTAACAGATTGAAGGCAGATCACAAAGTTGACTTGTAGTTCCCCCTCCGGGGAACCCCAGGACCTTCTCACCAAAGGCAGATGGCATACACGCTTTTCCCCTGAGAGGAACCAAGGAGACCCTTCACCAGAGACACAGACAGACCGGGGTAATGTCTAGCAAACATACAGGACAAACACCAACAGACCAGACATGTACAGTAACAACTAACTAAAAATTTTCCCCTAAGAGGAACCAAGGAGACCCTTCACCAGAGACACAGACAGACCGGGGTAATGTCTAGCAAACATACAGGACAAACACCAACAGACCAGACATGTAACAACAAACTAAAAATTTTCCCCTAAGAGGAACCAAGGAGACCCTTCACCAGAGACACAGACAGACCGGGGTAATGTCTAGCAAACATACCAGAAAAACACCAAAAGACCAGACATGTAACAACAAACTAAAAATACAAAAAAAAAAAACACATCAACCACAACCAAACAATAGAGATGGCCCGAACTATCCGCCGGCGAACAGTTCCCGGCGAACATAGCTTGTTCACGTTCGCCTCAACGGACGAACACATGCGATGTTCGGTCCGCCCCCTATACATCATCATTGAGCAAACTTTGACCCTGTACCTCACAGTCAGCAGACACATTCCAGCCAATCAGCAGCATACCCTCCCTCCCAGACCCTCCCATCTCCTGAACAGCATCCATTTTAGATTCATTCGGAATTTGCAGTCTTAGTGAGAGGAGGGAGTGTGTAGTTGCTGCTGATTTAATAGGGAAATCGATAGCTAGGCTAGTGAATTCAGTGTCCACTCCAGTCCTGAAAGACTCATCTGATCTCTGCTGTAAGGACAGCGTCCTGACAGCACCCCAAAAAGCCCTTTTTAGGGCTGCAACATTAGTCTGCTTTTTTTTTCCTTTATATACATATTGCAATTGCCTGGCCTGCCTGTGTGTGAGGAGCTGCAGGCCCACAGACTGTAGTGTGCCCACTGCCAGTGCCCACCCCTGTCATCCCGTGTGGCACAGGACTTTGCATCAAAAAAGGCATTTAATTTTTACACTTTAATCTAAGGTTAGTTGCCTGCCAGTGTGTGTCAGGCTGACTTCCACTGACTGTAGTGTGCCCACTGCCAGTGCCCACCACTCATACCGGCTGGCACAGGACTTTGCATAAAAAGGCATTTAATTTTTACACTTTGGTGTAATTTCAGCTGCTTGCCTGCTGCTAGTGTGTGTCAGGCCGACTTCAACTGACTGTAGTGTGCCCACTGCCAGTGCCCACCCCTGTCATCCCGTGTGGCACAGGACTTTGCATAAAAAAGGCACTTAATTTTTACACTTTAATCTAAGGTTAGTTGCCTGCCAGTGTGTGTCAGGCTGACTTCCACTGACTGTAGTGTGCCCACTGCCAGTGCCCACCACTCATAACGGCTGGCACAGGACTTTGCATAAAAAGGCATTTAATTTTTACACTTTAGTGTAATTTCAGCTGCTTGCCTGCTGCTAGTGTGTGTCAGGCCGACTTCAACTGACTGTAGTGTTCCCACTGCCAGTGCCCACCCCTGTCATCCTGTGTGGCACTGGACTTTGCATCAAAAAAGGCATTTAATTTTTACACTTTAATCAAAGGTTAGTTGCCTGCCAGTGTGTGTCAGGCTGACTTCCACTGACTGTAGTGTGCCCACTGCCAGTGCCCACCCCTGTCATCCCCTGTGGCACAGGACTTTGCATCAAAAACAGGCACTTAATTTTTACACTTTAGTGTAATTTCAGTTGCTTGCCTGCTGCCAGTTTGTGTCAGGCCGACTTCCACTGACTGTAGTGTGCCCACTGCCAGTGCCCACCCCTGTCATCCCGTGTGGCACAGTACTTTGCATCAAAAAAGGCATTTAATTTTTACACTTTAGTGTAATTTCAGTTGCTTGCCTGCTGCCAGTTTGTGTCAGGCCGACTTCCACTGACTGTAGTGTGCCCACTGCCAGTACCAACCACTGATACCGGGTGGCACAGTAGCTTGCCAGTAAATAAGGCATTTAATTTTTAGACAGTAGTCTAAATTCAGTTGCTTGCCTGCTGCCAGTGTGTGTCAGGCCCGCTTCCACTGACTGTAGTGTGCCCACTGCCAGTGCCAACCATTGATACCGGGTGGCACAGTAGCTTCGCCGATAAATAAGGCATTTAATTTTTAGATAATAGTCTAAATTCAGTTGCTTGCCTGCTGCCAGTGTGTGTCAGGCCCACTTCCACTGACTGTAGTGTGCCCACTGCCAGTGCCAACCACTGATCATCCGGGTGGCACAGTAGCTTTGCATCGATAAATAAGGCATTTAATTTTTAGACAGTAGTCTAAATCTCAGGTTAGCTTGCCTGCTGCCAGTGTGTGTCAGGCTGACTTCCACTGACTGTAGTGTGCCCACTGCCAGTGCCCACCACTCATACCGGCTGGCACAGGACTTTGCGATAAATAAGGCATTTAATTTTTACACTTTGGTGTAATTTCAGCTGCTTGCCTGCTGCTAGTGTGTGTCAGGCCGACTTCAACTGACTGTAGTGTGCCCACTGCCAGTGCCCACCCCTGTCATCCCGTGTGGCACAGGACTTTGCATAAAAAAAAGGCACTTAATTTTTACACTTTAATCTAAGGTTAGTTGCCTGCCAGTGTGTGTCAGGCTGACTTCCACTGACTGTAGTGTGCCCACTGCCAGTGCCCACCACTCATAACGGCTGGCACAGGACTTTGCATAAAAAGGCATTTAATTTTTACACTTTAGTGTAATTTCAGCTGCTTGCCTGCTGCTAGTGTGTGTCAGGCCGACTTCAACTGACTGTAGTGTTCCCACTGCCAGTGCCCACCCCTGTCATCCTGTGTGGCACTGGACTTTGCATCAAAAAAAGGCATTTAATTTTTACACTTTAATCAAAGGTTAGTTGCCTGCCAGTGTGTGTCAGGCTGACTTCCACTGACTGTAGTGTGCCCACTGCCAGTGCCCACCCCTGTCATCCCCTGTGGCACAGGACTTTGCATCAAAAACAGGCACTTAATTTTTACACTTTAGTGTAATTTCAGTTGCTTGCCTGCTGCCAGTTTGTGTCAGGCCGACTTCCACTGACTGTAGTGTGCCCACTGCCAGTGCCCACCCCTGTCATCCCGTGTGGCACAGTACTTTGCATCAAAAAAAGGCATTTAATTTTTACACTTTAGTGTAATTTCAGTTGCTTGCCTGCTGCCAGTTTGTGTCAGGCCGACTTCCACTGACTGTAGTGTGCCCACTGCCAGTGCCAACCACTGATACCGGGTGGCACAGTAGCTTGCCAGTAAATAAGGCATTTAATTTTTAGACAGTAGTCTAAATTCAGTTGCTTGCCTGCTGCCAGTGTGTGTCAGGCCCGCTTCCACTGACTGTAGTGTGCCCACTGCCAGTGCCAACCATTGATACCGGGTGGCACAGTAGCTTGCCGATAAATAAGGCATTTAATTTTTAGATAATAGTCTAAATTCAGTTGCTTGCCTGCTGCCAGTGTGTGTCAGGCCCACTTCCACTGACTGTAGTGTGCCCACTGCCAGTGCCAACCACTGATACCGGGTGGCACAGTAGCTTGCCGATAAATAAGGCATTTAATTTTTAGACAGTAGTCTAAATTCAGTTGCTTGCCTGCTGCCAGTGTGTGTCAGGCCCACTTCCACTGACTGTAGTGTGCCCACTGCCAGTGCCAACCACTGATACCGGGTGGCACAGTAGCTTGCCGATAAATAAGGCATTTAATTTTTAGACAGTAGTCTAAATTCAGTTGCTTGCCTGCTGCCAGTGTGTGTCAGGCCCGCTTCCACTGACTGTAGTGTGCCCACTGCCAGTGCCCACCACTCATACCGGGTGGCACAGTACCTAGCACGCATAGTACCACTTATCTAAAAAAAAATGACAGGCAGAGGAAGGCCACCCCGCAGGGGCCGTCGTGGTCGTGGTGCTGTGATTTCCACTGTCCCTGGAATAATGCCCAGTGTTCAGAGGCCACATAGCCTGAACTCGAAAAATTCTGAGGACATCGTTGACTGGCTTAGACAGGACACCCAATCTTCAACAGCTTCCGCTAAGAACCTTGACGCACCATCCTCCTCCAGCTCAGCTTCGGTCACCTGCTCTCAAGTTACCACGCACCCGCCCGTCGCCACCACCACCACTACCACCACAGCCACCACAGCCGCTTCACTTGATCCGTCAGAGGAGTTATTTACACATCAGTTGGATGCAATTAGTGATGCGCAACCATTATTGCCAGATGATGTAGATTACGGGGATATGTCTCAGTCAGGCAGGATTACACACATGGACGTACAGTGTGATGATGATGATGATAATGTTGTACCCGCTGCTGCTTCCTTTGCTGAGGTGTCAGATACAAGTGAAGCGGTTGATGATGACGATGTGTCCACGGATGCCACGTGGGTGCCTGCTCGAAGAGAAGAAGAGGAGGAAAGTTCTGAAGGGGAGACAGAGAGAATGAGGAGACGAGTTGGAAGCAGGGGGAGGTCGTCGCAAGGAGTTAGTGGCACAGTCAGACAGCATGTATCGGCACCTGGGGTCAGCCAGACAGCACGCCAGTCAACGCATGCTGTTGCCACCACCAGAATGCCGTCATTGCAAAGCTCAGCAGTGTGGCATTTTTTTTGTGTGTCTGCCTCTGATAAAAGCAATGCCCTTTGCAACCTGTGCCAAAAGAAACTGAGTCGTGGGAAGTCCAACACCCACCTTGGTACAACTGCTTTGCGAAGGCACATGATCTCACATCACAAACGCCTATGGGATCAACACATGAGTACAAGCAGCACACAAACTCAAAGCCACCATGCTCCTTCTGGTTCAGCATCTTCAGCCACGTCAACCACTGCTGTCCTCCCTGCCCCCTCTCAACCAACCGCCACTCCTCCTCTCACCTTCAGCAGTTCCTGCTCATCTGCCCACAGTTAGGTGTCTGTCAAGGACATGTTTGAGCATAAGAAGCCAATGTCACAAAGTCACCCCTTGCCCGGCGACTGACAGCTGGCTTGACGGAACTCTTAGCCCGCCAGCTTTTACCATACCAGCTGGTAGAGTCTGAGGCCTTCAAAAAATTTGTCGCTATTGGGACACCACAGTGGAAGGTACCCGGACAAATTTTTTTTTCAAAAAAGGCAATTCCAAACCTCTACCATGTCATTGAAAAGGAAGTCATGGCATCTCTGGCATACAGTATTGGGGCAAGGGTCCATCTGACCACTGATACCTGGTCTGCAAAGCACGGTCAGGGCAGGTATATCGCGTATACTGCGCATTGGGTCAACCTGCTGACGGCTGACAAGCATGGAATGCGTGGCACCGCAGCGGAGTTGGTGACACCACCACGACTTGCAGGCAGACCTACTGCCACCTCCTCTACTCCTACTCCATCCTCTTCGATATCCTCCTCGGCTGAGTCCTCTTCTGTTGCGGCATCTGGCTGCACATCAACTGAATCCCCTCAGCTCCCCAGGGGTTATTCCACATCCCGGATACGACAGTGTCACGCAGTCTTGGGGTTGACTTGCCTGAAAGCAGAGAGCCACACAGGACCAGCACTCCTGTCCGCCCTGAACGCACAGGTGGATCAGTGGCTGACCCCGCACCAACTGGAGATCGGCAAAGTGGTGTGTGACAATGGAAGCAATATGTTGGCGGCATTAAATTTGGGCAAGTTGTCACATGTGCCGTGCATGGCACATGTGTTGAATCTCATCGTACAACGTTTTGTGTCTAAGTACCCAGGCTTACAGGACGTCCTCAAGAAGGCCAGGAAGGTGTGTGGCCATTTCAGGCGTTCCTACATGGCCATGGCGCACTTTTCCGATATTCAGCGTCGAAACAACATGCCAGTGAGGCGCTTGATATGCGACAGCCCGACACGTTGGAATTCAACACTCCTAATGTTCGACCGCCTGCTCCAACAAGAAAAAGCCGTCAACGAGTATTTGTATGACCGGGGTGCTAGGACAGCCTCTGCGGAGCTGGGAATCTTTTTGCCACGTTACTGGACACTCATGCGCAATGCCTGTAGGCTCATGCATCCTTTTGAGGAGGTGACAAACCTAGTCAGTCGCACTGAAGGCACCATCAGCGACCTTATCCCATTTGTTTTCTTCCTGGAGTGTGCCCTGCGAAGAGTTCTGGATCAGGCTGTAGATGAGCGTGAAGAGGAAGAGGAAGAGTTGTGGTCACCATCACCACCAGAAACAGCCTTGTCATCATCGCTTGCAGGACCTGCAGCAACGCTGGAAGAGGAGTATGAGGAAGAGGAGTCAGAGGAGGAATGTGGCGGCTTTGAGGAGGAGGAATATCAACCACAGCAGGCACCCCAGGGTGCTCGTTGTTGTCACCTATCTGGGACCCATGGTGTTGTACGTGGCTGGGGGGAAGAACAGACCGTCAATGACATCAGTGAGGACGAGGAACGGGAAATGAGTAGCTCTGCATCCAACCTTGTTCAAATGGGGTCTTTCATGCTGTCATGCCTGTTGAGGGACCCACGTATAAAAAGGATGAAGGAGAACGATCTGTACTGGGTGGCCACGCTACTAGACCCCCGGTATAAGCAGAAAGTGGCACAAATGACAAATGTTACCAAATTACCGAAAGTCGGAAAGGATGCAGCAGTTCAAAACCAAACTAAAAATATGCTTTACACAGCTTATAAGGGGATGTCACAGCACAACGGGAATCTAACAGGGAAAGAGGTGAGTGTAATCCTCCTCCTACCACGGCGGCAAGGACTGGACGATTTACAGATGTGTTGTTGATGGAGGACATGCGGAGCTTTTTCAGTCCTACTCATCGCCACAGCCCTTCGGGATCCAGCCTTAGAGAACGACTCGACCGACAGGTAGCAGACTACCTCGCCTTAACAGCAGATATCGACACTCTGAGGAGCAATGAACCCCTTCACTACTGGGTGTGCAGGCTTGACCTGTGGCCTGAGCTATCCCAGTTCGCGATAGAACTTCTGGCCTGCCCTGCTTCAAGTGTCCTGTCAGAAAGGACCTTCAGTGCAGCAGGAGGCATTGTCTGACGAGAGAAGTCGCCTCGGTCAAAAAAGTGTTGATTACCTCACCTTCATAAAGATGAATGAGGCATGGATCCCGAAGGGACTGACAGTGGGGGATACATTTGACTAACAAAAGGCCTGATTACATGCCTTGGCCTCAAAATGGTCCCCACGCTGCTGTATTTAATGTCTGCATACCGGATGACTTTTGTGAATTCTCCACCACCAACTAGGGTTCAAGCCGCAATGTTTTAGTCACTTTTCTGGCTGGAAAACATAAATTTTTCCGGCCGCTGCTACAATAGCGGCTGCAACAATGCCATTATTTATCAGGCATGTGTACATGCCTAATTTTTCTGTCCTATGGTGCAGCACTGTGGCTGCAGAAACAAACCAAAAAAAAAAGGCACATACAAGTGTCAATTCCCCTTCGTGATCGTTACCTTGTTGTGGTGAAGGGGCTTGCGTATCACAATGAAGCAATCATCACCTCTATAAATGTGTTGGCAATGTTGCCACACCCCAGATGATAAGGTCGTTGCTTCATTATGGTCAGACCAAAAGCGATCGGACGGCTGGATAATATTTCATAGAAAAAACATTAATTTACCTTTTTTTTTTATATGTTGTATGGGTTTTTAATACATAAAATAAAAAATCATAATAAAGTCTCTTAATAGTTTATTAGAAATGATGCAGACTATTAAAAAAATCCCCATCAATTCCAATACAAAGCAAGTACAGAGCTCAGAACTAAATTATTTCATGATGTCGTAATGGTTCGCTAATTCGACAATGGTTAATCAATTTGACCGGGTACGTAACAGGGATTAAACTGATAGGAATAGTATTAGTTAAGACACCACTCATATAGGGTGTCACAGCACATTGCTCTGTCCACGCGCAGTGCCCCAATTTGGGAGTAAGAGGACCGACCAAGCTGCTTTTTCCATCTCCCGGTTCCTGAAATCAATTCAGTTTGGTGTATGAGAGTTTGGTCTGTCACTGTGAAGGCAGTCGAAGGTACCAGGCCTATAATTTTTTTTCACAAAAGGCAATCCCTGATATGGGACGTAACAGGGATTAAACTGATGAGAATTGTGGAGGGAGCCAGTGTTTTTTTAACCATCTCCCCGTTCGAAAAATCTATTCAATAAATGGCCCCCAGATTGGGGACGTTAGAGGGATTAAACTGATGAGAAGAGTACTACAGAAAATACCATTCATATCGGGTGTGACAGTAAATTGCACGGCGCAGACGCAGTGACCGTGGTTTAAAACAGAGTGGAGGGAGCCAGCGTTTTTTTAACCATCTCCCCGTTCGAAAAATCAATTCAATAAATGGCCCCCAGATTGGGGACGTTAAAAGGATTAAACTGATGAGAATAGTACTACAGAAAATACCACTCATATCGGGTGTGACAGTAAATTGCACGGCGCAGACGCAGTGACCGTGGATAAAAACAAAGGGGAGGGAGCCAGAGTTTTTTTAACCATCTCCCGTTCGAAAAATCAATTCAATTCACCTTTAGGGACCCTTGGTGTTGTGCGTGGCTGGGTGGAGGAAGAAACCTTCAATGACATCACCGGGACGTGGCTAGCTTGGTATCCAACCTTGTGCAAATGGGGAGTTTGGGGTTGTGCAAATGAACTGTTTGCGGTTGTTTGCGGTGCATTAAAAGGGGAGTTTGGTCTGTCAATGTCTGTAAAGTGGGCGTAACTCTTACACTACCTGATCGATACAACATCATACCTGATCGTATACACACACTGGATGTTTTAAAGCACGTTATTCCAAACAATTTAGGAATTTTAGTTGATTTATGCCCTTTATGGATATAAACCCGACTCTGCGTCCACTACGTAATTTTCCATGGGAGTTTTGCCATAGATCTACCTCCGGCATGCCACAGCCCAGGTATTAGTCCCCTTGAAACAACTTTCCCATCACTATTGTGGCCAGAAAGAGTCCCTGTGGGTTTTAAAATTCGCCTGCCAATTGAAGTCTATGGCGGTTCGCCCGGTTTGCCCGGTTTGCCCGTTCGCGAACATTTGCGGAAGTTCACGTTCGCTGACGGAAAATTTTATGTTCGCGACATCACTATCAAACAACACAAAAGGCGAGGAAGAGAAAAGACATAGAAACCTAGGGATGGCATTGATGTCCCAATAGGTGTCCCTCAAGGACTGGGCAGATGGACTTGCCAGCACTGAAGCATAACTCCAGCACCCTCTGAAGCTGGAGTACCACAAGCCCCAGACAGATAGCCTCTTGCTAAATAGCCACACCCAGCCAGGTAGTTAATCCCTAACAAACCAGACAGGGAAGGAAGATAACCATTAAAGGGGAAGTAACACACATACTGCTAGAACAGAATGTTGCCACTGGCAACCAGTATGCAAGGCTAACGTGTCACGGCAAAACAACAACACAACCGTACACAGCCATGACAACAAGTCACTCTTTCTTCTGACATTAGCATGTGTGTGTATAAATTTTTGGACACTTGGTCCCAGCGAGCATCTGTATTTTTGCCATGATGCTGCCCCCAACAAAGGGAAATTTTGAAAGATTTGTAATATGAAAAAGCATGATATATGTGACAGTTCGATGTATTTGCTAACACTGTCAAACATGCGTTTACCCATAGCTATGTATGTCAGTGTCATTACTGCCATTATATTCAAGATCTTAAAAGGGGGTAAAGCAAAATGTCGCAAACAGAGATAAGATCTTTTCATAAAAACTCCTAAGGAGCCCTAGGAGACGAGAAGGTGTTATATACCAATTTTCAAGGCAACTGAAGCATGAGTTGAATACAAATTAGCACTAAATTAATTCTTAACAAATTTGCTTTCCAAAGGAAAAAAAAAAACTGCAGTCTGGTTTGGAGTTGTTTGGGAGCAGCACTTATACAAGCAGACAAAAAACTTGAGTTTTTAAACGTTCACATGTTATGATTTCAAGTTTGTGTTTTTTTTAAAAAGGACTAGTGTTGAGCGAGCACTAAAGTGTTGGGGTGTTCGGGTATTCGGTCCAAAAACATAGCAATATTCGTGCACTCCGCCAAGCACCCGAGTATAATGGAAATCAATGGAAGACAACCAGGCACCCCCTGCTCGGATGAGTGGAGGGTGCCTGGTCCATTGGAAATGGTCAAAAAGTGACAGAAACACCACGAAATGGATCTGAAACACCATGGGGACCATGTCTGGGTGCATCTTGGACTCCAATGTCGCAGCTGGGAACTATATTGTCCCAGTTGTCCGCCAGTTTTACATAACGACAAAATTACGCCCCCTCAAAAAAAAAAGTTTACATTCTTTCCTGTATATTCAATTGTTACAAGGAAAAAGCACTCTGGTACAGCCTGTATATCACATAAAGGAGGGCCTCATTCACATGGTACTACAATTGTTCAGGTACACTGCTGCACTCATAAAGCCTATGCGCCAAGTGAAAGGGCTGGCAAAAATTACAAGGAACTGCCACTCCAATACACCCTTTATTACACATAAAGGAGGGCATCATACACACCCTTGAAAAAATATCATTGATGGCCTACTGGTGACCCTCAAAAACATTTGGAGCAAGGGCGTGCTGGTTACCCTCTAAAACATTGTAGTTGAGGGCCTGAAGGTGAGAGGACCCTATAAAAAATTGTAGTGAGGGCCTGAAGGTGAGCGAACCCCATAAAATATTGCAGTGATGGTATACAGGTGAGCAGACCATATAATAAATTGGAAGTGAGGGCCTGAAGCCTAGCGAACCCCATAAAACATTGCAGTAATGGCCTACAGGTGAGCAGACCGTATAAAGCATTGGATGTGAGGGACTGAAGGTGAGCAAACCCCATGAAACATTGCAGGGATGGCCTACAGGTGAGCAAACCCAATAAAACATTGGAGATGAGAACCTGAAGCCGAGCAAACCCTACAAAACATTGTAGTGAGGGCATATATATTCTGTATGGAAGAGGAGACGGAGAAGTAGGCGAATGAGAAAACAAGATTCAAACATATACCCTTTTTATGCGGTGAAAAGGGTGCATCTAAATCTTGTGGACTGAGTACATTATAAAACATACATTTAAATTGTGTTTTTGCTCCTTATTAGCTCAGCTTTCCTCTGGTGGAGTGGAGAAGTCAGGGGCAATGCAGGTCTTGTTCATTTTTATCTGAATCAACCTGTCAGCATTGTCAGTGGACAAGTGGATACGCTTATCTGTTATAATGCCACCAGCAGCACTATATACACGCTCAGACAACACCTCCAAGGCATAGAGCGCAAGCTCGTGCCATATGTCCAGCTTCGACATCCAGTAGTTGTAAGGCACTGAGGGATCATTTAGGACGCTGACACTGTCTGCAATGCATTCCTTCACCATCTTCCAAAACTTTTCCCTTTTTGTAGCACTAGGCCGCGATTCAGGGTGAGGTTGCTGGCGGGGTGTCATGAAAGTGTCCCATGACTTGGAACGTGTTACCAACTCCTTTGTTAGAACTACTGTATGTTCCCCTTGTCTCCCTTCCTCAGTTGCCTAAGGAAATACGGACTCTGGCGGCCGCATTGTCAGTAGGAGAATTTTGGAGCAATCTGTCAACAAGTACCTTCTGGTATTGCACCATTTTACTCCTCATCTCGCATTCCTGTGGTAAAGAGGACAAGTTCTCTTTGTAGCGGGGGTTGAGAAAGGTGAACACCCAGTAATCTGTGTTACCTAAAATGCATATAACTCGAGGGTCGCGGGAAAGGCAGGCTAACATGAAGTCAGCCATGTGTGCCAGAGTTCCAACTGGCAAGACGTTGATGTCAACTTTAGGATCACTCTCCATACCCTCATCCTCCTCCTCCTCTTCTGCCCATCCATTGTGAACAGATGAAATGATAGTTCCATGAGTACTAGTCTCTGTAGCAGAGGCAAGTGTCTCTAGCTCCTCCTCCTCTTCATGGCCCAGATCACGAACTGGGGGAGGTCTGGCTATCACCCTGTGTCATCTCCTTTCCAATTACCTTATATGCCACATTCAAAGCATCCTCCTTAATTATGAGCAGCGATCGTTTGAGTAGACACAGCAGTGGGATGGTTACACTGATAATAGCTTTGTCGTCACTAACCATCTGTGTGGTTTCATCAAAGTTTTTGAAACCTCACATAGGTCTGACATCAATGGCCACTCCTTGCTTGTGAATAGTGCCCTCTGCTACTCACAAAACCTGGCCAACATGTAGAATGTAGAGTTCCACTGCCTGCTCACGTCGCACAACAGTCGGTGAGCTGGAAGCCGCAAGGGTTACTGCAGCGTTGACAGACCGGCTGAAGCTGTGGCCGACTTTGAAAATGAGTAATCAAGCGGCGCGCTTTCACTAGTAGGTCCTGAAAATTGGGGTAGGTTTTGATAAACCACTGAACCACTAAGTTTAAGACGTGGGCTAGGCATGGAGTGCATGTCAGGTTGCCGAGCTCCAAAGCTGCCACCAAGTTATGGCCATTGTCAGACACAACCATGCCTGTTTGTACGTTGAGTGGCGAGAGGCACAGTTCGGTCCGGTCCCTCATACCCTGCCACAGCTCTGCGGCGGTGTGATGTTTGTCCCCTAAACAGATCAGCTTCAGCACGGCCTGTTGACGCTTACCCACAGCAGTGCTACCCTGCTTCCAGCTAGCGACTGATGGCTGACTGCTGTTGGAGGTGGAAGTGGAGGAGGAGGCGGCGGAAGAGGTGAAGTATGGGTTGGAGCCAGTAATATAGCTGCTGGAGGAGACCCTGATGGAAGTAGGGCCCACAATCCTGGGCGTGGGTAGCACCTGTGCTATCCCAGGATATGACTCACTCCCGGTCTTTACAATATTCACCCAGTGTGAGGTCACGGAAATGTAGCGTCCCTGGTCACCAGCGCTTGTCCATGTGTCCGTGGTGAGGTGGACCTTGCCAGTAAGTGCATTGGTCAGGGCATGGGGATGTTCTGGGACACATGCTGGTGTAAGGTGGGCACGGCACACAGTGAAAAATAGTGGTGGCTGGGGACTACGTCCCGAGGGACGGCCGCTGACATAAGGCCGAGGAAGGCCTCGGTGTCCTCAAGCCTAAATGGCAACATTTCAAGGGCCAGTAATTTCAAAAGTTGCGCAATTAGTGCTATGGCCTGTGGATGGGTGTCTGGGTATTTGTGCTTGCATTCAAATGCCTGTGTTATTGACATTTGCACGCTGCGCTGGGACAAGGAAGTGGATGTTGTTGCTGACGGTTCATGCAAAGGTCCAGGTGCAGGGCGAGGGACGTTCGGGCCTACACCTTTGACAGGGGATTGGCCAGCAGTGTGTAACACAGGGGAAGTTGAGGCAGTGGTGGGACCCGTAGACGCAGAGTGTGGACCCAGGCGTTTGGCCCACTTATAAGGGTGCTTGGGTGCCGTGTGGCAGATCATGCTGGTGGTGGTGAGGCTGCTAGTGTTCACGCCCCGACTCACTTTGGTACGGCACAGGTTGCAAACTATCACTCTTTTGTCGTCTGTGCTTTCCTCAAAAAAGTGCAATACAGCGGACAACATACCCCTTGGCAAGGTAGATTTATGCATGGGGGTGCTCGGGGTAATGGTTGCGTGCCTGTTTGGGGTGGGCCGACATCTCACTTTTGCAACCCCACTGCCTCTTCCAAACTGTTGCGGTGCTACGGATCCCTCCCCTGTGTACTGCTGTCCTTGCTCGGCTTTTCATCTTCCCATGTTGGGTCAGTGACCTCATCGTCCACCACCTCCTCTTCCACTTCCTTACTCTGCTTATCCTCCTGACTTGACCTAACCTCCACCTCATTGATTGACAACTGTGTCTCATCTTCATCCACCTCATGAACAAATGATTGCCGTTCACCACCATCATCTTCTTGAGACTGTGAAGGCTCAAGAGGTTAGGAATAAGGGCACAGTATCTCAGTTACCTCTTCAAGCGTGCTTGGCGAGAGAGCCAAACCAAGTCCTGGCGATGAAAAGAGGTCAAGTAAATATCCGAGTGTGGGATCACTTGTTTGGCCAGATGCGACATAGTGGGAGGAAGGAGGATCAGAGTGAGGATTTGGTTGACCAGACTCTTAGCTACGGAGACTGGACTTCGTGGAAGAGTGGGTGGTGCTTAAATGACTGGAGGCATTATCTTCTGCAATCCAACCAACCACCTGTTCGCACTGGTCCGACTTGGACAGTGTTGTCCTGAGCCACCCAGCTAAGTTGGACATAAAGCTGGGTAAGGTCAATTTTTTTGTTCTTTCTGGTGCACTGGCAGCAGGCACAGTTTCATTGCTCCCAGGGACACGGCCTCTGCTTGCACCATCAGCATCATGCCCACTGCCACAGCCTCTGCTTGCACCATCAGCATCACGCCCACTTTCCTGTCCCTTTGTGCTCTTCATATTAATGGTTTTGTCTGTAGATGTGGCACAGATTGTTTTACTGTCCGCCAAAGACACAGTTTTCTGATGCAGGACAGTACTGGATACATAAAAACCCAGACTTTGGGCAGTACACTAGACCAGAGATAATGTATTTTTTACAATACACACTCTATTGACTTGCTTTAAGGTACTGGATACCGAAAAATACTGATTTTGGGCAATATGCTAGCCCAGAAATAATGTAATTTTTTACAATACACACTGTATTGGCTTCCAATAATGTACTGGATACAGAAACACATGTTTTAGCCACTACACTAGGCCAGAGATAATGTAATTTTTACAATACACACTGTATTGGCTTGCTGTAATGTACTAGATACAGAAAAATAAATATTTTCGGTACTACACTAGGCCACAGATATTGACATTTTTACAATAAACACTGTATTGGCTTGCTATAATATACTGGATACAGAAAAATAAATATTTTCGGCACTACACTAGAACACAGATGATTAAATTTTTACACTACACTAGGCCACAGATAATGAAATTTTTACACTACACACTGTATTGGCTTGCTGTAATGTACTTGATACAGAAAAATAAATATTTTTGGCACTACAGTAGGCCACAGATAATGAAATTTTTACACTACACACTGTATTGGCTTGCTTAAATGTACTGGATACAGAAAAATGAATATTTTCGGCACTACACTAGGCCACAGATAATGAAATTTGGGTAACGTGGATTTTTTTGTTCTTTCTGGTGCACTGGCAGCAGGCACAGTTTCATTGCGCCTTGGGCCACGGCCTCTGCTTGCGCCATCAGCATCACGCCCAGTGCCACAGCCTCTGCCTGCACCACCAGCATCATGCCCACTTCCCCGTCCCTTTGTGCTCTTTATAATAATAGTTTTGTCTGTAGATGTGGCACAAATTGATTTACTGTCAGCTAAAGACACAGTTTTCTGATGCAGGACAGTACTGGATACAGAAAAACCCAGATTTTGGGCACTACACTAGACCAGAGATAATGTAATTTTTACAATACACACTGTATTTGCTTCCAATAACGTACTGGATACAGAAAAACACAAGTTTTGGCCACTACACTAGGCCAGAGAGTATGTAATTTTTACAATACACACTGTATTGGCTTGCTATAATATACTGGATACAGAAAAATAAATATTTTCGGCACTACACTAGAACACAGATGATTAAATTTTTACACTACACACTGTTTTGGCTTGCTATAATGTACTGGATACAGAAAAAAAAATATTTTCGGCACTACACTAGGCCACAGATAATGAAATTTTTACACTACACACTGCATTGGCCTGCTGTATTGTACTGGATACTAGTGTTGAGCGCGAATATTCGAAAAGCAAATTTTTTTAGCGAATATCGGCACTTCTCTAATTCGCGAATATTTCGAATATAGCGCTATAAATTCGCTATTTCGAATATTCGTTTTTTTTTTTTTTAGTTATATTTTTTTCTTTCCCACTTCCCAACAGTAGTTCTTACCTGTCCTGAGGATTCCTGGCTTCCTGGCTGCTCTAGTCAGTGCCCATTGCCGCTTCTGCCGACTTCCGTGCTCATGGAGCGTCCCCATCCATGGGAACGTCTCCATATACTAAAATGTACTGTCGGATTTGAGGAATTACGTTGAAATCGCAATGCGATTAATTCAAGTTATATTAATCGCATTGCGATTTCAACTTAGAGCTGGGTTTATAATGGGTCAGCTTGCTAGAATGAGCGAAGTTAACGAATATGGAATATAGCAGCACTGCTAAGTTGAATTCGCAATGCGATTAATTTAACTTGAAGTAATCGCATTGCGATTTCAACTTAGCACTGCTATCTTACATAGGCTAGAATTAACGAATATGGAATATAGCAATGCGATTACTTCAAGTTAAATTAATCGCATTGCGAATTCAACTTAGCACTGCTGCTATATTCCATATTCGTTAACTTCGTTAATTCTAGCAAGCTGACCCATTATAAACAGAGCTCTAAGTTGAAATCGCAATGCGATTAATATAACTTGAATTAATCGCATTGCGATTTCAACGTAATTACTCAAATCCGACAGTACATTTTAGTATATGGAGACGTTCCCATGGTGATGGGGACGCTCCATGAGCACAGAAGTTATTGTTGGCTTGGTAGAATTAGCGAATAGCGAATATGACGAATGTATTCGTCATATTCCTCAAAACGAAGATAACGAAGTATTCTACATCTTCGTTTTAGCTACCTATTCGTCTCGTCATCGTCAACTTCGCTATTCGCTAATTCTAGCAATCAAATAGGAAGGTTGACTTACCAGACAACTGTGTTAAATTCGCTATGCGATTTTTTTTTAATACAATAATTATATTACTTGATAAAATTATTATAAGTATTCTATTTATTAAAAAAATAATAATCGCATAGCGAATTTAACACAGCTGTCTCTATAGTCAACCTTCCTATTTGATTGCTAGAATTAGCGAGATTGACGAATAGGTAGCTAAAACGAAGATGTAGAATACTTCGTTATCTTCGTTTTGAGGAATAGACGAATACATTCGTCATATTCGTCATCCTCGCTAATTCTAGATATGAAACCAATAGGAAAGTAGCCTTAAGTATAAATCGCAATATGCGATTATTTAAATCGCATGTTAATCGCGATAACTAGAAAAAATGACGAATATTCGATTTCGACGAATATGAAACGAATATTCATTCGAATATTCGCGAATTTCGTCAAAATCGAATATGGCACCTGCCGCTCATCACTACTGGATACAGAGAAATACCAATTTTTGGCACTACACTAGGACACAGATAATGAAATTTGTACAATACACACTGTATTGGCTTGCTTTAATGTACTGGATACAGAAAAATAAATATTTTTGGCACTACACTAGAACACAGATAATGAAATTTTTACACTACACACTGTATTAGCTTCCTATAATGTATTGGATACAGAGAAATACAAATTTCTGGTACTACAATAGGCCACAGATAATGAAATTTGTACAATACACAATGTATTGGCTTGCTATAATGTACTGAATACAAAAAAAAATAAAATATTTTCGGCACTACACTAGGCCACAGATGATGACATTTTTACACTACACACTGAATTGGTTTGCTGTAATGTACTGGATAAAGAGAAATACCAATTTTCGGCACTACAGTAGGCCACAGATAATGAAATTTTTACACTACACACTGCATTGGCTTGCTGTAATTTACTGGATATAGAGAAATAAAGATTTTCGGCACTACACTAGTTCAGAGATAATGTAATTTTTACACTACACACTGCATTGGCTTGCTGTAATGTACTGGATACAGAAAAAATAAAGATTTTCGGCACTACACTAGCCCAGAGATACCCACAATACACACTGTATTCGGATGTAAATCTATATTAGATACAAATTTGTCCCAAATAAAATATATTCTCTTCGGGAATACTGTATATTCGGTTGCGGCCTAAAAGCACACACAGATGTGCCCAAAACTAGTTAACTATGGGAAAAATATAAATCACTCTCTTCTGAAGTTATTAATATACCGGTTGTGGACACACAGAAGTTGCACAAGTTAGGTTGATTTCCCCAGAAAAAATACTTTCTCTGATGGTGCAGTGTATATCTCAGTACCAGGCACACTGTAGTGAATAAGCCCCTTTTTATAATGTCTGCCCAACACACTGCTTTATGATGGCGTATTGTAGATGTCACTAATCTGAAATCTTTCTGTCTTTTAGAAGTTAAAAAAGCGATTTTCAAGCCCTGCACTATCTGTCCCTTTCTGGTGACACCTGATAGTGGTGAAGCAAACCCCTTCTTAAAAAGAAAAAAAAAAAAAAGGTGCTGCACTGCTGTCAAACACACACTGTAGTCCTTAAAAGGACTGTTAGGTCGTTCAATATGGTTTTTGGAGTAAAATCAGTAAGTTTAGATCAAAACGCTATCTGTCCCTGCCTACTGTCTGCTCTCCCTGACACTGAATGAGCCGAGCGCCGGACCTCAGCTCCTATATGAAATGGTATCACGTATTCCGGCCAGCCAATCAGTGTAATGCTTACTGCTAACATTGCTATGGCCTTACACTGAGGGGAATTACTTATCTGGACCTTGATTGGCTGCTTTGAAGGCGGGGAGGAGACTCGAGCGATGTGACGAGTACACGTGGTGCTCAGCCGAGTAAAGCCGAGCGCCGAGCATAGCGATGCACGAGCCGAACCAATGCTCGGACGAGCATGCTCGATCATCACTAGAAAGGACCTTTCATTAGGGTAAAAACTAAGTATGCTGACATGTAGAGCAGCACCCAGGGATCTCTCTGCCCTTACTATTATCCCTGGGCGCCGCTCCATTCTCCCAGTATAGCCTCCGGTATCTTCTGTGACTTGGTTATACTAGGCGGAGCCTAGTATCACTTGGTTATACTAGGCGTATCCCAGGCTGTAGCGCTGACCAATCACAGCACTCAGCTCACAGCCTGGGAGTTTTTTTCAGTTTGCCAGTGCTAAAAGGATAGTGAGTGAGTCTACCATACTTGAAAGAACTTTGGACAATATGACGTAAATGTTCAGTCAAAGACGTTATCCCTCTTGTGTGATGCACATACAGTGTATGCACATTGACCAAAGGAATAGAGGACAACTTTTTCATCAAAGTAGGAGGGATAATAACAATATACCCTTTATTTAAACTAACAATGAGGCTAGTCCACACATTAGTAGGATTATTAACAGACACTGAACTATTCTTTCTAGTGGTAATTTTGCAGCCTTTCCACAAAAACCTCTTATGTCATATAGAAGAGAACGGAATTTCAAGGATAGGCTGGTGAAAAGCGATATTGGACCTAGTAAAAACATTCGACAAACATTTTTATCCTCTAAAAAAACTGGTCTGTTTTCCCTGCCTACACTGCGTTAATTGTAAATACATGGTGCAAGGACTGGAATTTGTACATCCGACTGATAATACTGTTCACAAACATATTGACCTGTGATTCTAGTTTTGTTATCTACATTTTGTGGTGCCCGTGTAATTTACTTTACGTGGGCGAAACTATGTGTGACTTAAAGAAAAGAATGAATCAGCATCGCTATACCATTAGAAAAAAACGGAAGGAATTATCGGTGCCTCATCACTTTGTTGAGATGGGGCATACTGAAAGAGACCTCAAATTTATGATCATTGATCATATCCCCCAATCTCGTACTGAAGGGAATCGCACTAGAATGTTAAAAAACAAGAATCTGAGTGGATTTTTAAATTGCAGATGTTAAAACCTAATGGCCTCAATGTGGAAAATAAACCTTGGTTATATATATAATTTTCTGTTCCCCTGGATCTGTCTACAGCAACAGTATTGAGAAAACTGTTATTATTATGATGTATTTAATTTTCTTATCTTCAATTTTACATTCCATGGATGGAGGGGTCTCGCTCACCATGTTGTGTTTCAGTGATTTGGATTTGGCTTTCCTTGTAGAATTCAAGAATATTACTGTTTGGAGATTTTGTCATCTGGTATCTGTACACATTATGCGTTTTTTCTAATTGCTTTTACTATGTTACTCAAATGGGACACTTCTTGTCCGCTGATGGTGAAAGCGCGGACGGGGTTGAGACGTTGAGTGCGGTTGTTGCCGTGCCTCACGTGTCCCCTCACTGCACAACGTGACTGGTAGTGTTGAGCGAACAGTTCGAGCATAGTTCAACATTTTCAAAAAAGTTCAGGTTCGGGTCCGTTGTTTGGTGATTTCTTCCCACTTTCTGAAGGGCTGCACAGCAGCCAATCAGCTAGTGTTTTACTTCTTGACCTAAAAGCCCATCACAGCCATGCCTACTAATGGCATGGCTGTGATTGGCCAAGTGCAGCATGTGACCCAGCCTCTATTTAAGCTGGAGTCACGTAGCTGGAGTCAGAGAGAGAGGACGCAGCTTCTGTGAGGGCGAGATTAGGTAGGGAAAAGTCAGCAAAAGCACCTAATGAAGTGATCGATCTACAGCTGTGAATGATCCAACTTCTACTAGTTAATTCCTCACTGTTTTTTAGGCTGCACAGAGCGTTTTTCTGTCACCTTTTTTCTGGGGTGATCGGCGGACATTTTGTGATTTGTGCTGCACCAGAACAAGCTGCCACCAAGTCCATCAATCTATCAATACTAGTTTTTTGTTGCTATATCCTACATCAGGGTCTTGGCTGTGCTTATTGTCACCCCTAGAAACTCAGGATAGCAATTTCTATATTTTATTAAGTGGTTAAATACAATTGCCCAAATACCAATCCCCTAAATCTGGTGTTCCAGCTGTGGCTAGCCAAGTATAATACTGTCTGCTGTCTGGCAAAGGATAGATTATTTTCTGCGGTGAAATTCAATTGCCAAAATAGCAATACCATAAATCTGGTGTCCCAGCAGTGGCTGGTCAAGTGTAATACTGTCTGCTGTCTGGCAAAGGATAGATTATTTTCTGTGGTGAAATTCAATTGCCAAAATAGCAATACCATAAACCAGTGGTTTCAGCTCAGGCTGGCAAAGTATAATAGTGTCCGCCAAAACATATATTTTGTTCTGGGGTGAAATTCAATTGCCAAAATAGCAATACCCTGAATCTGTTGTCCCAGCTGTTGCAGGCCAAGATTCATAGTGTCCGCCAAAACATATATTTTGTTCTGGGGTGAAATTCAATTGCCAAAATAGCAATACCCTGAATCTGTTATCCCAGCTGTTGCAGGCCAAGTGTAAATCTGTCCATAAAAGGATACCTTTCATCCAGGGCCTAAATACTAGCCCTAAAAGAGATATTCCCCTAAATCCGTGGTTACTGCTGTGCCTGGATTAGTGTAATACGTAACATAAATAAATAGGCAGATAGTGTTAGGTGCCTGTAAAAAAATCAATACATTGAGGCTAAATTTGAATTTGAAATCAATACATTGGGCTAAATATGTTTTTTCTTATTGTGGTGCTTGGTGAACGGTAACAATGAGGAAAACATCTAGTAAGGGACGTGGACGCGGTCGTGGTGGTGTTAGTGTACCCTCTGGTGCTGGGAGAGGACGTGGCCATTCTGCCACAGCCACACGTCCTAGTGAACCAACTACCTAAGGTTCCAGTACCCGCCAGAATTTACAGTGATATTTGGTGGGGCTCAATGCCGTTCTAAGGATGGTAAGACCTGAGCAGGTACAGTCACTAGTCAATTGGATGGCCGACAGTGGATCCAGCACATTCACAACATTATCTCCCACCCAGTCTTCTGCAGAATGCGCACAAGTGGCGCCTGAAAACCAAGCCCATCAGTCTGTCACATCACCCCCATGCATATCAGGGAAACTGTCTGAGCCTCAAGTTATGCAGCAGTCTCTTATGCTGTTTGAAGACTCTGCTGGCAGGGTTTCCCAAGGGAATCCACCTAGCCCTTCCCCAGTGGTGGAAGACATAGAATGCACTGATGCACAACCACTGATGTTTCCTGATGATGAGGACATGGGAAAACCACCTCATCGGAGTCCGCATGTCTCTGATGATGACGAAACACAGGTGCCAACTGCTGCGTCTTTCTGCAGTGTGCAGACCGAACAGGAGGTCAGGGAGGAAGACTGTGTGGAAGACGATGCAGGGGACGATGAGGTCCTAGACCCCACATGGAATGAAGGTCGTGCCAGTGACTTTCATAGTTCAGAGGAAAAGTCAGTGGTGAGACCGAGCCAACAGCGTAGCAAAAGAGGGAGCAGGGGGCAAAAGCAGAACAGCCGCCGCCAAGAGAGTTCGCCTGCTACTGGCCATCGCCACCAGAGACCGAGCACCCCAAAGGCAGCTTCAAGGAGTTCCCTGGCATGGCACTTCTTTAAACAATGTGCTGACGACAAGACCCGAGTGGTTTGCACGCTGTGCCATCAGAGCCTGAAGCGAGGCATTAACGTTTTGAACCTTAGCACAACCTGCATGACCAGGCATCTATATGCAAAGCATAAACTGCAGTGGAGTAAACACCTTAAAAGCAAGGAACTCACTCAGGCTCCCCCTGCTCCCTCTTCTGCTGCTGCCTCAGCCTCTTCCTCCGCCTCGGAAGGAACGTTGGCACCTGCCGCCTACCAAACAGATGATGTGCCACCGACAACACCACCTGCTTCACCAAGCATCTCCACCATGTCACACGGCAGCGTTCAGCTCTCCATCTCACAAACCTTGGCGAGAAAGCGTAAATTCCCATCTAGCCACCCTCGAGCCCTGGGCCTGAATGCCAGCATTTCTAAACTACTGGCCTTTGAAATGCTGTCATTCAGGCTGGTGGACACAGACAGCTTTAAACAGCTGATGTCCATGGCTGTCCCACAGTATGTTGTTTCCAGCCGCCACTACTTCTCCAAGACAGCCATGCCTTCCCTGCACAACCAAGTATCCGATAAAATCAAGTGTGCACTGCGCAACGCCATCTGTGGCAAGGTCCACCTAACCACAGATACGTGGACCAGTAAGCACGGCCAGGGACGCTATATCTCCCTAACTGCACACTGGGTAAATGTAGTGTTGGCTGGGCCCCAGGCAGAGAGTTCCTTGGCGCACGTCCTTCCGCCGCCAAGGATCGCAGGGCATCATTCTTTGCCTCCTGTAGCCTCCTCCTCCTATTCGGCTTCTCCTCCTCTGCTTCCACCAGCTCATCCAGTCAGCAACACACCTTCACCACCAACTTCAGCACAGCCCGGGATAAACGTCAGCAGGCCATTCTGAAACTCATATGTTTGGAGGACAGGCCCCACACCGCGCAGGAGTTGTGGCGGGGTATTGAACAACAGACCGACGAGTGGTTTTTGCCAGTGGGCCTCAAGCCTGGCCTGGTGGTGTGCGATAATGGGCGAAATCTTGTCGCAGATCTTGGACTAGCCGGTTTGACGCACATCCCTTGCCTGGCGCATGTGCTGAATTTGGTGGTGCAGAAGTTCATTCACAACTACCCCGACATGTCAGAGCTGCTGCATAAAGTGCGGGCCGTCTGTGCGCGCTTCCGGCGTTCACATCCTGCCGCTGCTCGCCTGTCTGTGCTACAGCGGAACTTCGGCCTTCACGCTCACCGCCTCATATGCGACGTGCCCACCAGGTGGAACTCCACCTTGCACATGCTGGAGAGATGTGCACCACTTCACCACCAATGATTGGGCCTCCATGCGAGACCTGTGTGCCCTGTTGCGCTGTTTTGAGTACTCCACCAACATGGCCAGTGGCTACGACACCGTTATCAGCGTTACAATACCATTTCAATGTCTCCTTGAGAAAATGCTTAGGGCGATGATGGAAGAGGAGGTGGCCCAGGAGGAGGAGGATGAGGGGTCATTTTTAGCACTTTCAGGCCAGTCTGTTAGAAGTGGCTCAGAGGGAGGTTTTTTGCAGCAGCAGAGGCCAGGTACAAATGTGTCCATGCATTTAATACATTTACACAAATAACTTAAAATAATAAATCTAAAATACTAAAAGAGTAATACACCAGTGGTTCGGATAAGTCCAAGACTCGGAGGGGGGACCACTGGACAGTCCACTAGCAAAAAGTATGGTCCACTCGCTTGAGATGTAGTGATATAGTGATTGAGGACTGAGGTAAGCAGTTGATACTGGTGTTGGAGTAGAAGTACTAGAGGTATGGAATATACACAGCGGTCCTTTTACTCAAGTTTGATATATACAGTGCCCATTAAAGTACTTTACCGCATCCTGTTGATATCTCTGACCGGACCGCGCGCGGCGTCCCGTGCTGGCTTCTCGGTCTGGTGCGGCATCTCATGTGATCAGCTGAATCCACGTGACTGTGACGTAGTTGGAGTGGGCAGTGTTTTCGCAGGTCCTTGAGGAAGGACAATGTGAATGCGACTCACATTTAAGGCCGCTGTGGGCGGTGTTTTCGCAGGTCTTTGAAGAAAGACAATGTGGATGGAACTCACATTTAAGGCCGATATGAGTGCAGATCACGGCACTATTGCATGTCACGTAGTATTTTATATTTACTATTTTAAGTTATTTGTGTAAATGTAATAAATGCATGTATATCTACATTGGGTCCATCTGATCCCTATATTTATGTGTGCCCCCATTCCTTTTTCTTCCATTACTAACGCTTTCTGGCCTGGGTGTTGCCAGGGGTGAGCACCATAGCATATTGTTATACCAAGTGAGCCACTGTACATTCATATCAGGTACAAATGTGGCCAGCCAGGGCCCACTACTGGAGGACGAGGAGGAGGTGGAGGAGGAGGATGAAGCAGGTTCACAGCGGGTTGGCACCCGACACAGCTCAGGCCCATCACTAGTGCGTGGCTGGGGGGATACGGAGGACGATGACGATACGCCTCCCACAAAGGACAGCTGGTCCTTACCTCTGGGGAGCCTGGCACACATGAGCGACTACATGCTGCAGTGCCTGCGCAACGACAGCAGAGTTGCCCACATTTTAACGTGTGCGGACTACTGGGTTGCCACCCTGCTGGATTCCAGGTACAAAGACAATGTGCCCACCTTACTTCCTGCACTGGAGTGTGATAGGAAGATGCGCGAGTACAAGTGCACGCGGGTAGATGCGCTCCTGAGAGCATTCCCAAATGTCACAGGGGAACAGGTGGAAGCCCAAGGCGAAGGCAGAGGAGGAGCAAGAGGTCGCCAACGCAGCTGTGTCACGGCCAGCTCCTCTGAGGGCAGGGTTAGCATAGCAGAAATGTGGAAAAGTTTTGTCTACACGCCACAGCTAACTGCACCACCACCTGATACGGAACGTGTTAGAAGAAGGCAGCATTTCACTAACATGATTGAACAGTACGTCTGCACACCCCTCCACGTACTGACTGATGGTTCGGCCCCATTTAACTTCTAGGTCTCCAAATTGTCCACGTGGCCAGAGTTAGCATTTTATGCCTTGGAGGTGCTGGCCTGCCCGGCGGCCAGCGTTTTGTCTGAACGTGTATTCAGCACGGCAGGGGGCGTCATTGCTGACAAACGCAGCCGCCTGTCCACAGCCAACGTGGACAAGCTGACGTTCATAAAAATGAACCAGGCATGGATCCCTGGTCCCTCCCTTGTGCAGAATAGACATTTATAACTGCCCCCCCCCCCCCCTCAAACATGTATTCTTGTACTCCGGGGCACTTCTTTATTGAATCCTCATTTTTTTAACTTTACCATGATCTTGCGGTGCAACCCAAAGTTGAATGAACCTCTCCTCAATCTGGGCGCCGGGGCCTAAATAACTGAAAGTGGCCTTCTCCAGTGGTGGGTGATATAACGCCTTATTCCTTGATTTGGGACCTCTCTCCTCTGTCTGGGTGCTGGGGCCTAAATAACTGAAAGTGGCCTTCTCCAGTGGTGGGTGATATGACGCATGATTCCTTGCTGTGGGACCTCTCTCCTCTGTCTGGGTGCTGGGGCCTAAATAACTGAAAGTGGCCTTCTCCAGTGGTGGGTGATATGACGCCTTATTCCTTGCTGTGGGACCTCTCTCCTTTGTCTGGGTGCTGGGACCGAAATAACTGAAAGTGGCCTTCTGTGGTGGTGGGTGATATGACGCATGATTCTCTGCTATGGGACCTCTCTCCAATTGATATTGGTTAATTTATTTATTTTATTTTATTTTATTTTAATTCATTTTCCTATCCACATTTGTTTGCAGGGGATTTACCTACATTTTGCTGCCTTTTGCAGCCTTCTAGCCCTTTCCTGGACTATTTTACATCCTTTTTAGTGCCTAAAAGTTTGGGTCCCCATTGGCTTCAATGGGGTTCTGGTTCGGGATAAAGTTCGGGTCGAGTTCGGATCCCGAACCCGAACAATTTCGGGAATTTCGGCCGAACTTCTCGAACCCGAACATCCAGGTGTTTGCTCATCTCTAGTGACTGGCAGTGCACATGTAAGTGACACGCCAGCTGCGGTATTACCTGAGGACTACGTGATCCCTGACTTTTTTGACACGTGTCTCCTATTTACCACACTACTTTTTGTGAATGAACTGCATAGATCAGGTGACTTGCCATATGAACGATCACATGTAGATGACGCAGAAAGATACTGACATGTGCAATGAATTGACTGATACGCCTTTCTCTGGTGTCTACAACTCCATTACCTGGAACATTGCAATAGATGAGCGACCTCGCCTCCATCCACGATCTAACACAGTTCACACAGGTGTTTATTAATCACTGATTATTATCAATTATGTACTAGTACAGCTGTTTGATGTTCATATGTAATGAAATATTACTCCTTTGGATACATGACACTATGCACTTTATTTATGGAAGTGAATGTTTTTATCTATGAATTAATGTTTTGATATAATTGGCACTTATGTATGTTAATGTCCCAACACCCTATAAACATCTAACATGATCTGATGTATATTGCTTGATAGTGATCCCAGTAAGTGGATTGAAACGTCGCACGGGTGAATAAAGGCTCCCACTTATTTTCACAATTTGGGAGTGCTGCGTCTATCTGTCTATCTGTCTATCTATCCATCTAATCATCTATCCATCTAATCATCTATCCATCTAATCATCTATCTATCTAATCATCTATCTATCTAATCATCTATCTATCTACTGTAAGGCTGAGGTAATACTTAAGTTATTTGGTCAGTTTTGGCCCTATGACTGCCCAAATTCGCTCACCTTTACTCAGAGCTGATGGGTGGCGCCACACGTGATCTAGCTTGTATAGAGGCTGGTTCATATAATGCACCCGCCAGTCACAGCCATGCCATTACTATGCACGGCTGTGATGGCTTCTAAATGTCTACAGCTTAAAAGCTTGTTGATTGGCTGCCCTGCAGCCTTTTAAAAGTTTTATTAAATGCCCGAACACCAAACTTGAACCTGAACTTTTTCGGCAAAGTTTGGTGCGGGTCCGAACTTTACAGTGTTCGGCATGTATAGTGTTATTACGTTGATTCCCAAGCGACAGGTCACTGGTTCGAATCCAGGAGCACCTACTGTATGAAGAATATTTTCAAAGATAAAAGAAACAGCATCATTCAACACATCGATAGTGGTATCTCAGCCAAGAAATGGGTCTGTAAGAAACAAGGGAAAAATGGACTAGTAGATCAAAAAATTTAAGGAACTGTCAAGTTGGGTGGAGAAAGCCTGATAATATGGGGTTGTTTCATAGTTTTGCCTACTATGAATTATGGTCTTTTTTTTGCACTGTCCATTATGCATTTTGTATATTTGATCATCGTTTTTATCATATTACGAAATGTTTTTATGTTCACTTACTAATTATGTAATTAATCACGCACTGATGCTTTGCATTATGCAAGTTTATTGATGAATTGCTTGTCTTATATATATCTCACATATCACTGTTGTTCCTTGTTGTTGTTTTTTTGCCACATGGGTGAATAAATCCACATTTTATTTATTTTTTTGGAGTTTTGTCCAATCTTCTTTTTTCTACATTGAGCATACGTCCCTGGACACAGCACCCACTCTGTTGCTTGTTAGTTGGTGCCGCCATCTTTTTGCATTATTTTATATATATATATATATATATTTATTTATACGAAACTAACACCACTCCGATATAGTGAAAAAAACTTCTTCTTTTATTCACCCATGTAGAGCTACATTTCGGCTCCACATTAGAGCCTTTCTCAAGCTTCACTATATCAGAGTGCTGTTAGTTTTTTGTATTATTTTGGGGAAATTCAGCTTATTGCCATTGAACGTGCACCCCGTGAAGTTGTTTTCTCTCTTCAGTCAGTGCCGCCATTTTTCCTTCATCTATATATATATATATATATATATATTTATATATACACTCTTGACTTTCAGGCTCCATTTCTCACCATCCACTACAGCTTTGAATGCGAAACTACATTCATTTTATAGACAATCATCTTGGCTATCTCATTATATATATATATATATATATATATATATATATATATATATACCATATTTTTTGCCCTATAAGACGCACCGGCCCATAAGACGCACTTAGGTTTTTGAGGAGGAAAATAAGAAAAAAATTTGTTTTAACCAAAAGGTGTGCTTTTGGTGGGTTTTGAACTAATGGTGGTCTGTTGATGACACTACTATGGTGGATCTGTGGGTGGCACTGTTATGGGGGGATCTGTGGATGGCACTGTTATGGGGGTGATCTGTGAATGGCACTGTTATGGGGAGGGGTGATCTGTGGATGGCACTGTTATGGAGGGGGTCTGTGGATGGCACTGTTATGGGGGGGTGATCTGTGGATGGCACTGTCTGGAGGGGGATCTGTGGATGGCACTGTTATGGAGGAGGATCTGTGGATGGCACTGTTATAGAGGGGGATCCGTGGATGGCACTGTTATGGGGGGGTGATCTGTGGATGGCACTGTTATGGGGGGGTGATCTGTGGATGGCACTGTTATGGGGGGTGATCTGTGGATGGCACTGTTATGGAGGGGGATCTGTGGATGGCAATGTTATGGAGGGGGATCTGTGGATGGCACTGTTATGAGGGGTGATCTGTGGATGGCACTGTTATGGAGGGGATCTGTGGATGGCACTGTTATGGGGGGTGGATCTATGGATGGCACAGCTATATATGTGTCACCCACAGATCCCCCACCCCATAACAGTGCCATCCACATATCCCCCACCAAATAATAGTGGCATCCACAGATGCCCTCATATACCAGAGCTATGGTAAACCTGTGGGAGGGGCCGGTGTCATGCAAATGCGGTGGAGCGGTACGGTCACTGTACTCCGGCCCCACCACTCACTCACTGGGGCTGGAGATCGTAACTTCAATAAAAGCTATTATTATAAAATGTGGAGTCAGAAATATCACACAAGAAAGCTAGAGGCAGGGAAATTGGGTGCTACCCACCGGATAGAGTCACTCACTCCACCCCTAAAAAGAATTCAAAAAATGGAAAATGTTGATGGGGCACTCTCAAATTTAAAACCAAGTAGGGAACCAAAATTGAAAATAGAAATTTATTGAATAAAAGTGTATACACCAAATACACCAAGCCCCTATGCTACCAAATAAAATACCAATCAGTAGAAATGCATGGGTTAGCCACTTAGACTGCTGGTGAGAAATCTGTCAAACATGAGTAATGCACATTGCCCTTTACATTGGCCGCACCAGGAATGGTTAAAACTTGGGATGAATCTGGAAAAGGACCAAAGTATATCATTCAAAAGTGTAAATTGTACTCGTATGGATGACCAGTCCTTGAGATAAGATGAACCGTTGCCAATTAGATCTAATGTAGTACGAGCGGCGTCCCGCTCTAAGTGATACAGCAGCGGTGTCCCACTTCTTCAGTTCATATAGCGATCGCACATACAGTTCAATCAGAGTTATGGAACAGTCGTACCAGATGTTGGTGGGTTGAAAAGACTCCCTGCGAAGTGTTAGAGTGTTGATATGTTTGTATTGCAATCACACTCTGGTAACAAGGGTCCAGGTCAGATGGCGTTGACCACGCTCACGGCTTGTTCTGCACGTGGGTGCATCAATGAATGGATTTCAGGCCGTGATTTTCGCGCGGGTGGAGCCTCTCTTGAATACCACACATACAATCTTCTGGTATCTTTCTTAGGAGAATTTCGACTGAAGAAAAACTCTTATACTTTGGGGGGTCAGTCACCAGACGCGTTTCAGGGTTTGTCAGTTCACCCCTTCCTCAGTGGTTAACACCCCCATACATCACCCCTCCTTTTATAGGGGTCACAGTCATCCATAAAAGCTGGACTGGACACTTCAAGTTGTTTGGCAACGGTATATCTCTATTAAGGATTGGATAATCACAGCCGTTCTGTTTCTGAGTTTGTATTACAAGTGGAGGCTTATACGTCTGATAGTCATACGAAGTATCTATGGAACAGGATTGCCTTAAAGCAGCGTCTTAATAAAATGTCCTTTCATACAGATGTCCTCCTTTAGTCAATGTGTCCCATGCAAGAAAAACGCATATAAGTATCATGCGGTTTTGGTGCGATTTAGATGCGATTTTTTCAAAAATATTATTACATTGCACAAAATTCGTTGGACCATTATTGCTGGCTAGTAAAAGTAAATAAAAACAAAGTAAATAAAAAACATATGGCTAACATTGTCAAAGCCATAAAATGGATCATAATTAATATCTAAGATTATCAATATAAAATATTAGGAATGATTTTATAAAAAGATATTCGATTTTCATAAGATGATATTATTCTTCATTGTATTGTATTTTTGCTAGAAGTACTTAAAGGATGGGAGCCTGAGAAGAAAAAACTGGACCTGCTAAACGTGCGGTCAATTATCATCAGAGAGGGCCCCACCCGATCTCTTATAGAAAACCGAACAACTCAAATTCATCATTCAATCCTCCAGGTAATAAAGTGTTCAATTTAAATATCCTCTTGGTTTCCAATTTTGACATTTTTTCTATATGGTTACCCCCTCTCCAATCTTTCTGTATTTTATCTATCGCTGCAAATCTTATCCCCGTAGGGTCTTGTTTATGTTTCTGCTTAAAATGGTCAGAGCCGTCCCATTGAAATGAATGGAGCGGCTTGGGTGTAATTACACATGCTCACCGCTGCAGATGCCACGGCCAGCATGTAAACAATGACGAGGAGGCAGCGCTGGCACGGCGCTCGCCTTCTCTTCAAACAGCTGATCGGCGGGGGTGCCGGGTGTCGGACCCCCGCCGATCTGATATTGATGACCTATGCTGAGGATAGGTCATCAATAAATATAACTCGGATAACCCCTTTAAGCCTTCCTTCCAATGTTAATTGAGACCTAACTGCTTCCTTGCCCTGTTCATGGTTAATGATGGTGTATAAAGATTGCACATCTAAGGATCCCATGATCCAATTGTCACTCATTGTCAGACCCTCAACTATTTGTATAATCTGTGTAGTGTCTTTAGCATAGGACGGGACATTTTTTACTCTAGGTTGGAGCAACTCATCAATATATTTAGACAAGTTGGACTTCAATGATCCAATCCCCGTTACAATTGGACGTCCTGGAGGGTTTGCCTTACATTTGTGCACCTTGGGAAGACAATAAAAAATTGGGATACGTGGATATTTATTGGTTAAGAAACTATATTCTTCCTCATTTAGAATGCCCTTAGTCTTCCCTTTGTCACAAAAAGAGAGTAATTCCTTACAAAAAATCGTCTGTTGGGTCATTAGGGAGTCTTACATATGTGTCGCTGTCCGACAATTGTCTCATACATTCAGTGTCATATTTCGCAAGATCTTGTATGAATATGGAGCCCCCCTTGTCTGCTGGGCAGATCACAATCTCTTTTTCTTGTTGCAGTTCTTTTATAGCTTTAACCTCCATTTTTGATAGATTGTTACGTCTATATTTGACATTATTGGACATTTTCTTATATCATTTTCCACACATGTCCTGAAGCTTGCCATTTCTTGGCTGATTTCGTTTCTCGGATATTTATTTGAGTTCTTTTTACAAGAGGTATGTATAAATTGGTCATTATTAATTATCTCTCTACTTACTGGATTTTTAAGAAAATATTTCTTTAAGCAAAGACGTCTAATGAATTTTTCTACTCCTATGAAAGTGTCGAATTTATTAACAGTGATTGTTGGTGCAAATTTGAGGCCCTTATTTAATAATTGTTTTTGTGTTTCTGTTAGAGTTCTAGAACTAAGATTATTGATAGAGTCATTTTCTACTTCAATATTCTCTATCTGTACGGGTCCCTTCTTCTTCCTTCCTGTTCGTATTGCCCTTCCCTTTTTCCTTCGTACTTCCTCATCCTGGGTGAACGGTTGTGGTGATTGTAGTGTTCTTGTTGTGGGGTGTATTGTTGTGTGTAATTGGGTCTTCTGTCCATCTTCGGTTGATGTGATCTGTGTCCCTGATACTGGGATTGTGGTCTGTTTCTCAAGTTGTATTGGTGATCTCCTGAGTGGTTGGTGCCCTGTGTCTGTGTTCTGTCCTGTGGTAACCCTTGTCTCGTTCGTGTCCTGTGGTGTGGTGGTGTTTTGTCTAAAAAAGGTTGCCTTTCTTCTAATAGTTCAAAACGATTCTGTACTGGTATAGAGAATCTCGTGTTTTCAAGTGTATCTATGTCATTTCCCTTTTGTCTTTGTGTAACTTCCCTTCTTTGTTCTGTGTCAATTGTGTTTTTCTCTGTGTCATCCTTGCTCAAAATATCAATTTGGGGATTATAATGTAGTTTTTTTATCTTCTTTTCAATAATCTCTTGTTCCACTCTATCTAGGTTATTACATAATCTAGATTGCCAGAGATTATATTCATCACTCTTAGGGAACTGTTCTAGTACGGTCCTCATTTGATGCCTCTCTGATGATAATTAACCGTACGTCTGTTTAGCAGGTCCGTTTTTTTCTTCTCAGGGAGGCTCCTATCCTTTAAGTACTTCTAGCAAAATACAATACAATGAAGAATAATATCATCTTATGAAAATCGAATATCTTTTTATAAAATCATTCCTAATATTTTATATGGATAATCTTAGATATTAATTATGATCCATTTTATGGCTTTGACAATGTTAGCCATATGTTTTTTATTTACTTTGCTTTTATTTACTTTTACTAGCCAGCAATAATGGTCCAACGAATTTTGTGCAATGTAATAATATTTTTGAAAAAAATCGCATCTAAATCGCACCAAAACCGCATGATACTTATATGCGTTTTTCTTGCATGGGACGCATTGACTAAAGGAGGACATCTGTATGAAAGAACATTTTATTTAGAAGCTGCTTTAAGGCAATCCTGTCCCATAGATACTTCGTATGACTATCAGACGTATAAGCCTCCACTTGTAATACAAACTCAGAAACAGAACGGCTGTGATTATCCAATCCTTAATAGAGATATACCGTTGCCAAACAACTTGAAGTGTCCAGTCCAGCTTTTACGGATGACTGTGACCCCTATAAAAGGAGGGGTGATGTATGGGGGTGTTAACCACTGAGGAAGGGGTGAACTGACAAACCCTGAAACGCGTCTGGTGACTGACCCCCCAAAGTATAAGAGTTTTTCTTCAGTCGAAATTCTCCTAAGAAAGATACCAGAAGATTGTATGTGTGGTATTCAAGAGAGGCTCCACCCGCGCGAAAATCACGGCCTGAAATCCATTCATTGATGCACCCACGTGCAGAACAAGCCGTGAGCGTGGTCAACGCCATCTGACCTGGACCCTTGTTACCAGAGTGTGATTGCAATACAAACATATCAACACTCTAACACTTCGCAGGGAGTCTTTTCAACCCACCAACATCTGGTACGACTGTTCCATAACTCTGATTGAACTGTATGTGCGATCGCTATATGAACTGAAGAAGTGGGACACCGCTGCTGTATCACTTAGAGCGGGACGCCGCTCGTACTACATTAGATCTAATTGGCAACGGTTCATCTTATCTCAAGGACTGGTCATCCATACGAGTACAATTTACACTATTGAATGATACACTTTGGTCCTTTTCCAGATTCATCCCAAGTTTTAACCATTCCTGGTGCAGCCAACTTTGATTTTAAAGGGCAATGTGCATTACTCATGTTTGACAGATTCCTCACCAGCAGTCTAAGTGGCTAACCCATGCATTTCTACTGATTGGTATTTTATTTGTTAGCATAGGGGCTTGGTGTATTTGGTGTATACAATTTTATTCAATACATTTCTATTTTCAATTTTGGTTCCCTACTTGGTTCTAAATTTGAGAGTGCCAAAAAATGTTTGAATGTTTAGGCAATATTGAAGTGAGTGAGCGGTGGGGCCGGATTACAGTGACCGCACCGCCCCACCGCATTTGCAGTGACCCTCCCCCGTCCAGCTGATACATCGCAGTTTGCGATGCTACAGCATCGCATACTGTGATGTAAAATGGCAGCATTCGCCCCATATGACGCAGGGGACCCATGCGTCTTATGGGGCGAAAAATACGGTATACACATACTACAATGGACAGTACACTGTATATATACTACAGAGAATAGTCCACTGTATATATACTACAGAGATAGTCCACTGTATATATACTACAGAGTACAGTATACTGTATATATACTACAGAAGGCAGTATACTGTGTATATACTACAGAAGGCAGTATACTGTGTATATACTACAGAGGACAATATACTGTATATATACTACAGAGTACAGTATACTGTATATATACTACAGAGTACAGTATACTGTATATATACTACAGAAGGCAGTATACTGTGTATATACTACAGAAGGCAGTATACTGTGTATATACTACAGAGGACAATATACTGTATATATACTACAGAAGGCAGTATACTGTGTATATACTACAGAAGGCAGTATACTGTATATATACTACAGAAGGCAGTATACTGTGTATATACTACAGAAGGCAGTATACTGTGTATATACTACAGAGGACAGTACACTGTATATACAGGTGAAACTCGAAAAATTTGAATATTGTGCAAAGTTCATTTATTTCAGTAGTGAAACTTAAAAGGTGAAACTAATATATGAGATAGACTCATTACATGCAAAGTAAGATATTTCAAGCCTTTATTTGTTATAATTTGGATGATTGTGGCTTACAGCTTATGAAAACCCCAAAGTCACAATCTCAGGTACCCTTTGCCCAGGGGTTATGGATTAATTAGCTGACTAGAGTGTGAAACTTTGAACATTTTCGCAAAATTCTAATTTTAAGTTGCATTACTGAAATAAATGGACTTTTGCACAATATTCAAATTTTTCGCGTTTCACCTGCATACTAAAGACAGGACAGTATACTGCTACAGATGGATCTGGATAGATTGGAGCTTGGGCAGAGAAGTGGCAGATGAGGTTTTATACTGACAAATGTAAGGTTATGTACATGGGAAGGAATAATGCAAGTCACTTGTATATACTAAGGCCTCATGCACACGACCGTTGTTGTGGTCTGCGTCCAAGCTGCATATTTTGCGGCTCGGCGCGGACCCATTCACTTCAATGGGGCGGCAAAAGATGCGGACAGCACTCCGTGTGCTGTCCGCATCCGTTGCTCCATTCCGTGCCCCCGCAAAAACATAGAACATGTCCAATTCTTGTCCATTTTGAGGACAAGAATAGGCATTTCTACAATGGGCCGCATTCCATTCCGCAAATCGTGGAATGGAACGCGGAGCAGATTCCGTGTTTTGTGGATCCGTGGTTTGCGGACCGCAAAACACCAACGGTCGTGTGCATGAGGCCTTAATGGCAAAGCAATAGGTTACACTGACATGGAAAAGACTTATGAATTTTAGTGAACAGCAAACTAAGCTGCAGTAACCAGCGTCAGGCAGCTGCTGCCAAGGCCAATGAGATAATGGGATGCATCATAAGGGGCATAGACACCTGTGATTAGAACATAGTCCTACCACTTTACACATCACTGGTCAGACCACACATGGAGTACTGTGTACAGTTCTGGGCTCCTGTGAACAAGGCAGACATAGCAGAGCTGGAGAGGGTTCAGAGGAGGGCAACTAAAGTAATAACTGGAATGAGGGATCTACAGTATCGTGAAAGGTTATCAAAATTAGGGTTATTCACTTTAGAAAAAAGACGACTGAGGGGAGATCTAATAACTATGTATAAATATATCAGGGGTCAGTACAGAGATCTCTCCCATCATCTATTTATCCCCAGGACTGTGACTGTGACGAGGGGACATCCTCTGCGTCTGGAGGAAAGAAGGTTTGTACACAAACATAGAAAATGATTCTTCATGGTAAGAGCAGTGAGACTATGGAACTCTCTGCCTGAGGAGGTGGTGATGGTGAGTACAATAAAGGAATTCAAGAGGGGACTGGATGTATTTCTGGAGTGTAATAATATTACAGGCTATAGCTACTAGAGAGGGGTAGTTGATCCAGGGAGTTATTCTGATTGGAGTTTCCCTTAAAATGAGTTAAATTGGCTTCTACGTACCTCACAGTTTTTTTTTTGCCTTCCTCTGGATCAACTTGCCACATGACAGGCCAAACTGGGTGGATAGATATCATTTTTCAGCCTTATAAACATAGGGGGAAATTCTTAAAACAGGTATAAAGAAGAATTGGCTTTGTTGCCCATAACAAACCAATCAGATTCCACCCTTCCTTTTTGACAGCTCCTTTGGAAAACGAAAGGTGGGATCTGATTGGTTGCTAAGTCAGTTCTACTTTACACCAGTTTGATAAATGACCCCATATGTTACTATATCTGACAGCTTCAAATAATCTGCAGAAAGTCTACATTTAAAGGGGTTCAGCTCTGAACCCGGAAATATAATCTTCTTCAGGCAGCCCCTCTGATATTAGCATCGGAGCATTTAATGCTCTGATGCTCTCCCTTACCTGCGCAGAATCTTAAAATTCCATATCCTGCATAAATTGTTTAAAATTCTAATTTAATTTACAAATTTTCAGAAAACTTACTTAATGCTGCAAGAGCTGAGAGGAGGCTGACGATTCCACCCTGGAAGACCATTTTTCACCTCTTGAAGACTGCTGCTTACAGTGTACGATTCTCTGTCCTGGATGCTTTATATACACAATGCTCATCACAGTGTACACATATAGAGCACTGCCAAGGGCGTTGTCAAGCCAAATGATTGTGATTGGTGCACATTCCACTTGCTGGTAAATGTCTGTGATATGCATCACAGTGAGAGCAGGAGTAAGGTAAGAAAGGAGAGTATTTTATATTTTTTTTTTTACATGTCACTTTGGGGAAACATATCACTGAGGAGCTATGGCGCTCAGGTGCATTATCACTGCTGGGGCACTACAGGGGCCAGGGGCAGTATAACTACTGGAGTGGCTTTGGGAATGTTTTTTTCTTTTTTTCGGCAATCTGGCTGTGATTGGCCAGTGCAGCATGTGACCCAGCCTCTATATACGCTGGATGTCATGTAGCACCGCACGTCATGTCAGCTCTTAGTAGTGCAAGGATAGGAAGCAGGCTGCCTCTGTGAGGGAGAGAGTAGGAAGGAATCTGAACTGGCCGGTAAATCTGTGACATAAAGCGATTTTTTGTGTGGGTGCAATGCAACATTTTTGTACCCCTGACACACAAAAATAATATTTAATCCGTCTGTTAGTTAGGTTGGGGCCGGCAACCACTTTTTGTGTGCAGTGCACTTGCACCTGCATATGTGCCAGGGGAAGGGAAAATAATATAGGTAATCCGTCTGTGAGTAGAATTGAGCGAACACCTAGATGTTCGGGTTCGAGAAGTTCGGCCGAACTTCATGAAAATGTTCGGGTTCAGGATCCGAACTCGACCCGAACTTCATCCCGAACCCTATTGAAGTCAATGGGGACCCGAAATTTTGGGCACTAAAAAGGTTGTAAAATAGCCCAGGAAAGGGCTAGAGGGCTGCAAAAGGCAGCAAAATGTAGGTAAATCCCCTGCAAACAAATGTGGATCGGGAAATGACTTAAAATAACATAAAATAGATAAAAATAATAAATAAACATTCTAAACTTGAGCCCAAGTGAGTGACAGTGGCACCTGTCACCCAGCAAACAGAGGATGTGGCAGCAACTGTCATCGTCACCAAGCATCTCCACCAAATCCCATGGAAGTGTTCAGCTATCAGCTGTCCATCTCCCAAACACTGGAGAGAAAAAGAAATAGAAAGAGGAAGTCTCCCCCCCCCCCCCCCCTACCCATGGCTCTGAATGCCTTATTTCAAACTTCCTGGTCCTTTGAAATGCTGTCATTCTGTCTGGTGGACAGTTTTAAAAACCTTATGGCGGTGGCTGTCCCACAGTACGTGTATCCCAGCCGCTACTACTTTTACAGGCGAGCCATCCCTTCCCTGCACAACCAAGTGGCGGACAAAGTGTGCACTGCGTAACGCTATCTATGGCAATGTCCACATAACCAACAACACAGTGGGTAAATGTAGCGGCTGGCCCAGAGGCGGATGGCATTTTTGCTAATGTCCTTCCGCCCCCGAGGATTGCTGAGCATTTCTCTTTGTATCCTGTTACCTCCTCCTCCTTATCGATCCATCCCAACACCTTCACCACCCACAGCAGCACAGCCAGGGGAAATGACAGCAGTCTGTTTTAAAACTTGTGTGTTTGTGGGACAAACCGCGCACCGCGCAGGAGCTGTGGACAAGCATGGAACAACAGACCGACCATTGGTTGGTGCCATAGAGCCTTCAGCCCAGCCTGGTGTTGTGCGCTAAAGAGGCACAATGTAATAGCAGGTCTGGGCCTAGCCGGTTTGACGCACATCCCCTGCCTGCCACATGTGCTGAATTTGGGGTGCAGAAATTCTTAAACACCAGACAGTGAAAATCAATTCAGTTAATCTAATACACACAACACCCCCCCCCCTTTCACTCAAACCGTTAACAAACTGTTTACAAATTTACTTAAAAACATATTAAAATAACTATAATGCAGCTAAACTAACCATACAAACATACAAAACTATATACACGCCTTATCCTTAATTGAAGGCCAGGGACATCCAAGTGGCTCGAAGGGTGGTTTCCTGCACCAACATAGGCCCTGGCCTGGAACACAATTGTCCAGCCAGGGCACAGTTCCGGAGGATGAGGAGGATGAGTAGGATGAGGAGGATGAGGAGGAACCGTGTTCTCAGCAGGGTGGCACCCAAGCCAGCTCACGGGCAGCTGGGTCACCATCAGCACCTCAGAAGGCTGGGTTAGCATTGGCGAAATTTGGGAAAGCTTTGTCATCACGCCACAACAACCTGCACCACCAGCAGATCTGGAACGTGTTAGCAGGAGGCAGCATTTTAGCAACATGGTGGAAGAGCACACGTACTGACTGATGGGTTTGCCCAGGGGCGTAGCTACAGGGAAGCAGGGGAAGCTACTGTTTTGGGTCCCTGACCTATAAGGGGCCCATCCAGGAGGAGGAGGAGGAGAACTAAAAGACTTTGTCAGGGCCCCCTCAACAGTATTATACAATGAAATTATATACAGTGGCAGTATAGCCTCACACCCTACACATTCAACAACCCCCCCCCCCTTTCACTCAAACCATTAACAAACTATTTTCAAATTTACTTAAAAACATATTAAAATAACTATAATGCAGCTAAAGTAACTATATAAACAAACAAAACTATATACACGCCTTATCCTTAACTTAAGGCCAACCAAATACAAGTGGCTCGGAGGGTGGGTTCCTGCACCAACATAGGCCCTGGCCTGGAACACAATTGTCCAGCCAGGGCACAGTTCTGGAGGATGAGGAGGAGCACAGACGATATACCTGGGGGATACAGAGGGCACAGACGATATACCTCCCTCAAAGAGGATAGCTTGTCCTTGCCTCTGGGCAGCCTGGCAGACATGAGCGACTATATGCTGCAGTGCCTGCGCAACGACCACCCAGTTACTGCCACATTCTAACTTGCGCTGATTACTGGGTGGCCACCTTGCTGCATCCCCGTTACAAGGACAACGTGCCGTCCCTAATTCCCTCACTGGAGTGTGATAGGAAGATGAGCCCACTAGTAAACACGCTGCTGATGGCATTCACACCTGACACCAGGGACTCAGTGGAAGCACAAGGTGAAGGCAGAGGAGGAGGAAGAATTTGCCAATGCAGCTGGGTCACCAGCAACACCTCAGAAGGCAGGGTTAGCATGTGCAAAATGTGGAAAAGCTTTGTCATCACGCAACAACAACCTGCACCACCAGCAGATCTGGAACATATTAGCAGAAGGCAGCGTTTCAGCAACATGGTGGAACAGTACACGTACTGACTGATGGGTCTGCCTAGGGGAATAGCTACAGGGGAAGCAGGGGAAGCAACTGCTTTGGGGCCATGACCTAGAAAGGGCCCATCCAGGAGGAGAAGGAGGAGTAAAAGACTTTGTCAGGGCCTCCTCAACAGAATGGAACAGCTGCTGGGCCTGGTCTGAGAGAGCAATCTTTAGTAGCCACAGGCAGGGCAGCATAAAAGGAATGGGTTGCGCAAAAATTACTGGGGGAGGGGGGTCCCATTCAAAAATTTGATGTGGTGCCCAATCATTTCTAGCTACGCCACTGGGTCTGCCCCATTCAACATCTGGGTCTTTAAATTTTGCACATGTCCTGAGGTTGCCCTTTACGCCTTGGAGGTGCTGGCCTACCCTGCAGCCACTGTATTGTCTGAACGTGTGTTTAGCATGGCTGGGGGCATTATCACAGACAAGCGCAGCCGCCTGTCCTCAGACAATGTGGGCAACTAGGCTTTCGTTTATTAAAAAGAACCAGACATGGATCCCACAGGACTTGTTTGAACCTTATGCAGAATAGACATGTATACCGGCCTCACCCAACCATTGTTGTAAAATGAAAAAATTAAAAAACAGTTACTGGAGACTACCTTTGGCTTCACAGCCCAAAAAGGCTTCATTTCATGCAAGAATGTAACCGCCAATTGTAAGTTAACTGTCAGTTATGCAGTGCAGGGGATTGTACCTGGCAAAAATGGTAATATTTCACCCAACAATTTAAAATCTATCCTTTGCCGGACAGTATTAAACTTGTCCAGCCACAGCTGAAACCACTGATTTACTGTATTTCTATTTTTGCAACAGATTTTCACCCCAGAAAAAATATATCCTTTGACGGACACTATGAAACTTGTCCAGTCACAGTTGGAACACCAGATTTACTGTATTTCTATTTTTACAACTGTATTTCACCACAGAACAAAATCTATCCTTTGACGGACACTAGGGAAATTGTCCAGTCACAGCTGGAACACCAGATTCAGGGTATTGCTATTTTGGAAATTAAATTTCACCCCAGAAAAAAATATCTCTTTCACGGACAGATTTAAACTAGGCCTGCAACAGCTGGAACACCAGATTTACTGTATTTCTATTTTTGCTACTGACTTTCACCCCAGAAAATAATATATCCTTTGCCGAACACTATTAAACTTGGCCAGCCACTGCTGGGACACCAGATTTACGGTATTGCTATTTTGGCAATTGAATTTCACCCCAGAAAATAATATATCCTATAACGGACACTATGAAACTTGTCCAGTCACAGCTGGAACACCAGGTTTACGGTATTTCTATTTTTGCAACTGAATTTCCCCCCAGAAAATAATATATCCTTTGACGGACTCTAGGGAAATTGTCCAGTCACAGCTGGAACACCAGATTCAGGGTATTGCTATTTTGGCAATTAAATTTCACCCCAGAAAAAAAATATACCCTTTTACGGACAGATTTAAACTAGGCCTGCAACAGCTGGAACACCAGATTTACTGTATTTCTATTTTTGCTAGTGACTTTCACCCCAGAAAATAATATATCCTTTGCCGAACACTATTAAACTTGGCCAGCCACTGCTGGGACACCAGATTTACGGTATTGCTATTTTGGCTATTGAATTTCACCACAAAAAAAAATCTATCCTTTGCCAGACAGCAGACAGTATTACACTTGGCTAGCCACAGCTGGAACAACAGATTTAGGGGATTGCTATTTTGGAAATTTAATTTAACCCCTTAATAAAATATAGAAATTTCTATCCTGAGTTTCTAAGGGTGACAATAAGCACAGCCAAGCCCCTGATGTAGGATATAGCAAAAAAAAAAAAAACTAGTATTGATGGATTGATGGACTTGGTGGCAGCTTGTGCTGGTGCACCACAAGACACAAAATGGCCCCCGATCAAAGTGACAGAAAAACACTCTGTGCAGCCTAAAAATCCATGAGCAATTAACTAGCAGAAGTTGAATGATTCACAGCTGTAGATCTATAACTTCATTAGGTGTTTTTGCTGACTTTTCCCTGCCTAATCTCGCCCTCACAGAAGCTGCGTCCTCTCCCTACACTAATCAGAGCAGAGTGACGTGTGGCTCTACTTGACTCCAGCTTAAATTGAAGCTGGGTCACATGCTGCACTTGGCCAATCACAGCCATGCCATTAGTAGGTATGGCTGTGATGGCTTCTTAGGGCAAGAAGTAAAACGCTAGCTTATTGGCTGCTGTGCAGCCCTTCAGAAAACGGGAAGAAATCGCCGAACAACGGACCCGAACTTTTTTGAAAATTTTCCCAACACCCCAAAATTCAGTATGAACCCGAACTATGCTCGAACTGTTCGCTCAACCCCATCTGTGAGTTCAGGGGGTGATATATTCACATTTTTTGCTATGAAGTACCCCTGTGCCCTGCGCTGCATGTCTGACAGAGAAACAAATTCAATAAATCCATCTGTTAGATTGTGGGGTGACATATTTACATTTTTAGCTTTAAAGTACCTCTGTGCTGCATATCTGACAGGGAAATACATTTCTTAAATTTGTCGTTAGATTGTGGGGTGACATTTCCACGATTATCAGGCCAGTCATTCACAAATGGCTCGGAGGGTGGGTTTCTGCACCAACATAGGCCATGTACACAATTGTGTAGCAAGGAAACATGGGCAATACACCATTTTTACACCCCTGACACAGAAAGATAATTTATCTGGCTGTTAATTCTGTGGGTGACCTTCCTACAATTTTTTTGTGGGTGCAATGCAACATTTTTGTACCCCTGACACACAAGTATAATGAAAATATATTTGCTGTATTTGTGGGAGGGGAGGCTGATTACAAGGCTAGTTATATGCACCTGAGGGCCCAGGCTTACTGATTACTAGGCTATTTATAGGCACCTGTGGGCCCAGGCTGACACTGATTCAGCTGATTTCATTACCTCTGGGTCAGCTCTAGGATACAGCAGCATGGGTGGAGGCTCCTTACGGCTGGGCAATGGCAGTATGTCTCAGGAGGGTGCTGGTATTCATGGTAGGATCGGAGTTGTTTGCTCGGGACCCACCCTGCGGTCTGCGACATGTAGAGCTCTGGGATGAAACAGAGTTTGGGTGCTAATGGTCGAACGTTGGTTACTAGTATTGTTTGTCCGTCTATTCAGAGGCCTGTGGGGGGCATTGCATATAGTTATTGGGGTAACAGGTGCTTAAAGTAGGTATGGTTGTATGGTTTCTGATACCTGGTTTACATGCGGGGTGTGTGTCTGCAGTTGGCTCAAATGATGCATGCTGTGTTTAAGTGATGGTAAATGCGTATCAATGGTCGGTAAAAAAACAAAACAAAACAACACAGCAGCATCGTGTGGAGGCTCGTTCACGCCTGGGCAACGGCAGAAAGCGCTAGGCGAGTACTGGCGTTCACGGCAGAATTGGACTAGTTTACACAAGACCCACACCACTGTCTGCGACTTGTAACACTCTGGGACGAAGCAGAGTTGGGTGCTAATGTTCAAATGACTGTTGTTAGTATTCTTGTCCGGCCATTTAGGGGCTTGTTGGGTGCTATTGCATAGTTATTGGTGTAGCATGCGCCTAGAGTGGGTATGGTCACATGTTTTTGATACCTGTTACATACGGAACGCGTGTCTCCAAGCTACGCACGCTGTGTTTAAGTGGTGGTATTTTATTCAATTATTTTTTTGAAGGGTCATGTATCAATGGTCGTTTGAAAAAATAAAAATAAAAATAGGTTGCATGTTTGCTTTCTCCTGTTCTACATGTGGGGCGCACGTCCGCAGTTAGCGCCAGACATGCAAGGTGTTGGTAAAGGTGTATCAGTGGTCTGTATATGGGGGCACTAGCAGATGTGGTCAAGGCGTCTGTATTTCAGTTCTAATGCTCTTGTATGTAAGTGTGTTTAATCTATAAACAGTATTTTATGGGCACGCATGTGTCAGCAGTTCCATGCTATGTCTATAGGTGCACTATATGTCAATTAATTGGCATTGAATCAGGGTTTATGTTCAACCACGTTTGTTTTTCTTAGGCGAACACGAGGTGGTGTTGTGGTGACCATCGTTCCAAAAAAAAAAAAAATCCTGTAGCAAGATGTGAAGATTCGTTCGCGCCTGGGCAATGGCAGAAGGTGCCAGACGAGTGCTGGCATTCACGGTAGGATCAAACTTGGTTACACGGTCCGTGACTTGTAGCCCTCTGGGGTGTAGGAGGCTGGGCGCTAATGGTCGAATGATTATGGGTTGGATTGGTACCTTCAAAGCTATGTTTGTGTGTCAGCATTTACACCTTGTCCTATACTCTATTCACTACTAGAGCTGCGTTCATGTGTCTGCTGTTGCATCACATTAATACTCTGCTCACTTTAGATTGCATTCATACGGCTGCTTTATATCATGCTCTTCATGCTCACACTCAGAGCTGTGACCCTACCATGTTTTAGGCACTACTCACATCCAGAGTTGCATTCACCCACCTGTTCTTACATCATGTGTTATACTCTGCTTCCACTTACAGCTGCCTTTTCCTTTTTTTCGACATCATGGTTACTCAGTATTTTCACTAGGGCAGTCAGCACACCGCTCTAACACTGCTCTCCCGATAAACATAGCTGCTTTCTTTTCAGGCTTGCGTTTATTTCCTCGTTCCTTTGTTACATTCCATAGGCCAACTTTTTCTGTTCACTTTGGGGGAAAAAAGTCCTGGTTTGCATTCACTCAGACTGGTCTCCTTTACTTCTGGTTCATATTCACTCAGATTGGTCTCCTGCCCCAGTTAACCAAATAGCTCCTCAGCGGTCAGTGGGCCAATTATCCCAAAAATGAAACAGGTTCTTGGCAATAGCCAAAGACAATTACCTTTCCCAACTGGTTCAGGAACCCACTAGAGGGACGGCCATACAGGACTTAGTGTTAACCAATAGACCTGATAGAACAACAGATGTGCAGGTTGGGGGACACCTGGGAAATAGTGGCCATAAAGTATTAACCTTCCAATTATCCTTCAAACGAGAGTTTCTAAAGGGAGGAACAAAAATACCAAACTTCAGAAAAGCTAAATTTAGCCAAGAGAGACCATTGGCCTAACTAACTGGGACAAAGTCCTCAAAAATAAAAATACATCCATAAAATGGGAGATTTTTAAAAGCACTGTAACATCTAATTGTGAGAGGTACATACCTTATCGGAATAAAAGGCTAAGGAACAATAAGAAACCCATGTGGATAAATGGAACCGTAAAGAAAGCAATAAATGACAAAAAGAAAGCATATAAATCACTAAAACAGGAGGGGAGCCAGGAAGCACTGATAAACTATAAGGAAAAAAATAGAATATGTAAAAAACTAATAAAATTTGCCAAACTAGAGACCGAGAGATTAATTGCCAAAGAGAGTAAAACTAACCCTAAAATGTTCTTCAATTATATAAATAGTAAAAATATAAATCTGAAGGAGTCGGCCCTCTACATAGCAATGAGAGGGTGTTGCAGAGAGCGACAAGGATAAAGCAAAACTATTAAATATTTTTTCTCCACTATATTCACTGAGGAAAATAAACTGTCAGATGAAATGCAGAATGTAAAAGTAAATTCCCCATTAAAAGTGCCCTGTCTGACCCAAGAAGAAGTACAACAGCGACTTAAAAAGATTAAAATAGACAAATCGCCAGGACCGGATGGCATACACCCCCGTATCCTAAGGGAATTAAGTGATGTCATAGCCAGACCTTTATTTCTGATATTTACGGACTCTATACTGACAGGGAATGTTCCACAGGACTGGCGCATAGCAAATGTGGTGCCAATATTCAAAAAGGGTCCAAAAACAGAGCCTGGAAATTATAGGCCGGTAAGTTTAACATCTGTTGTTGGTAAACTGTTTGAAGGGTTTCTAAGAGATGCTATTTTGGAGTATCTCAATGACAAATAACGCCATATCAGCATGGCTTCATGAGGGATCGGTCATGCCAAACGAATTTAATCAGTTTCTATGAAGAGGTAAGTTCTAGACTTGACAGCGGCGAATCAATGGATGTCGTATATCTGGACTTCTCCAAAGCATTTGACACTGTACCTCATAAAAGGTTAGTATATAAAATGAGGATGCTCGGACTGGGAGAAAATGTCTGTATGTGGGTAAGTAACTGGCTGAGTGACAGAAAACAGAGGGTGGTTATTAACGGTAGATTCTCAGATTGGGTCACTGTCACTAGTGGGGTACCTCAGGGGTCAGTATTGGGCCCTATTCTTTTCAATATATTTATTAATGATCTTGTAGAAGGCCTGCACAGTAAAATATCTATTTTTGCAGATGACACTAAACTGTGTAAAGTAATTAACACTGAAGAGGACAGTTTTCTGCTACAGAGGGATCTGGATAGATTGGAGGCTTGGGCAGAAAAATGGCAGATGAGGTTTAACTCTGACAAATGTAAAGTTATGCACATGGGAAGGAATAATGCAAGTCACCAGTACATATTAAATGGTAAAACACTTGGTAACACTGACATGGAAAAGGATCTAGGAATTTTAATAAACAGCAAATTAAGCTGCAAAAACCAGTGTCAGGCATGGGTTGCATCAAAAGGGGCATAGATGCCCGTGATGAGAACATAGTCCTACCACTTTACAAATCACTAGTCAGACCACACATGGAGTACTGTGTACAGTTCTGGGCTCCTGTGAACAAGGCGGACATAGCTGGAGAGGGTTCAGAGGAGGGCAACTAAAGTAATAACTGGAATGGGGCAACTACTGTACCCTGAAAGGTTATCAAAATGAGGGTTATTCACTTTAGAAAAAAGACGACTGAGGGGAGATCTAATAACTATGTATAAATATATCAGGGGTCAGTACAAAGATCTCTCCCATCATCTATTTATCCCCAGGACTGTGACTGTGACGAGGGGACATCCTCTGCGTCTGGAGGAAAGAAGGTTTGTACACAAACATAGAAAAGGATTCTTCACTGTAAGAGCAGTGAGACTATGGAACTCTCTGCTGAGGAGATGGTGATGGTGAGTACAATAAAGGAATTCAAGACGGGCCTGGATGTATTTCTGGAGTGTAATAATATTACAGGCTATAGCTACTAGAGAGGGGTCATTGATCCAGGGAGTTATTCTGATTGCCTGATTGGAATCGGGAAGGAATTTTTTCCCCTTAAGTGGGGAAAATTGGCTTCTGCCTCACAGGTTTTTTTTTTGCCTTCCTCTGGATCAACTTGTAGGAAACAGGCCAAACTGGATGGACAAATGTCTTTTTTTGGTCTTAAATACTATGTTACTATGTTAATAGGAGTACGTTTCCTACTTTGTTTTCACAAATCGTTCATTTGTTTGTCACGATAAGGGTCTTCTCTTAGCGAACTGCAAGGCCTCTGGCTCTTGGTTTTCTCCCATCTGTTCAATTTCACGGTTTGCGGTTGGTTTAATGTTTATTTATGCACGTGGTTTACATCACTAATGTCTATGCATATCCCATCGGGTACTGGCTCACGTTTTAATTACTTATCGTCACTGTAAGGTCATTCAGTTCAGTCTCATGGCTTCGGGGGCCCGATGATCGATTCGGACTCATGGCTCCGGGGGCCCTTTAACCGTTCTTCATGTTGTTCGTTAGGGCTACAATATGGTTGTAGGCTGATTAGTGTCTTAGGTTCTCTGTCAGACGGGATCATGGTTACGCGAGTTCCCAAGTCATACTGGTGCTTCATAAGTGGTTTATTTAAAAAAAAAAAATCAATCTGCCATATGACTCTGCCATTAGAGTCTCTCACACATGGCTCCGCCATTAGAGTCTCTCACGCATGGCTTCTCCGTTAAATTTACACACATAACTCTGCCATTCGAGGTTGGCCACGTGGCCCCACCACAGGTAGGTTCCATGTCTTTTTTCAACACTCGGGCTGAGGGTGTTGGTGTCGGGCCTAAGTCCTGGGTGTTGGTCCGTCTTCCAGTAGGAGGTACAGTAATAAGGCGCAATTTACAAAGTCTCACGTCTACAGACACGACAAGTCCTATCACTACTACAGGTGCAGCATACATAGTTTTCACGACCTTAAGCTTGTTTCCTGTCATAACTGCAGGTATGATGTGTACGTTCTCTGTCCTAATCACAGGCAACATTAGCTTGTTAAATGTAGTAGCCATGTATTCGTGTTGATGGTTCCCCAGGCTTGGTTAGTTTACACATTGCACTTAATCTACTAGTAGAGAAAGACGTCATACGCCATGTTCTAAATTTTGGGCCCTTTATATATAAAAAGGTGTGGCCTGGTGAATAAGTAGAGGTGTAGTAGTTTGCAAACAGGGACAGTTGGTGTCCGATCAGGGCCCTCTGCGAATGCTTGGAATTCATTTAGGCCTTCCAACAGATTCACCATTGTTTGTTTCAGTCTGCAGGTCTCAGGATTAAGACCTTCTCGTAATATGTTCATATGTTGTTAGTATACATAGGAGTAAATCGTTTCTGATTACCGGCCACTCCTTCAATCGCATCAGCATTAGCCACCTCCCAGAACGATGTGCCGGTGCACATGACAAAGAGGTAAAGTAGATGGAAGTCACTGTGATATGTACGGTATATTCCGCACCTTCATCGGGAAATGTCTTTTACGTTCAAATGTGGGTGTAGTAACGTTATGTATATATTTTGCTCTAAACTAAGGTCTGCTCTTTTTGGCCCCTTTAGGCTGCCCTACCACAACAGTTATGGCATAACTTCACTGCTTGTTGTAGATAGGGTTAGATAGGTTAGGTACACCTTTCTGATAGCCGATCCGACCACAAGTATAATGCAAATATATTTGCTGTATTTGTGGGCGGGGAGGCTGATTACAAGGCTATTTGTAGGCACCTGTGGGCCCAGGCTGACGCCGATTCAGCTGATTTCCCCCACCCACACCATCTTACAGTCACTTCACATTAGAGTGGCCCCCTTTAGGCTGCCCTATCACATCAGTTATGGCATAACTCCACTGCTTGTTGTAGATGGGGTTAGCTAGTTTAGGTACACCCTTCTGATAGCTGATCCGACCACAAATATAATATGTAATCCGTCTGTTAGTTAGGTGGGCGACAAACCAATTTTTGTGTGAAGTACACCCGACAGGGAAATACATTTCTTAAATTTGTCTGTAACATTGTTGTGTGACATAAACCCATTTTTTCTTTTAAGTACACATGCACTGCATACCAGACAGGGAAATATCACTAGCATCGGAACACCAGGGAGGAGACATCAGTTTTTCTTTCTGGGCGTTCCTTCTCCCTGGCTTTAGCGCTGTCCAATCGCAGCGCAGTGCTCATGGCCAGGAAGAAAAAAAACCTCTCAGGCTATGAGCTCTGCGCTGCGATTGGACAGCGCTACAGCCAGGGAGAAGGAAAGCCCAGGGAGAAAAGCTGATGTCTCCTGGTGTTCCGATGCTAGTAATTAGCATACAGCGCGGGAGAATTTAACAGGGCCAGAGCAGGCGAATGGAGCGGCGGAGAGAAAAAATACTAAGTGCAGTGAGATCCCTGCATTAACTTCTACATGTCCTTATACTTATTTTATTATGTTTGGACCCATGAAAGGTCCTCTTAGTACACCTGCACTGCATACCTGACAAAAAATAAAATTTCTTAAATTTGTCTTTTACATTGTTGGCGGACATAAAGCCACTTTTTTCTGAGAAGTACTCCTGCGCTGCATACCTGACAGGGAAAAAAATTAGTAAATCCGTCTGTTAGTTCAGTGGGTGACCACAAAGAATGAGGAGAGCGTCAAATAAGAGATGTGGCCCTGGTTGTGGTGCTGCTGGTGTTGGTGTAGCTCCTGTGGCAGGTAGAGTACGTGGTCGATCTGTGCCAGCTACATGCCCAAATGAAACACCTTCCTCAGGTGCACGTAGGCGACAGAACGTTCAGCGTTATTTTGTAGGCCTTAAAGAGGACCTTTCACTGGTCCACAGTTTATGAGTTAAAGCTATTTACATGGAGAGCGGCACCCAGGGATGTCCCTGCACTTACTTGTATCCCTGGGTGCCGCTCCGTTCGTCCTCTGTAGCCCCCGGTACCGGCGCTCCTGCTGCTCTAATTTTGCCTGGGGCGGAGACTTCTTCTTCTGCCCTGGGCGTCTCCTTCTCCCAGGGCTGGAGCGCTGGCCAATCGCAGCGCTCAGCTCATTCAATGTGCTGACGACAAGACACGAGTGGTTTGCGCACTGTGCAATCAGAGTCTGAAGCGAGGCATAAACGTTCTAAACCTGAGCATAACCTGCATGACCAGGCCTCAAAATGCAAAGCATGAACTGCAGTGGAGTAAACACCTCAAAAACCATGAAAGGTGTTAGGCTCCTCCTGCTTCCTCTTCTGCTGCATTCTTGACCTCTTCATCCACCTCTGGAGGGACAGTGGCACCTGCTACACTGCAAACAGAGGATGTGGCAGCAACGCCACCACGTCTGTCACAGTTACTAAGTATCTCCACAATGTCCCATGGAAGAGTTCAGCTGTCCATCTCCCAAACTCTGGAGAGAACGAGGAAGTACCCCCCTTCCCACCTGCTATCCCTGGCCCCGAATCTCAGCATTTCCAAATTCCTGGCTTTTGAAATGCTGTCATTCCGTATAGTGGAGACGGACACTTTTAAAAGGTTCTGGAGGATGATGATGATGAGGAGGAGGAACCGTGTTCACAGCATGGTGGCACTCAAAGCAGCTCATTTGATTCACTGGAGCGTGGCTGGGGGGATACAGAGGACATAGACGATACACCTCCCACAGAGGATAGCTTGTCATTCCCTCTGGGCAGCCTGGCATACTTGGGCGACTACATACTGCAGTGCTTGCACGACGACCGCCGAGTTGCCCACATTCTAATCACTGCTGTTTACTTGGTGGCCACCCTGCTGGTCCTCTACAAAGACAATGTGCTGTCCTTAATTCTGTCAGTTGAGCATGATCGGAAGATGCGCACCTACAAGTGCATGCTGGTAGACGTGCTTCTGATGGCATTCCCACCTGACACCGGGGGCTCAGTGAAAGCACAAGGCGAAGGCAGAGGAGGAGGAAGAAGTCGCCAATGCAGCTGGGGCACTGCCAGCACCTCAGAAGGCAGGGTTAGCATGGCGGAAATGTGGAAAAGCTTTGTCACCACGCCACAACAACCAGCACCACCAGATGATATGCAACCTATTAGCAGGAGGTAGCATTTCAGCAACATGGTGGAACAGTATTTGTGCACACGCCTACACGTACTTACTGATGGGTCTGCCCCATTTAATTTCTGGGTCTCCAAATTGGGAAAATGACCTGAGCTTTCCCTTTACGCTTTGGAGGTGCTGTCCTGCCCTGCAGCCAGTGTATTGTCTGAATGTGTGTTTAGCACGGCAGGGGGCGTTATCACAGACAAGCGCAGCCGCCTGCCCACAGCCAATGTGGACAAGCTTACGTTCATTAAAATGAACCAGACATGGATCCCACAGGATTTGTCTGTACCTTGTGAAGAATAGACATGTATACCGGCCTCACCCAGCCATTAATATACTCCAGTGCACTTTCTATTTGTTTTCTTTTTTATATTTCCCAATGTTTTGGGGTCTACCCAAATTTAAAAAGTAATGGAAAACAAAAAATTAAGATAATAAAAATACAAAAACAAAAAACAGTGTTGGTGGCTACCTCCTCCACCACAGCTTCCACATACACCGCCACGTCCACTGCCTCCTCAACCTTCTACTCCATATGGACCTCCTCCTCCTAGTTCAAGATTATTATTTTAAATTTTTATGTATGTTATATTATTTTAAATCATTTCCCTATCCACATTTGTTTGTAAGGCAATTGTCCTGCGCTTACCCCCATTTTGCTTCCTTTTGCAGCCCTCTAGCCTTTCCATTACTTTTTTAGAGCCATTTTAGTGCCCCAAAGTTTGGGTCCCTATTGACTTCAATGGGGTTTGAGATCAAATTCGGGTTCAAGTTCGGGTCCCGAACGCGAACTTTGCTACGAAGATCGGCCAAACTCGGCGAACCTGAAATTCCAAGTATATGCTTAACCCTAGACAGCATGCATCTGGCTATTTGCGCAAGGGAATCGGAGGACCTCCTTGCCTCTATCTCCTACTGCCAAGGTCTGTTGGGGTCGTTTGTGTCGTCTTTATCACCCATCTTCGCCCTCCAGCTCCTCATGCTCCTCCTGCCCCTCTAGTGTTGCTTGTGCAGATAAACCATCCAGGAGTGTATAAAATTCCTGGGCGTTTATGTTCTCCTTCTCCTCTGCCAATTCATCCTCCTCAGCACGTGTCATACAAGAGCTGCCACTAACTAACTTGGAAGAAACAATGAGGAGTAGACTTTTCTGTCTGCAGCATTAAGAAATTGTGGACCTTCTTTCTCTGCTCATATAGGTGGTCTAACATATGGAGCATAGAATTTCTATTGCTGCAAGAGCTGAGAGAAGGCTGACGATTCCAATCTGGCAGACCATTTTTGAACACTGGTGGTATTGTGTGATGGAAACTTTGGTTGAGGTTCTTAATTTAAAGGTTTTTGGGCAAAATATCATTTTGTTGAAACTAAATATGCTGTCTGAAAAAATAAGGTTACATTTTACCCTTCTCTGTACTGAATGCTTTATACACAAAAAGCTCATAACAGTGTACACATATATAGCACTGCCAAGGGCGTTGTCAAACCAAATAGTCATGATTGGGGCACATTCCAATTCCTCAGGGTGAAGATACAGTTGAATATTGCAGTGAAGCATAGGAGTCTGTGGCCCCTAGCCCCACCATAAAAAACTGTCAGTAATTTGTGGTCTTTCACTAGTTGACCACTAAAGACTGCTATTTTAACCTGTTAGAAATGGCACTGCGCTTCTGCTCCTTTCTACTGGAGGATGCTAGTTTGGGCTTTTTTTTGCTCTTACTCACGATGGCACCGGTTCTTTAAAGTAGGAACCATCTTTTTTCTTGTTTGGGCCAATTTCAATCCATGCTGTTTCTCCAAACATTGCTTGAGTATTGTAAATTGTTCCAGTCTCCTCCCCTAGAGAACTCTCTTTTCCAGACAGTTCTTACTCCGAGTTGGATTTCTACTTTACTTCATGTACTATTTATCCCTTACTTTGTTCTGCTCATTCCTTTTGCCTTGGGTTCCATCAGTGTTTACCAGTATTATAACAAGCATAGTGATAACCCTATCTAATACCCTATTTCCCTGTTGATGCTGCACATGCGGTGAAACATGTCGGGAGGGTTAGTGCCTGCTGGCTTTTAGAGATGGACCAAATCGGAAGCATACAATTGTATGAATGAATGTGTGGTTGGTAAGCGCTAAACAGCCAAACACAACAATAGCTGATCTCAGGGAGACCAGCTACAAAAAACACCGCGGAGCCTCACTTAAGAGTCTCAACACAGCAATCCAAAGTGCAAAGCTCCCTGGGAAACAGGAACATGCAAAATAAATGTGGAGCCCCAGTAATGGGTCTACAATAGAGATGAGCGAACACCTGGAGGTTCGGGTTCGGGAAGTTCGGCTGAACTTCCCGAAAATGTTCGGGTTCGGGATCTGAACTCGACCTGAACTTTATCCCGAACCCGAACCCCATTGAAGTCAATGGGGACCCGAACTTTTAGGCACTAAAAAGGCTGTAAAATAGTCCAGGAACGGGCTAGAGGGCTGCCAAAGGCAGCAAAGTGTAGGTAAGTACTGTGCAAACAAATGTGGATAGGGAAATGAATTAAAATAAAATAAATAAAATTTAACCAATATCAATTTGAGAGAGGTCCCACTGCAAGGAATCATGCGTCATATCACCCAACACTGGAGAAGGCCACTTTCAGTTATTTTGGCCCCAGCACCCAGACAGAGGAGAGAGGTCCCACAGCAAGGAATTATGCGTCATATCACCCACCACTGGAGAAGGCCACTTTCAGTTATTTCGGCCCCAGCACCCAGACAGAGGAGAGAGGTCCCACAGCAAGGAATAAGTCGTCATATGACCCACCACTGGAGAAGGCCACTTTCAGTTATTTAGGCCCAGCACCCAGTCAGAGGAGAGAGGTCCCAAAGCAAGGAATAAGGCGTCATATCACCCACCACTGGAGAAGGCCACTTTCAGTTATTTAGGCCCCAGCACCCAGACAGAGGAGAGAAGTCCCACAGCAAGGAATAAGGCGTCATATGACCCACTACTGGTGAAGGCCACTTTCAGTTATTTAGGCCCAGCACCCAGTCAGAAGAGAGAGGTCTCAAAGCAAGGAATAAGGCGTCATATCACCCACCACTGGAGAAGGCCCCTCTCAGTTATTTAGGCCCAGCACCCAGACAGAGGAGAGATGTCCCACAGCAAGGAATCATGCGTCATATCACCCACCACTGGAGAAGGCCACTTTCAGTTATTTCGGCCCCAGCACCCAGACAGAGGAGAGAGGTCCCACAGCAAGGAATCATGCGTCATATCACACACCACTGGAGAAGGCCACTTTCAGTTATTTCGGACCCAGCACCCAGATAGAGTAGAGAGGTCCCACAGCAAGGAATCATGCGTCATATCACCCACCACTGGAAAAGGCCACTTTCAGTTATTTAGGCCAGGCACCCAGACAGAGGAGAGAGGTCCCACAGCAAGGAATCATGCGTCATATCACCCATCACTGGAGAAGGCCACTTTCAGTTATTTCGGTCCCAGCACCCAGACAGAGGAGAGAGGTCCCACAGCAAGGAATCCTGCGTCATATCACCCACCACTGGAGAAGGCCACTTTCAGTTATTTCGGCCCCAGCACCCAGACAGAGGAGAGAGGTCCCACAGCAAGGAATAAGTCGTCATATGACCCACCACTGGAGAAGGCCACTTTCAGTTATTTAGGCCCAGCACCAAGTCAGAGGAGAGAGGTCCCAAAGCAAGGAATAAGGCGTCATGTCACCCACCACTGGAGAAAGCCACTTTCAGTTATTTCGGCCCAGCACCCAGACCGAGGAGAGAGGTCCCACAGCAAGGAATCATGCGTCATATCACCCACCACTGGAGAAGGCCACTTTCAGTTATTTCGGCCCAGCACCCAGATAGAGGAGAAAGGTCCCACAGCAAGGAATCATGCATCATTTCACCCACCACTAGAGAAGGCCACTTTCAGTTATTTCGGACCCAGCACCCAGACAGAGGAGAGAGGTCCCACAGCAAGGAATCCTGCGTCATATCACCCACCATTGGAGAAGGCCACTTTCAGTTATTTTTTTTTTTTGTTACTCCGTATAGTACATAATAATCCCTCACTGGCCAGAGGTGCATGAAGCACCCAAATTGGGACCATTAATTATATGTATTTTTGTTTTTACTCTTTGTTCTATTTTTCAAAATTGCTCAGATCCCCCCTAAACCATCCATTCCCTTACTCTTAGTATTAGAGACTATTCATTAATTATGAATGTCTCTATACTGATACAAGTGATGTGGAAGTTGAGATTGATTTGGACGAATCATCAGGTCAATTCTCAGCTATACATGGCTGACTATTGTGAAGTTAATGAAACCATCTGACTGTCTATAGTAATATGCGACCTATTGAACGAAGCTGTTATAGTCATGTAAGCACGTTCCACCCATTGAAAATCAAGAAGTGGAGCACTATATGAGATACAAATACCGTGCGGTCCATTGACAGGAAGCTGAGGTGTCACGTGGACGCGATGTGCGTTCCACTCACAGGATGTGAGGTGTCGCGTGAATGCGATGTGCGTTCCACCTACAGGATGTCAGTATGATGGAGCGGGATTGCCGTCATGCGCCGCTGTCATGCGGTTCACTGGTAGTCACGTGATCTCGGCGTGCGTTCCATCTGCATGCCGAGACGGACAATACTATGATGGGACGAGTTCACCTGTATGGGATGGAAGCGCCTCACCTGCAAGCAATGTAAGTGGGATGGGAGGGTATTAAAGAGGGGGCAGAGCTTGTTTTGTCTCGATGCCAGAGGAGGAAGTACGAGCGGGGAGAGGTATATGTGAGTATGCTGGAGAAATAAGTATCATGGATTGAAAACATAGGGGCATACTAATAGCTAACCTAATGCATTTCCCTAGGACACTGTCTCCACTCGACTAATGTGGGATATGTGTAACGGTGATATTTATGTATTGCATCGGGCAGCCTGACTAAAGTAAGTGCACATAGTTCCCTATTATTTTATTGGGTCTTTTTGTCTTTTCCACTATTTGGATGGTATGAATTTGACCATCTGACTGTGGATATATGCACATATCGTTATAGGTCTTGCCCGGATAAATTTGGATTTTGATCTCCTCTCTACCCACGCTCCAGTATCGATGTACTCAAAACCTCCTCTGGGCATAATTGACATATCAGGTCTTTTTTAACACTATTATGTGTATTCAACAACTATTTATTATACTTAATGCCTTCCTGATGAACCTCATTAACATGAGGGAAACGCTTTGAGGAATATATGAGGAATATATAATCATTGTATCCATGATTGAATGAGGAATATATAATCATTGTATGCATGATTGAATTTACTGGTGCTGGATTTCTGTACTTGCACTAAGGAAGAGGTAGTCCACGACATATATGGATGCTATATCTTCCTAGTTATGCAAGTAAGCACCTCTGTGCGAGAAATCCTTTGCACGTTTTGATCAATGTATTGATTGGTTAAATACTCGGTGCCCATATCTATCCATTTATCATCTAGCGTCCCTATTAGGGACAGATGCAGGGACAGTGAGTCTTAGGCACGAGGACAGGGAGTCCTCACCATTAGGGGACGTCCCTGGGCATAGGTGTATCCTAGGGCCCACAGTAGGGATAAATCCCCCATCCCAACTCTGAGTCAACGCAGTGTGTGGTGGTGGATTATTGGCACCGAGTTACCAACAATATATATTGTACATAGACCTGTGATGAACTATCTTTGGACTTAGAGTATGGAATTATCGCACTCTGAATATCCTCAGTAAGATATATACCTTGGTCTGATATGGGGAAGTAGGGGTTCTCTTTTACTATTAATTCATTAAATGTTACGTTTTAAATAGGGTTTTTTATTTAGGCCAGGCACCCAGACCGAGGAGAGAGGTCCCACATCAAAGAATCATGCGTCATATCACCCACCACCGAAGAAGGCCACTTTCAGTTATTTCGGCCCCACCACCCAGACAGAGGAGAGGTTCATTCAACTTTGGGTTGCACCGCAAGATCATGGTAAAGTTTAAAAAATGACGATTCAATAAAGAAGTGCCCCGGAGTACAAGAATACATGGTTGAGGGGGAGGCAGTTATAAATGTCTATTCTGCACAAGGGAGGCACAGGTCCTGTGGGATCCATGCCTGGTTCATTTTTATGAAGGTCAGCTTATCCACGTTGGCTGTGGACAGGCGGCTGCGTTTGTCAGTAATGACGCCCCCTGCCGTGCTGAATACACGTTCAGACAAAACGCTGGCCGCCGGGCAGGCCAGCACCTCCAAGGCATAAAATGCTAACTCTGGCTACATGGACAATTTGGAGACCCAGAAGTTGAATGGGGCCAAATCATCAGTAAGTATGTGGAGGGGTGTGCAGACGTACTGTTCAACCATGTTAGTGAAATGCTGCCTCCTGCTAACACGTTCCGTATCAGGTGGTGGTGCAGTTAGCTGTGGCGTGGAGACAAAACTTTTCCACATTTTTGCCATGCTAACCCTGCCCTCAGAGGAGCTGGCTGTGACACAGCTGAATTGGCGACCTCTTGCTCCTCCTCTGCCTTCGCCTTGGGCTTCCACCTGTTCACCTTTGACATTTGGGAATGCTCTCAGGAGCGCCTCTACCAGCGTGCGCTTGTACTCGCGCATCTTCCTATCATTCTCCAGTGCAGGAAGTAAGGTGGGCACATTGTCTTTGTACCGGGGATCCAGCAGGGTGGCAACCCAGTAGTCCGCACACATTAAAATGTGGGCAACTCTGCTGTCGTTGCGCAGGCACTGCAGCATGTAGTCGCTCATGTGTGCCATGCTCCCCAGAGGTAAGGACAAGCTGTCCTCTGTGGGAGGCGTATCGTCATCATCCTCCGTATCCCCCCAACCACGCACCAGTGATGGGCCTGAGTTGTGTCGGGTGCCACCCCGCTGTGAACCTGCTTTATCCTCATCCTCCTCCACCTCCTCCTCATCCTCCTCGTCCTCCAGTAGTGGGCCCTGGCTGGCCACATTTGTACCTGGCCTCTGCTGTTGCAAAAAACCTCCCTCTGAGCCACTTCTAACAGACTGGCCTGAAAGTGCTAAAAATTACCCCTCATCCTCCTCCTCCTCCTGGGCCACCTCCTCTTCCATCATCGCCCTAAGCGTTTTCTCAAGGAGACATAGAAGTGGTATTGTAACACTGATAACGGTGTCATCGCCACTGGCGGTCTGTTGTTCAATACCCCGCCACAACTCCTGCACGGTGTGGGGCCTGTCCCCCAAACATATGAGTTTTAGAATGGCCTGCTGAAGTTTACCCCGGGCTGTGCTGAAGTTGGTGGTGAAGGTGTGTGGCTGACTGGATGAGCTGGTGGAAGCAGAGGAGGAGGAAGCCGAGTAGGAGGTGGAGGCTACAGGAGGCAAAGAATGATGCCCTGCGATCACATCAGTGATTGTGCATCAGTGCATTCTATGTCTTCCACCACTGGGGAAGGGCTAGGTGGATTCCCTTGGGAATCCCTGCCAGCAGAGTCTTCAAACAGCATAAGAGACTGCTGCATAACTTGAGGCTCAGACAGTTTCCCTGATATGCATGGGGGTGATGTGACAGACTGATGGGCTTGGTTTTCAGGTGCCACTTGTGCGCTTTCTGCGGAAGACTTAGTGGGAGATAATGTTGTGAACGTGCTGGATCCACTGTCCGCCACCCAATTGACTAGCGACTGTACCTGCTCAGGCCTTACCATCCTTAGAACGGCATTGGGCCCCACCAAATATCGCTGTAAATTCTGGCGGGTACTGGAACCTGAGGTAGTTGGTTCACTAGGACGTGTGGCTGTGGCAGAATGGCCACGTCCTCTCCCAGCACCAGAGTGTACACTAACACCACCACGACTGCGTCCCTTACTAGATGTTTTCCTCATTGTTACCGTTCACCAAGCACCACAATAAGAAAAAAAATATTTGGCTCAATGTATTGATTTCAAATTCAGGCCTTTTTTTAAAGGCACCTAACAGTATCTGCCTATTTATTTATGTAGCGTATTACACTAATCCAGGCACAGCAGTAACCACTGATTTAGGGGAATATCTCTTTTAGGGCTAGTATTTAGGCCCTGGATGAAAGGTATCCTTTTATGGACAGATTTACACTTGGCCTGCAACAGCTCGCACACCTGATTTATGGTATTGCTATTTTGGCAATTGAATTTCACCCCAACACAAAATATATGTTTTTGCGGACACTATGAAACTTGGCCTGCAACAGCTGGGACACCAGATTCAGGGTATTGTTATTTTGGCAATTGAATTTCACCCCAGAACAAAATATATGTTTTTGCGGACACTATGAAACTTGGCCAGCACAGCTGAAACCACTGATTTATGGTATTGCTATTTTGGCAATTGAATTTCACCCCAGAACAAAATATATGTTTTTGCGGACACTATTAAACTTGGCCAGCACAGCTGAAACCACTGATTTATGGTATTGCTATTTTGGCAATTGAATTTCACCCCAGAACAAAATATATGTTTTTGCGGACACTATGAAACTTGGCCTGCAACAACTGGGACACCAGATTCAGGGTATTGCTATTTTGGCAATTGAATTTCACCCCACAACAAAATATATGTTTTTGCGGACTCTATGAATCTTGGCCAGCCACAGCTGAAACCACTGATTTATGGTATCGCTATTTTGGCAATTGAATTTCACCCCAGAACAAAATATATGTTTTTGCGGACACTATGAAACTTGGCCTGCAACAGCTGGGACACCAGATTCAGGGTATTGCTATTTTGGCAATTGAATTTCACCTCAGAACAAAATATATGTTTTTGCGGACACTATGAAACTTGGCCTGCAACAGCTGGGACACCAGATTCAGGGTATTGCTATTTTGGCAATTGATTTTCACCCCACAACAAAATATATGTTTTTGCGGACACTATGAAACTTGGCCTGCAACAGCTGGGACACCAGATTCAGGGTTTTGCTATTTTGGCAATTGAATTTCACCCCAGAACAAAATATATCCTTTGCAGGACACTATGAAACTTGGCCAGCCACAGCTCAAACCACTTATTTATGGCATTGCTATTTTGGCAATTGAATTTCACCACAGAAAATAATCTATCCTTTTCCAGACAGCAGACAGTATTATACTTGGCTAGCCAAAGCTGGAACACCAGATTTAGGGGATTGGTATTTGGGCAATTGTATTTAACCCCTTAATAAAATATAGAAATTGCTATCATGAGTTTCTAGGGGTGACAATTAGCACAGCCAATCCCCTTATGTAGGATATAGCAAAAAATAAACTAGTATTGATGGATTGATGGACTTGGTGGCAGCTTATTCTGTTGCACCACAAGTCACAAAATGGCCACCGATCACCCCAGAGAATAAGTGACAGAAAAACGCTCTGTGCAGCCTAAAAACCAGTGAGCAAGTAACTAGCAGAAGTTCAATCATTCACAGCTGTAGATCGATCAGTTCCATTAGGTGCTGTTGCTGTCTTTTCCCTGCCTAATTTTGCCCTCACAGAAGCTGCGTCCTCTCCCTACACTAATCAGAGCAGTGTGACGTGCGGCGCTACGTGACTCCAGCTTAAATAGAGGCTGGGTCACATGCTGCCCTTGGCCAATCACAGCGATTGATTGGCTCTTATGGCAAGAAGTAAAACGCTAGCTGATTGGCTGCTGTGCAGCCCTTCAGAAAGCGGGATGTAATCGCCAAACAACTAACCCGAACCCAAACTTTTTTGAAAATGTTCGGGTTCGGGTCCGTGTCCCGGACACCCCAAAATTCGGTACGAACCCGAACTATGCTCGAACTGTTCGCTCATCACTAGTCTACAACACAATGAAAGCCAAATATCCCTCAAAGGAAGGAAAACCGAGCAAAGGGGTGTCTCCATTACAGAGATCACCAAATCCACCATATTAAGTGGCCCCCATGTCAAGATCCCGCTTTTTTATAAGCTTTAAGGATGTGACGGGGAAAACCTAAGCCAGTTATCCATCCACAGACAGCTGTTTCAGGGTGTTGCCCCTCATCAGTGCGGAGTAGGATTCTGGCTAACCGGGAGTAATGCCTCGGAGACTATTTAAACACACCAATAGCTGATCTCAGGGAGACCAGCTACAAAAAACACCGCGGAGCCTCATTTAAGAGTCTCAACACAGCAATCCGAAGTGCAAAGCTCCCTGGGAAACAGTAATATGCAAAATAAATGTGGAGCCCCAGTTAATTACAGTTTGCACAAGAGCACCTGGATGTTCCACAGTAGTACTTGCAATATATTCTGTGGACACAAGTTAAGTTGTTTGGAAGAAACACACAACACTATATGTGAAGAAAAAGAGGCAGAGCACACCAACATTAAAACCTCATCCTAACTCTGAAGTATGGTGGTGGGGGCATCATGGTTTGGGGCTGCTTTGCTGTGTCAGGACCTGGAAGGATTGCTATCATCGAAAGAAAAATGAATTCCCAAGTTCATCAAGACATTTTGCAGGAGAACTTAAGGCCACCTGTCCACCAGCTGAAGCTCAACAGAAGACGGGTGTTGCAACAAGACAACGACCCAAAGCATAGAAGTAAATCAACATCAGAATGGCTTAGGCCTCTTTCACACTTGCATTGTGAGGATCCAACATGCACTTCCGTCGCCGGAAATACCCGCCGGATCCATCACAACGCAAGACAACTGAAAGCATTTGAAGACTGATCAGTCTTCAAAATGCTTTCAGTGTTACTATGGCTGCTAGGATGCTTCTAAAGTCCTGGTTGCCATAGTATGTAGTGGGGAGCCAGGGGAGCAGATACTTACAGTCCGTGCGGCTCCCGGGGCGCTTCACAATGACGTCAGAGGGCCCCACGCACATGGATCACGTGATCCATGCGATCAAGTGATCCATTCTCAAGGGGCGCTCTGACGGATTTTGTTACATCCAAAAAACGTCTCAGTACTGAACTGAAGACATCCTGATGCATCCTGAACGGATTTCTCTCCATTCAGGATTCATTGGGATAATCCTGATCAGTATCTTTCCGTCCTAGTGCCCCGAGGATGGAACTCTTGGACGGAAAGATAAAACGCCAGTGTGAAAGAGGCCTTAAACAGAAGAAAATACGCCTTCTGGAGTGGCCCAGTCAGAGTCCTCACCTCAACCCGATTGACATGCTGTGGCATGACCTCAAGAAAGTGATTCACATCAGACATCTCAAGAATATTGCTGAACTGAAGCAGTTCTAATAAGAGGAATGATCAAGAATTACTCCTGACCGTTGTGCACGTCTGATCTGCAACTACAGGAAACGTTTCATTGAAGTTATTGCTGCCAAAGGAGGTTCAAGCAGTTATTAAATCCAAGGGTTCACATACTTTTTCCACCTGCACTGTGAATGTTTACATGGTGTGTTCAATAAAATCATGGTACCATTTAATTCTTTGTGTGTTATTAGTTTAAGCAGACTGTGATTGTCTATTTTTGTGACTTAGATGAAGATCAGATCACATTTTATGACCAATTTGTGCAGAAATCCATGTCATTCCAAAGGGTTCACATACTTTTTCTTGCAACTATCTGAGGACGTGTACCATTGGTTAACTCTAGACATGACATCCTTATACTCGAACATTCAACATAATTTGGGTATCAATTGCACTAAGCATTTATCTAGGAAAGCATCCACTTTATCCTCACTCTCAATGTGTTTAAGTTTAGAAACTCTCTGTATCACCAGATCAATGGGTCTGCGTTTCTCAAATTTATTTATGGGTGTATTTGAAGATATTTTCGTCTACAAATCCTGTTAATGGACAAACAATATCATACTCTATCGCTGCTATATAGACAATTTGATCTTCATTGGAATTCGATCAATTAGGGAATAACACTTTCAGGTACACACAACGAATCCTCAGTAGAATTTTTGGACCTAGAAATAAAAGCCGATAGGGGAAGAAGCGCTAAACAGGGTGTATCTGCGTGGCTGAGAATGTTGGTGTGATATGGCTCATAGTAAAGAGGGGTGAGCAGTGGGCGCCCCCTTTACGATAAAATAGGGAAACCATTCCCTGGTAATTTTGTAGGAATCTATTTCCTCTCTCATGAGCCATAGTGCTGCATACAAACATAGGAATTAGTCAAGTAGTTCCAGCGCCATAATATAAGTGCAGTAGGAGCAAATAGAAATCTGCTCTATTATACAATCACATTGTTGCAACACTGACTTACAATCAGAATCTGACTGCCAAAAAGTAATTGGCTACATATTCCAGTGTTGCAACAAAGTTGTAGGTTGCATCAAGCACAATGTTGAGCAACGAATGCGCTGGATTCCTGATAGGAATGTAGAAAAACATATGCATTACCTATGGCAGATGCACACATTATAACACACAAAGTGAACTGCAGCCATAAGCAGTACCTCCAAGTAAAAGCGGATTACACACATTCAGTATTGAGTGGAATATCTGATTCCTTCCCTGATAATTTTAATGGGACTGGGTGTATAAATAAATGTATCAGCTTTTATAAAAATATAATAAAGGTTACGTTTTAATATCTTTGTTGTAACCCCTAAAAGGATTTAGTAGGTCTATGTGACCTTTTTGTAAATAAATGTGTAGTATCCTGAGGGTACAACGTGGGCATTGGTGGGGTTTGTTTTACTTCGCAAGCACTCCTATGTCCTTTCCCCTCTTTTTTTTTTTTTTGACATTTTTTGGCAGAGATTTTTTCATCCACATTGATCGATGGGAATGAAGAAATCTGTGCCGTTCATTTTTTTTTTCAGCCCAGAGGCTGAACGGAAAAAAAATCTCATTACCCGTATGCTCCATATAAGGAGAATAGCAGAAACTCCTAATGCTGGCCATACATAATGATTGCGGAGACCCTCAAATGCCAGGGCAGTACAAACACCCCACAAGTTGTCAGTGATTACGGTTCCGATTATTCGTTAGCGTTGAGACAGGCTTCGATTTCTTGATGGAGGACGCAGAGCAGTTCATACCCTGCGTAACACTGTTCGCCAAGGCACACTAGGTGCAGAACAGTGTGATACTGAGGTGTCCTGCACATGTGGTATGCTGGAGGAGCACTCCAAATTCTCCCTAGAGTGGAGGCTGAGGACACAGTGGAGGATGTGCAGGCAGAGGCGGGTATTTGCGCCTGACCCACAGCTTAAAAGCGAGGCGGTGACAGTGGCGTCACCTGTGAGATCTAAAGGACATACATTGTTACAGCTTCAGATGTTGGCACTGCCATGAACTTTCGCAGACACTGACAGGCTCAAGGAGTGGCCCACCTTCTGTTCAACATACGTGTACAACTCTTTATCTTGGCTCGGCACAAGCCATCAGTTTTCTGAAAGTAAAGTCCACCACATGGAAAGGAAGGGACTACAACTTGGACAGGAGCACGTTCAGCTTCTGTGCCATTGGATATGTGCATGCGTACTGTTGTCTTTTTGCTATTGCCTCTGTGATCGATTGCAGACGAAATGAGGGGTGAGCAGTAGGAGGAGGAGCAGGAGCATCAGGACCAGTAGATGATGGGAAGGAATCCCAGCCACCTTTCACTAAGGTGGTGGAGCCTTGACTGCAGCAAAAGGGGTGTGGGAAATTGGATGATTCAGGGGTTGCTGTGTACAACTACCTTAGCACCATGGTTTTCCCAGGCCACTTTTTGGTGACGCTGCATGTGTTGGCCACACTTCACCTTCTGCCCACCAATTCTGCAAATGGCCGTACTGAGTTGACGTGTCGTCCTGCAGCAGCTTGATAAAAAATTTCCACACTGACGAATATGGCACCCCCCCCCACCACTACACTACTCCAAGCTATCTGGCTGTGATGACACATATATAGCATCTTATGCGATATATGTGTCATCCACAGATTCCCCTCCCCCCCATAACAGTGTCCCAAATAGTGAATGACCCCAATACAGGGGGTGGGGGCTGGCATCTGCTGTTGTAATGGCAGCGGGGCCCGGTGCAGTCGCTGTATTCTATTACACTGGGCCCCGCTCACTGTAGTATTAATAGGTAACATGTAGGGCACGTTACGGCATTGGCACTGTTTTAAACTATAGTAATCCTCTGCAGCATACCATGTGGTATGGTACTCACTTGAAATTCCTGTAGACAGGCCAGGTTGGTGGCGGCAGTGTAACGTGATGCGCCTGCTCCTCCCGCTTTATAAACGAAGCAGGCAGAGCAAGCGCGTGACGTAGTGAATGACATTACACTGTCACTGCTCACCCGGCCTGCCTACAGGAGTTTCAAGTAAGTATCGTACTACATGGTATGCTGCAGAGGATTTTTATAGTCTAAAACAGTGCCCATGCCTACACGTTACGTTATTAATACTACAGTAAGCTGGGCCTAGTGTAATAGAATACGCTGTCATTCCTACACCAGATGCCGGCCCCCACCGCTCCACTCTCCCTACTGATACACCGCCGGTCAGCGATGTATCAGTGAAAATTGAAGCATTCACCCCATAAGACGCACTGCCATTTCCCCCCCACTTTTGGGGGAAAAAAGTGCATCTTATAGGGTGAAATATACGATAAGCAATTTTTTTTTTCTTTTGTGTAACTATATTGTATCAGACTATATTGAATCAGATCACACTCTCTTCCCAGAAGCAGGATGGATGGATGTACTTTTATATAAACTATTGTAGGAAGGCACAAGGGACCATCATAGATGGCAGATATGTGTCACCGAGGTTCCTGGCCTCGGTGAAGTAGGAGCCTATAGTATGTGTGTCAGCAGCAGTAGCTGACTGACAATTTGGTTATTTAGCATAGCTGAGAAAGCTAATCCGGGACGGCTCTTACTGGGAGTAGTCATAGTGCTGGGTGGGTGACTACTCCCCACGGTCCAGGCCGGGTTTTGACCGGCTTATAAAAGTCAGCCAGCTGAGTCAGGTGTGTGTGTGTGTTCACCTGGCTGACGGTGGAGCTCTGCATGGTGGTGAGTTTTTGGAGCCGAGCAAAAGCCGGAGGGTCTCTGCCGAGAGACAGAGGACCAAAGCAAGTTCCCATACACTCTGGGAGGACTACGGTACTGTGACCTAAACAGAACTGTGTGATTTCTTTTGGATTATGGAGTGTATTGTTTTGTTTTAAGTGTTGGCTAAAGCCAGCTGACCCCTGATGTCTGCTGTATTGTTGTGTGCCAACAATAAAAGACAGTTGTTACTTTGATTTCCACCACAAAAGACTGCTGTGTGTTTATCTGGAAGCTACCATTTGGGAAATCCCTACACTATATACACCCAAAAACTGCTTTTATCAGACCACACTTTCCTCCCAGAAGCAGGGATGGAAGGACTACAGATTGATGCACAGAATTTAGTGTAAAAGAATTTGAACTGTAGCACGCTGCCCATTCCCACCACCTCCTAAACTACAGATTGACACACAGAATTCCACCACAAGGGTGAATGGAAGTAGTTATTTTTCAACTTGATACACCCCAAAACTGGTTGTATCACACAGCACTTTAGTCCCAATAACAAGCAAGGATTACTGGAATTACTGATGTATCATATAGTACAAACGACCTAAAAGCAGCAGTATAACACCAATTTGGATCCCGAATTAGTGCAGCAAGGTGTAATCGTAATCGCTCCTATTACCCAGGCTTTACACTCTCCTGTTTGTTCCTGTTCTATCCCTATAGTGTGGATAATGCGTACCTATCATTTCCCTACACTCTAAATGATCTTTTCCTGAACTGCTTAATGTTTTTTTTTTTTGTTTGCCAAATAAAGTCTTTCCTAAACACTGTCCCTAGTGCCTGTCACGTCTCTCCCTGCACTAAATTCCCTTTAAAATGGCAGAAACCAAGATGGCTGAGGCTTTTTATAGGGCTTTGGCATCACAGGGGCTGGCAGGCTGCAGATTGGCTGCATACATCAACAAAGACGGAGAATCTCCCACGGAGTAAAAAAAACATCCAGTGGTTTGGTTCAGATTTCAGGAATTTATTTTGCAGATGGTACAATGCGTTTCAGGGACAACGGTCCCCTTAATCAGGTACAGACTGCTCACAAACATTACATCTAGTCATTTGGTCATTTCAGCATGCAACATCTCTTAAGTGCAACTCTTTAAGTGCATATACCGAATTATACCAGAATGTAATATTATTCATATTGAATCCACTTTGTCATCAATGCCTAATGAACATCACCCAATTCTCTCCTCTCCAAGTATGTCTACATTGAAGCTATCCGCTAACCCTAGCTTTCCCAGAGTCTGATATTGTCCACACCCCTCCTTTTTCCTTCCCATTACTTGTTATGTCTACATTTAAGCTATCTGGTACACCCAGCTTTCCCAGAGTCTGATAGTGTCCACACCCCACCTGTTTCCTTCTCATTACTTGGTATGTCTACATTGAAGCTATCTGCTAGACCCAGCTTTCCCAGAGTCTGATATTGTCCACACCCCTCCTGTTTCCTTCTCATTATTTGGTTTGTCTGTTTGAACTTTAACCTAAGACCTTAGATGGTATACAGGTCTTAGGTCATTTCAGACCTTGGTCATTTCAGCATGCAACATCTCTTAAGTGCAACTCTTTAAGTGCACATACCGAATGGAACCAAAGGTAATTACAAAAATACTTAATGCAAACAATGTTTCAAACTTTCATCTTACTCTACCCACTTTTCCTAAACCTCCTAAAATACCCCCACATCCCTTCACTCAGCAAGGAACTATTCATCTCTCCCTCCATCTTACCTTCTCACCTGACCACTTGCACAAACCTGTTTGGCAACATAAAACACTTCCTTGCCAAACACACACAGATACCTCACGCCCTTTCTTTTTCTCACCTACTAACACTTTCTCTGCTGCTCCTTATTGCTGGTGATATCTCGCCAAATCCAGGCCCCCCTCAGCAAATCCCCACTATCAGCTCTACCTCCCACTACAAATCTCATTCCACAAATTTCTGCAGCCACTTAAACCAAATAACCATTCCTCTGACCCCTGCTTCTTTGGTTCCTGAAAACTTGGCGGACACCCTCTGACACCTCCTCCCCAGCTGCACTATTATAGTGGATTTCATTTCACTCACACCCCCCACCCCAGCAGCAAACATGGTGGTGGAGTTGGTCTTCTCCTATCAGACACCAACTCCTACAGCCCATCTCCACTGCCACCCTTCATTACACTCACTTCATTTGAAGTACACTCTGTTCGCATCTACTCTCCCTCCAACCTCCCAGTGCCTGTCATTTACTGCCCCCCAGGCCCAGCCAGCAACTTTCTTGACCACTTTGACACCTAAGTCCTCCACTTTCTTTCTGCCGACATCCCCACTATCATCATGGGGGACTTCAACATCCCTATTGACACCTGCCACTCAGCCACCTCTAAACTCCTATCACTCTCTTCCTCCTTTGGCCTCTCACAGTGGTCTTCTGCTCACACCCCAAGAGATGGTCACACTCTGGATCTCATCTTTACCCGCCTCTGCTCCCTATCTAACCTTTCTAATTCAACTCTCCCCCTATCCGACCACAACCTACTCACCTTCTCTTCAATAGTCTCCTCTGCTGCTCCCCCAGTCCACACACTAGCAAACCCCCACAGGAACCCTAAACATCTCGACCTTCGCTTGCTTTCTGACTCTCTTCTGCCGCCCTCTATTTGTTCCCTCCAAGACCCAGATACTGCCACCACCCTATATAACACCACAATAAGTACAGCTCTGGACGTTGTTGCCCCCCTCACACACAACAAAACCTGAAAAATCAACAGACAACCCTGGCACACCAACCTGACCAAAAAACTCAGACAAGCTTCAAGGACTGCTGAGCAGTGATGGAAGAAATCCCATTCTAATGATCAATTCACAGCATAGAAGCAATCCCTCCTTATATTCAAATCCTCAATCGCTTATGCAAAACAGGCCTACTTCTCATCTCTCATATCTTCCCTATCCCACAACCCTAAATAACTTTTTACCAAGTTTAATTCCCTTCTCCGTCCCCCAGCGCCCCCACTCTGTCCTCATCTCAGCTGAGGACTTTGCCATGTACTTCAAACAAAAGATAGTCAACATCAGAGAAAGTTTCAACATACCGTCCCCACAGACCCTTCACACAGCTGCTCCGTCCTCTTCCCCTAAACCCTGCTTCTCTGCCATTACAGAAGAATAAATCTCCTCTCTACTCTCCAAATCGCATCCCACCACCTCATCCTCAATCTCACCGCAGTGTTTATTCCAGCCCTAACTCATCTTTTTAACCTATCACTAACCTCTGGTGTCTTCCCCTCTGATTTTAAACATGCTACCATTACACCCATTCTCAAAAAGCCTTCATTTGACCCATCTTCCTTGTCTAGTTATCATCCCATATTACTTCTTCTATATGCCTCCAAGCTACTTGAGCAACACCTCCTGAACAGCCCTCTCACCTCTCCGCCTGCTCCCTCTTTAACCGGCTACAATCTGGCTCCCGACACCTACTACTCAACTGAGACAGCCTTTTCCAAAGTCACCAATGACCTACTAACAGCCAAAACCAAAAAACATTACTCTGTCCTCCTTCTCCTTGACCTGTCCTCTGCCTTTGACACTGTTGACCACTTGGTATCACCGACCTGGCCCCTCCTGGATCACATCATACCTCACAGACCTGACGTTTAGCATCTCCCACTGTCACACCACCTCCTCGTCTCATTCCCTCTCTGTTGGCGTCCCATATGGCTCTGTCCTAGGACTCCTGTTCTTCTCTATCTACACTTTCGGCCTGGGACAGCTCATAGAGTCCCATGCCTTTCAGTATCACTTTTATGCAGATGACACATAAATCTACCTCTCTAGTCCAGATATCACCTCCTTATTATCCAGATTTCCACAATGCCTATTTTCCATATCATCATTCTCCTCTCGCTATCTAAAACTCAACATGGATAAAACAGAATTCATCATCTTTCCCCCATCTTGCTCAACCACTCCAACAGACCTATCTATCACAATCAATGGCTGCACACGCTTCCCGGTCAACCAAGTGCGCTGCCTTGGAGTGACCTTGGATTCTGCCCTCTCCTTCTGACCACACATCCAAGCCCTTTCCACCACCTGCCAGTTACAACTCAAAAACATCTCCCGCATCTGCGCTTTCCTCAACTTTTAGTCTACGAAAATGCTTTTACATGCCCTCATCATCTAGACGACTGCAACATTCTCCTCTGTGGCCTTTCATCTAGCACTCTCGTTCCCCTCCAATCTATCCTCAACTCTGCTACCCAACTAATCCACCTCTCATCCTGTTACTCCATTGCCTCTCCCTTCTGCTGGTCTCTTCACTGGCTTCCCATTGCCCAGCGAATTCAGTTCGAAATTCTAACCTATACATACAAGGCCGTCCACAACCTTTCCCCTCCCTACATCTCTGAGCTACTTTCCTGATACATCCCCACACGCAACCTCTGATCCTCACAAGACTTCCTTCTCTCCTCTCCTCTTATTACCTCTTCCCACAATTGCGTCCAAGATTTCTCCCGTGCATCCCTCATACTCTGGAACTCGCTAACCCAACATATCAGACTCTCACCTATAGTGGAATCCTTCAAAAGAAACCTGTAAGCTCACCTCTTCAGACAAGCCTACAACCAGTGACCCTGCTGCCCCTATACTGACATAACCAGCTTCACTCTCGCCTACTGTGTCTTTCTCCCATACCATGTAGAATGTAGTGTTGATCACGAATTTTCGAATTGCGAATTTTAATCGCGAATATCGGCACT
>CM065590.1:584018215-584046060 GCA_033119425.1 Bufotes viridis
TTGACTGCCTATTTTATACCATTTAGACTTATGGTAATACATCTTACACTAAGAATTCTTTTGGGCTATTACTAGGCCCACTAAACACATTTGATGTGCAATATTTGACGTTAAATATGTAATAATAATTATTGACAAACCTTTTTTGTGTGTGGATATAAACTCCCCTCCGGTCATGTAGGGGTCCATTTTGGCTTCGCCCCCCCCCCCCCTTTTTGTTATATCTTTTAGACTTGAAAAAGGAGTTATAAACTCCGAAACGCATTGTCTACTGAACACAATAAATAGCATCTTATACCAAAGTCTTTGAATTGAGGTCGTCTTTGTTGTGCCAAAAGGTACCCACACCGTGTGCCTCCACACAAACCATTGATCACGTTTTGGAATGATATGGAATTCTGCACAAATTTGTCATAAAATGTGATCTGAACTTCATCTAAGTCACAACAATACACAATCACAGTCTGCTAAAAATAATAACACACAAATAATTAAATGTTATTATTGAACACACCATGTAAACATTTACAGTGCAGGTGGAAAAAGTATGTGAACCGCTAGACTAATGACAACTCCAAGAGCTAATTGGAGTGAGGTGTCAGCCAACTGGAGGCCAATCAATGAGATGAGATTGGAGGTGTTGGTTACAGCTGCCATACCCTAAAAAACAGACACCTGTTCTGGGTTTGCTTTTTCCAAGAAGCATTGCCTGATATGAATGATGCCTCGCACAAAAGAGTTCTAAGAAGACCTACGATTAAGAATTGTTGACTTGCATAAAGTTGAAAAGGGTTATAAAAGTATCTCCAAAAGCCTTGCTGTTCATCAGTCCACGGTAAGACAAATTGTCTATAAATGGAGAAAGTTCAGCACTGCTGCTACTCTCCCTAGGAGTGTCCATCCTGTAAAGATGACTGCAAGAGCACATCGCAGACTGCCCAAAGAGGTGAAAAAGAGACCTAGAGTGTCAGCTAAAGACTTGCAAAAGTCACTGGCATATGCTAACATCCCTGTTAGCGAATCTACGATACGTAAAACACTAAACAAGAATGGATTTCATGGGAGGATACTGTAGAGGAAGCCACTGCTATTCAAAAAAAAAACATTGCTACACATTTACAGTTTGCACAAGAGCACCTGGATGTTCCACAGCAGTACTTGCAAAATATTCTGCGGACACAAGTTAAGTTGTTTGGAAGAAACACACAACACTATGTGTGGAGAAAAAGAGGCACAGCACACCAACATTAAAACCTCATCCCAACTGTGAAATAGGGTGGTGCGGGCATCATGGTTTGGGGCTGCTTTGCTGTGTCAGGACCTGGACGGATTGCTATCATCGAAGGAAAAGTGAATTCCCAAGTTCATCAAGACATTTTGCAGGAGAAATTAAGGCCATCTGTCCACCAGCTGAAGCTCAACAGAAGATGGGTGTTGCAACAAGACAACGACCCAAAGCATAGAAGTAATTCAACAACAGAATGGCTTAGGCCTCTTTCACACTTGCGTTGTGAGGATCCGGCATGCACTTCTGTCACCGGAAATGCCCGCCGGATCCGTCACAACTAGTGTTGAGCGAACAGTTCGAGCATCGTTCGGGTTCGTACCGAATTTTGGGGTGTCCGGGACCCGGACCCGAACCCGGACATTTTCAAAAAAGTTCGGGTTCGGGTTCGTCGTTCGGCATGTATTTAGGCGCATTTTGAAAGGCTGCAAAGCAGCCAATCAACATGCATCATACTACTTGCCCTAAGATGCCATCGCAGCCATGCCTACTATTGGCAAGGCTGTGATTGGCCAAGTGCAACATGTGACTCAGCCTCTTTATAAGCTTGTGCGCACGTCGGGACGTGCTCACTCCCGATGTGAATAGAACAGGGATAGACGCAGCTGATGCTAGGGCGAGAATAGGCAGGGATAATTGAATAACTGGAAGCAAATTTCTCTCCTCCACCTGTGATTCATCTGAACAACTGCAGCTGAGCTGCTTTTTGATAGGGATTGGCTATTTTTAGAGTGGCCAGAGTGATTTTCCATCCACATGTACCTGGGCTGACCACCGGCCGCCATTTTGCGACTTGTAGTGCTGCAGCAGAAGCTGCCACAGTGTGCATTCAAAGCTCCAAACAAGTCAGACATCTACACCTGGGATTCAGACCAATAGCGATTTAGCAGCACAGTCCAAGGCTATTTTTTTAAAGGTTGTGCAGACCATTTTGTGGCACATGTTACTGGGCTGATAGGCGGCGGCCATCTTGGGACTAGTGCTGCAGCACAATCTCTCCCAACGTCCATTAATCACTTGTAATAGTGGTCTGTGCCATAGAAATCCTACATCAGGGACTTGGGTGTGCTTGTGTCACCCCTACTAATACCAGTCCACCTGTAATCCATACAGTCAAAAGACTGAAAGTATTCCAGTGAGGGAATTTTTTTTATTTAAAAAGGCCAAGTTAGTTTATCTGGCGTTCAATATACTAGATACAGTTAGGCCTGCGTTTCATACATCTGGAATTAGCAAATTAATGTGCTGGGGTTGGGAAAACATATATGTACCCATACTAGAATCTGTCAAAGAAAGCGGTACTCACATATAACAGTCATTCCATCTGTAATCCATACAGTCAAAAGACTGAAAGTATTCCAGTGAGGGATTTTTTTATTTAAAAAAGGCCAAGTTAGTTTATCTGGCGTTCAATATACTAGATACAGTTAGGCCTGCGTTTCATACATCTGGAATTAGCAAACTAATGTGCTGGGGTTGGGAAAACATATATGTACCCATACTAGAATCTGTCAAAGAAAGCGGTACTCACATATAACAGTCATTCCATCTGTAATCCATACAGTCAAAAGACTGAAAGTATTCCAGTGAGGAATTTTTTTTATTTAAAAAGGCCAAGTTAGTTTATCTGGCGTTCAATATACTAGATACAGTTAGGCCTGCGTTTCATACATCTGGAATTAGCAAATTAATGTGCTGGGGTTGGGAAAACATATATGTACCCATACTAGAATCTGTCAAAGAAAGCGGTACTCACATATAACAGTCATTCCATCTGTAATCCATACAGTCAAAAAGACTGAAAGTATTCCAGTGAGGGAATTTTTTTTATTTAAAAAGGCCAAGTTAGTTTATCTGGCGTTCAATATACTAGATACAGTTAGGCTTGCGTTTCATACATCTGGAATTAGCAAATTAATGTGCTGGGGTTGGGAAAACATATATGTACCCATACTAGAATCTGTCAAAGAAAGCGGTACTCACATATAACAGTCATTCCATCTGTAATCCATACAGTCAAAAGACTGAAAGTATTCCAGTGAGGGAATTTTTTATTTAAAAAGGCCAAGTTAGTTTATCTGGCGTTCAATATACTAGATACAGTTAGGCCTGCGTTTCATACATCTGGAATTAGCAAATTAATGTGCTGGGGTTGGGAAAACATATATGTACCCATACTAGAATCTGTCAAAGAAAGCGGTACTCACATATAACAGTCATTCCATCTGTAATCCATACAGTCAAAAGACTGAAAGTATTCCAGTGAGGATTTTTTTATTTAAAAAAGGCCAAGTTAGTTTATCTGGCGTTCAATATACTAGATACAGTTAGGCCTGCGTTTCATACATCTGGAATTAGCAAACTAATGTGCTGGGGTTGGGAAAACATATATGTACCCATACTAGAATCTGTCAAAGAAAGCGGTACTCACATATAACAGTCATTCCATCTGTAATCCATACAGTCAAAAGACTGAAAGTATTCCAGTGAGGAATTTTTTTTATTTAAAAAGGCCAAGTTAGTTTATCTGGCGTTCAATATACTAGATACAGTTAGGCCTGCGTTTCATACATCTGGAATTAGCAAATTAATGTGCTGGGGTTGGGAAAACATATATGTACCCATACTAGAATCTGTCAAAAAGCGGTACTCACATATAACAGTCATTCCATCTGTAATCCATACAGTCAAAAGACTGAAAGTATTCCAGTGAGGGAATTTTTTTATTTAAAAAGGCCAAGTTAGTTTATCTGGCGTTCAATATACTAGATACAGTTAGGCCTGCGTTTCATACATCTGGAATTAGCAAATTAATGTGCTGGGGTTGGGAAAACATATATGTACCCATACTAGAATCTGTCAAAGAAAGCGGTACTCACATATAACAGTCATTCCATCTGTAATCCATACAGTCAAAAGACTGAAAGTATTCCAGTGAGGGGATTTTGCTTATAAAAAATAATATATTTCATTGTGGTGCGAGTTGAATCGCAACAATGAAGAAAAATACTATTAAGGGACGAGGACGCGGTCGTGGTGGAGACTCTGCTTCCAGGGTTTCCCAGGGGCGTCCACCTAGCCCTTCCCCAGTGGAGGAAGACATACCATGCACTGGCGCACAACCACTTATGTCTCCAGATGAAGAGGACATGGGAATACCACCTCATCGGAGTCCGCACGTCTCTGATGATGACGAAACACAGGTGCCCACTGCCGCGTCTTTTTGCAGTGTGCAGACTGAACAGGAGGAGGTCAGGGAGGGAGACTGGGTGGAAGACGATGCAGAGGACGATGAGGTCTTAGACCCCACATGGACTGAAGGTCGTGGCGATGACTTTCACAGTTCAGAGGAAGAGGTAGTGGTGAGACCGAGACAACAGCGAAGCCAAAGAGGGAGCAGGGGGCCAAAGCAGACGAGCCGCCGCCCCCAGAGTTCGCCTGCTACTGGACATCGCCAACAGGGACCCAGCCCCACAAAGGCAGCTTCAAAGAGTTCCCTGGCATGGCACTTCTTTAAACAATGTCCTACCGACAAGACCCGAGTGACTTGCACGCTCTGCCATCAGAGCCTGAGGCGAGGCATTAACGTTCTGAACCTCAGCACAACCTGCATGACCAGGCATCTACATGCAAAGCATGAACTGCAGTGGGGTACACACCTTAAAAACCAGGCACTCGCTGAGGCTCCCCTGCTCCCTCTACCGCTGCTGCCTCGGCTTCCGCCTCGAGAGGAATGTTGCCACCTGCCGAGCAGCAAACAGAGGATGTGCCACCGACACCACCACCACCGCCACCGTCAACTAGCGTCTCCACTATATCACACAGCAGCGTTCAGCTCTCAATATCTCAAACCTTAGAGAGGAAGTGCAAATTCCCCCGAGTCACCCTCGAGGCCCTTGGCCTGAACGCCAGCATTTCTAAACTGCTGGCCTTTGAAATGCTGTCATTCCGGCTGGTGGACACAGACAGCTTCAAACAGCTGATGGCCATGGCTGTCCCGCAGTATGTGGTTCCCAGCCACCACTACTTCTCCAAGACAGCCGTGCCTTCCCTGCACATGCAAGTGTCCGATAAAATCAAGTGTGCACTGCGCAACGCCATTTGTGGCAAGGTCCACCTAACCACAGATACGTGGACCAGTAAGCACGGCCAGGGACGCTATATCTCACTAACTGCACACTGGATGAATGTAGTGGCGGCTGGGCCCCCGGCGGACAGTTCCTTGGCGCACGTCCTTCCGCCCCCTAGGATCGCAGGGCATCATTCTCTGCCTCCTGTAGCCTCCTCCTCCTACTCGGCTTCCTCCTCCACTGCTTCCACCAGCTCATCCGGTCAGCCACACACCTTCACCACCAACTTCAGCACAGCCCGGGGTAGCGTCAGCAGGCCATTCTGAAACTCATATGTTTGGGGACAGGCCCCACACCGCGCAGGAGTTGTGGCGGGGTATTGAACAACAGACCGACGAGTGGTTTCTGCCGGTGGGCCTCAAGCCAGGCCTGGTGGTATGCGATAATGGGCGAAATCTCGTGGCAGCTCTGGGACTAGCCGGTTTGGCGCACATCCCTTGCCTGGCGCATGTGCTGAACTTGGTGGTGCAGAGGTTCATTCACCACTACCCCAACATGTCAGAGCTGCTGCATAAAGTGCGGGCCGTCTGTGCGCGCTTCCGCCGTTCACATCCTGCCGCTGCTCGCCTGTCTGCGCTACAGCGGAACTTCGGCCTTCCCGCTCACCGCCTCATATGCGGCGTGCCCACCCGGTGGAACTCCACCTTGCACATGCTGGAGAGACTGTGCGAGCAGCAGCAGGCCATAGTGGAGTTTCAGCTGCAGCACGCTCGCGTCAGTCGTACTGCCGAACAGCACCACTTCACCACCAATGATTGGGCCTCCATGCGAGACCTGTGTGCCCTGCTGCGCTGTTTCGAGTACTCCACCAACATGGCCAGTGGCGATGACACTGTTATCAGCGTTACAATACCACTTCTATGTCTCCTTGAGAAAACACTTAGGGCAATGATGTTAGAGGAGGTGGCCCAGGTGGAGGAGGAGGAGGAGGATGAGGGCTCGTTTCTAACACTTTCGGGCCAGTCTGTTCGAATTGGCTCAGAGGGAGGTTTGTTTAAGCAGCAGAGGACAGGTTCACAGAGTCGCCAGCCAAGGCACTGTACTGGAGGACGAGGAGGATGAGGAGGAGGAGGTGGAGGGGACGAGGATGGCGCAAGTTCACAGCGGGGTGGCAGCCCAGGCCCATCACTGGTGCGTGGCTGGGGGATACGGTGGACGATGACGATACGCCTCCCACAGAGGACAGCTTGTCCTTACCCATGGGTAGCCTGGCCCACATGAGCGAATATATGCTCCAATGCCTGCGCAGCGACAGCAGAGTTGCCCACGTTTTAGCGTGTGCAGACTACTGGGTGGCCACCCTGCTGGATCCCGGTATAAAGACAATGTGCCCACTTTAATTCCTGAACTGGAGCGCGACCGTAAGATGCGTGAGTACAAGCGCTACGCTGATAGAGCGCTCTTGAGAGCATTCCCACATGTCACAGGGAACAGGTGGAAGGTGAAGGCAGAGGAGTGGCAAGAGGTCGCCAACGCAGCTGTGTCACGGCCAGCTCATCTGAGGGCAGGGTTAGCATGGCAGAAATGTGGAAAAGTTTTGTCTCCACGCCACAGCTATCTGCACCGACACCTGATACGGAGCGTGTTAGCAGGAGGCAGCATTTCACTAACATGGTTGAACAGTATGTCTGCACACCCTCCACATCCTGACGGATGGTTCGGCCCCATTCATCTACTGGGTTTCGAAATTGTCCACGTGGCCAGAGTTAGCATGTTATGCCTTGGAGGTGCTTTCCTGCCCGGCGGCCAGCGTTTTATCTGAGCAGCGTATTCAGCACGGCAGGGGCGTCATTACTGACAAGCGCAGCCGCCTGTCCACAGCCAACGTGGACAAGCTGACCTTCATAAAGATGAACCAGGCATGGATCCCACAGGACCTGTCCCTCCCTTGTGCAGAGTAGTCCTTATTAACTGCCTAAAACATGTCTTGTTGTGCTACGGGCCACTTCTTTATTTGATACAAATTTTATGAAACCCACAGTTGAATGAAACTCTTCTCTGTCTGGGCGCCGGGGCCTAACCAGATGAAAGTGGCCGGTTAAACTAACGGGTGACATGAAGCCATAACCTCTGCCATGCTACCTCTGTCTTCTGTCTGGGTGCTGAGGCCTAAGTCAAATAAAGCGGTCTTCTGCTGTGCTGGGGGATATGAAGCTAATCTCTGACCTCTCTCCTCTGTCTGGGTCCAAAGGCCTAAATCACTGAAAGAGGCCTTCTCCTGTGGTGTGTGATATGATGCCAGAATATGTGCTGTGGGGCCTCTCTCCTCTTCCTGGGTGCAGGGGTCAAATAAACTAAATTGTGGCCTACTCCTGTGGTGGTTGATATGATGCCTGATTCTCTGATGTGGAACCTCTCTCCTCTGTTTGGGTGAAGGGTCAAAGTCTTTCAAAGTCGCCTTCTCCTGTGCTGATTGATATGAAGCTGATGGTTGTGCCATCTGACATGGTTGCCGGGGTCCCATTAAATTGGGGCCTACTCCTGTGAGTGGGTGATCTAAATGCCTGATTCTCTGCTTTGAAACCTCTCTCCTCCGTCCGGGTGTAGGGGTCAAAGTCTGTCAAAGTCGCCTTCTCCTGTGCTGATTGATATAAAGCTTATGCTTGTGCCATCTGACATGGTTGCCGGGGTCTGATTCAATGGTGGCCTACTCCTGTAGTGGGTGATCTAAATGCCTGATTCTCTGCTGTGTAACCTCTCTCCTCCGTCTGGGTGTAGGGGTCAAAGTAACTAAATGGTGGCCTACTCCTGTGGTGGGTGATATGATGCCAGAATATGTGCTGTGGGGCCTCTCTCCTCTTCCTGGGTGCAGGGGTCAAAGTAACTCAATGGTGGCTTCTCCTGTGGTGGCTGATATGATGCCAGAATATGTGCTGTGGTGCCTCTCTCCTCTTCCTGGGTGCAGGGGTCAAAGTAACTAAATGGTGGCTTCTCCTGTGGTGGTTGATATGATGCCTGATTCTCTGCTGTGAAACCTCTCTCCTCCATCTGGGTGTAGGGGTCAAAGTCTTTCAAAGTCGCCTTCTCCTGTGCTGATTGATATAAAGCTTATGCTTGTGCCATCTGACATGGTTGCCGGGGTCTGATTCAATGGTGGCCTACTCCTGTGGTGGGTGATCTAAATGCCTGATTCTCTGCTGTGTAACCTCTCTCCTCCGTCTGGGTGTAGGGGTCAAAGTAACTAAATGGTGGCCTACTCCTGTGGTGGGTGATATGATGCCAGAATATGTGCTGTGGGGCCTCTCTCCTCTTCCTGGGTGCAGGGGTCAAAGTAACTCAATGGTGGCTTCTCCTGTGGTGGCTGATATGATGCCAGAATATGTGCTGTGGTGCCTCTCTCCTCTGTCTGGGTCCAAAGGCCTAAATCACTGAAAGAGGCCTTCTCCTGTGGTGTGTGATATGATGCCTGAATATGTGCTGTGGTGCCTCTCTCCTCTTCCTGGGTGCGGGGGTCAAAGTAACTCAATGGTGGCTTCTCCTGTGGTGGCTGATATGATGCCAGAATATGTGCTGTGGGGCCTCTCTCCTCTTCCTGGGTGCAGGGGTCAAAGTAACTCAATGGTGGCTTCTCCTGTGGTGGTTGAGTATGATGCCAGAATATGTGCTGTGGGGCCTCTCTCCTCTTCCTGGGTGCAGGGTCAAAGTAACTCAATGGTGGCTTCTCCTGTGGTGGCTGATATGATGCCAGAATATGTGCTGTGGGGCCTCTCTCCTCTTCCTGGGTGCAGGGGTCAAAGTAACTAAATGGTGGCTTCTCCTGTGGTGGTTGATATGATGCCTGATTCTCTGCTGTGAAACCTCTCTCCTCCATCTGGGTGTAGGGGTCAAAGTCTTTCAAAGTCGCCTTCTCCTGTTCTGATTGATATAAAGCTGATGGTTGTGCCATCTGACATAGTTGCCAGGGTCTGATTCAATGGGGGCCTACTCCTGTGGTGGGTGATCTAAATGCCTGATTCTCTGCTGTGAAACCTCTCTCCTCCGTCTGGGTGTAGGGGTCAAAGTCTTTCAAAGTCGCCTTCTCCTGTGCTGATTGATATGAAGCTGATGGTTGTGCCATCTGACATGGTTGCCGGGGTCTGATTCAATGGTGGCCTACTCCTGTGGTGGGTGATCTAAATGCCTGATTCTCTGCTGTGTAACCTCTCTCCTCCGTCTGGGTGTAGGGGTCAAAGTAACTAAATGGTGGCCTACTCCTGTGGTGGGTGATATGATGCCAGAATATGTGCTGTGGGGCCTCTCTCCTCTTCCTGGGTGCAGGGGTCAAAGTAACTCAATGGTGGCTTCTCCTGTGGTGGCTGATATGATGCCAGAATATGTGCTGTGGTGCCTCTCTCCTCTTCCTGGGTGCAGGGGTCAAAGTAACTAAATGGTGGCTTCTCCTGTGGTGGTTGATATGATGCCTGATTCTCTGCTGTGAAACCTCTCTCCTCCATCTGGGTGTAGGGGTCAAAGTCTTTCAAAGTCGCCTTCTCCTGTGCTGATTGATATAAAGCTTATGCTTGTGCCATCTGACATGGTTGCCGGGGTCTGATTCAATGGTGGCCTACTCCTGTGGTGGGTGATCTAAATGCCTGATTCTCTGCTGTGTAACCTCTCTCCTCCGTCTGGGTGTAGGGGTCAAAGTAACTAAATGGTGGCCTACTCCTGTGGTGGGTGATATGATGCCAGAATATGTGCTGTGGGGCCTCTCTCCTCTTCCTGGGTGCAGGGGTCAAAGTAACTCAATGGTGGCTTCTCCTGTGGTGGCTGATATGATGCCAGAATATGTGCTGTGGTGCCTCTCTCCTCTGTCTGGGTCCAAAGGCCTAAATCACTGAAAGAGGCCTTCTCCTGTGGTGTGTGATATGATGCCAGAATATGTGCTGTGGTGCCTCTCTCCTCTTCCTGGAGTGCGGGGTCAAAGTAACTCAATGGTGGCTTCTCCTGTGGTGGCTGATATGATGCCAGAATATGTGCTGTGGGGCCTCTCTCCTCTTCCTGGGTGCAGGGGTCAAAGTAACTCAATGGTGGCTTCTCCTGTGGTGGTTAGTATGATGCCAGAATATGTGCTGTGGGGCCTCTCTCCTCTTCCTGGGTGCAGGGGTCAAAGTAACTCAATGGTGGCTTCTCCTGTGGTGGCTGATATGATGCCAGAATATGTGCTGTGGGGCCTCTCTCCTCTTCCTGGGTGCAGGGTCAAAGTAACTAAATGGTGGCTTCTCCTGTGGTGGTTGATATGATGCCTGATTCTCTGCTGTGTAACCTCTCTCCTCCGTCTGGGTGTAGGGGTCAAAGTAACTAAATGGTGGCCTACTCCTGTGGTGGGTGATATGATGCCTGGTTCTCTGCTGTGGGACCTCTCTCCTTTGTCTGGGTGCTGTGGTCAAAATAATAGTAAGTGACCTTCTCCATTGGTGGGTGACTTGAAGCCTGATTCTGTGCTATGGGACCTCACTCCAATTAATATTGTTTAATTTTTATTTATTTTATGTTAACTCATCATTTCCCTATCTACATTTGTTTGCAGGGGATTTAACTACATTTTGCTGCCTTTTGCAGCCCTCTAGCCCTTTCCGGGTGTGTTTTACAGCCTTTTTAGTGCCCAAAAGTTCGGGTCCCCATTGACTTCTATGGGGTTCGGGTTCGGGATGAAGTTCGGGTCGAGTTCGGATCCCGAACCCGAACATTTTTCGAAAGTTCGGCCGAACTCGTCGAACCCGAACATCCAGGTGTTCGCTCAACTCTAGTCACAACGCAAGACAACTGAAAGCATTTGAAGACTGATCAGTCTTCAAAATGCTTTCAGTGTTACTATGGCAGCCAGGACGGTACTAAAGTCCTGGTTGCCATAGTATGTAGTGGGGAGCAAGGGGAGCAGATACTTACAGTCCTTACGGCTCCTGGGGAGCTCCATAATGACATTAGAGTGCCCCGCGCACATGGATCACGTGATCCATGCTCATGGGGCGCTCTGACGGATTTTGCTACAGCCAAAAAACGTTTCAGTACTGAACTAAAGACATCCTGATGCATCCTGAATGGATTTCTCTCCATTCAGGATGCATTGGGATAATCCTGATCAGTATCTTTCAGTCCTAGAGCCCCGAGGACAGAACTCTAGGACGGAAAGATAAAACGCCAGTGTGAAAGAGGCCTTAAACAGAAGAAAATACACCTTCTGGAGTGGACCAGTCAGAGTCCTGACCTCAACCCGATTGAGATGCTGTGGCATGACTTCAAGAAAGTGATTCACATCAGACATCTCAAGAATATTGCTGAACTGAAGCAGTTCTATAAAGAGGAATGATCAAGAATTACTCCTGACCGTTGTGCACGTCTGATCTGCAACTACAGGAAACCTTTCATTGAAGTTAATACTGCCAAAGGAGGTTCAAGCAGTTAATAAATCCAATGGTTCACATACTTTTTTCACCTTCACTGAGAATGTTTACATGGTGTGTTCAATAAAATCATGGTAAAATTTAATTCTTTGTGTGTTATTAGTTTCAGCAGACTGTGATTGTCTATTGTTGTGACTTAGATGAAGATCAGATCACATTTTATGACCAATTTGTGCAGAAATCCATATCATTCCAAAGGGTTCACATACTTTTTCTTGCAACTATATGAGGACGCGTACCATTGGTTAACTCTAGACATGTCATCCCTATACTCAAACATTCAACATAATTTGGGTATCAATTGCACTAAGCATTTATCTAGGAAAGCATCCACTTTATCCTCACTCTCAATGTGTTTAAGTTTGGAAACTCTCTGTATCACCAGACCAATAGGTCTGTTTTTCGCAAATTTATTTATGGGTGTATTTGAAGATATTTTTGTCTACAAATCCTGTTACTGGACAAACAATATCATACTCTATCGCTGCTATATCGACAATTTAATCTTCATTGGAATTCATTCAATTGGGGAATAACCATTTCAGGTACACACAACGAATCCTCAGTAGAATTTTTGGACCTAGAACTAAAAGCCGATAGGGAAAGAATCATCACCCAAACCTTCTTTAAGAAAGTTGATTGTAACAACTACCAGGATTTCTTAAGTGAACATCATAGGATGTAACATCCCCTTCAGCCAATTCAAGCGGATAAGACACAATTGTTCTAATGATAATTATTTCACCTCCCAAAGTAAGATAATACAAACTAGATTCCTGCAAAAAATGTACCCCCCCCCCCCGAGACTCATCAATGCGGCCCCGAATGGATCTCAGACCCTCACACAAACAGACTGTATACTGAAAGTAGAGACAAAAAAGTCACAAAACAAAATAACACAAATTTCATAACCACCTACAATAGTAACCATAATGACATCAGGAACATTCTATCAAAACAGTGGTACATCTTGAAAAGGAAACCTTTTCTGAACGACAGTCTACCCAATGGACCCCCCCCCCCCCACATTCACAAAGGCCCAAAGCTAACATAGTAACATAGTATATAAGACCGAAAAAAGACATCTCTCTATTCAGTTCAGGCTGTTTCCTACAAGTTGATCCAGAGGAAGGCAAAAAACGCTGTGAGGCAGATGCCAATTTTCCCCACTTAAGGGGAAACAATTCCTTCCCGACTCCAATCAGGCAATCAGAATAACTCCCTGGATCAATGACCCATCTCTACTAGTCATAGCCTGTAATATTATTACACTCCAGAAATACATCCAGTCCCCTCTTGAATTACATTATTGTACTCACCATTGCTAGTGTTGAGCGAACAGTTCGAGAATAGTTCGGGTTCGTACCGAATTTTGGGGTGTTCCGGACCTCAACCCGAACCCGAACATTTTCAAAAAAGTTCGAGTTCGGGTTCGTTGTCCGGCGATTTCTTCCCGCTTTCTGAAGGGCTGCACAGCAGCCAATCAGCTAGCGTTTTACTTCTTGCCCTAAGAGCCCATCACAGCCATGCCTACTAATGGCATGGCTGTGATTGGCCAAGTGCAGCATGTGACCCAGCCTCTATTTAAGCTGGAGTCATGTAGCGCCGCACGTCACACTGCTCTGATTAGTGTAGGGAGAGAACACAACTGCTGTGAGGGTGAGATTAGGCAGGGAAAAGTCAGCAAAAGCACCTAATGAAGTGATCGATCTACAGCTGTGAATGATTCAACTTCTGCTAGTTACTTGCTCACTGGTTTTTAGGCTGCACAGAGCGTTTTTCTGTCACGTTTTTTCTGGGGTGATCGGCGGCCATTTTGTGACTTGTGGTGCACCAGAACAAGCTGCCACCAAGTCCATCAATCCATCAATACTAAACATTTTTTGCTATATCCTACATCAGGGGCTTGGTTGTGCTTATTGTCACCCCTAGAAACTCAGGATAGCAATTTCTATATTTTATTAAAGGGTTAAATAAAATTGCCAAAATACCAATTCCCAAAATCTGGTGTTACAGCTTTGGCTACCAAGTATAATACTGTCTGATGTCTGGCAAAGGATAGATTATTTTCTGTGGTGAAATTCAATTGCCAAAATAGCAATCCCCTAAATCTGGTGTCCCAGCACTGGCTAGCAAACTATAATAGTGTCTGCCAAAACATATATTTTGTTCTGGGGTGAAATTCACTTGCCAAAATAACAATCCCCTAAATCTGGTGTCCCAGGACTGGCTGGCAAACTATAATAGTGTCCGCCAAAACATATATTTTGTTCTGGGGTGAAATTCAATTGCCAAAATAGCAATACACTGAATCTGTTGTCCCAGCACTGGCTGGCAAACTATAATAGTGTCCGCCAAAACATATATTTTGTTCTGGGGTGAAATTCAATTGCCAAAATAGCAAACCCCTAAATCTGGTGTCAAAGCAGTTGCAGGCCAAGTGTTAATCTTTCCGTAAAAGGGTATATTTTGTTCTGGGGTGAAATTCACTTGCCAAAATAGTAATACCCTAAATCTGGTGTCACAGCTGTGGCTGGCAAACTATAATAGTGTCTACCAAAACATATATTTTGTTCTGGGGTGAAATTCATTTGCCAAAATAACAATCCCCTAAATCTGGTGTCCCAGCACTGGCTGGCAAACTATAATAGTGTCCGCCAAAACATATATTTTGTTCTGGGGTGAAATTAAATTGCCAAAATAGCAATACCATAAATCTGGTGTAACAGCACTGGCTGGCAAACTATAATAGTGTCCGCCAAAACATGTATTTTGTTCTGGGGTGAAATTCAATTGCCAAAATAGCAATACCCTGAATCTGGTGTCCCAGCACTGGCTAGCAAACTATAATAGTGTCCGCCAAAACATATATTTTGTTCTGGGGTGAAATTCACTTGCCAAAATAACAATCCCCTAAATCTGGTGTCCCAGCAGTTGCAGGCCAAGTGTTAATCTTTCCGTAAAAGGGTATATTTTGTTCTGGGTTGAAATTCACTTGCCAAAATAGCAATACCCTAAATCTGGTGTCCCAGCACTGGCTGGCAAACTATAATAGTGTCCGCCAAAACATATATTTTGTTCTGGGGTGAAATTCAGTTGCCAAAATAGCAATACCATAAATCTGGAGTCACAGCTGTGGCTGGCAAACTATAATAGTGTCCGCCAAAACATATATTTTGTTCTGGGGTGAAATTCAATAGCCAAAATAGCAATACCATAAATCTGGTGTTCCAGCTGTTGCAGGCCAAGTGTTAATTTGTCCGTAAAAGGGTATATTTTGTTCTGGGGTGAAATTCACTTGCCAATATAGCAATACCCTGAATCTGGTGTTCCAGCTGTTGCAGGCCAAGTGTTAATCTGTCCGTAAAAGGGTATATTACACTCAAGGTGTTTATACAGTTGCTGAGAGGGTCATCCTCATTAACTTCACACGCTACCGTGCATCTCATATTGGATTTCTGTCCGTTAAAGGGTAGATTACACAAAGTGTTAAAATACAATTGCTGAAGGCATAATCCTACATATTTTTCCTCACGCTACTGTGCATCTCCAAGTGTAAATCTGTCCATAAAAGGATACCTTTCATCCAGGGCCTAAATACTAGCCCTAAAAGAGATATTCCCCCAAATCAGTGGTTACTGCTGTGCCTGGATTAGTGTAATACGCTACATAAATAAATCGGCAGATAAGGTTAGGTGCCTGTAAAAAAAGGCCTGAATTTGAAATCAATACATTGGGCCAAATATTTTTTTTTTTATTGTGGTGCTTGGCGAATGGTAACAATCAGGAAAACATCTAATAAGAGACGCGGACGCGGTCGTGGTGGTGTTAGTGCACCCTCTGGTGCTGGGAGAGGATGTGGCCATTCTGCCACAGCCACACGTCCTAGTGAACCAACTACCTCAGGTTCCAGTACCCGCCAGAATTTACAGCGATATTTGGTGGGGCCCAATGCCGTTCTAAGGATGGTAAGGCCTGAGCAGGTACAGGCACTAGTCAATTGGGTGGCCGACAGTGGATCTAGCACGTTCACAACATTATCTCCCACCCAGTCTTCTGCAGAAAGCGCACAGGTGGCGCCTGAAAACCAAGCCCATCAGTCTGTCACATCACCCCCATGCATATCAGGGAAACTGTCAGAGCATCAGGTTATGCAGCAGTCTCTTATGCTGTTTGAAGACTCTGCTGGCAAGGTTTCCCAAGGGAATCCGCCTAGCCCTTCCCCAGTAGTGGAAGACATAGAATGCACTGATGCACAACCACTGATGTTTCCTGATGAAAAGGAAATGGGAATACCACCTCATCGGAGTATGCACATCTCTGATGATGACGAAACACAGGTGCCAACTGCCGTGTCTTACTGCAGTGTGCAGACTGAACAGGAGGTCAGGGAGGAGTACTGTGTGGAAGACGATGCAGGGGACGATGAGGTCCTAGACCCCACATGGAATGAAGGTCGTGCCACTGACTTTCATAGTTCAGAGGAAGAGGCAGTAGTGAGACCGAGCCAACAGCGTAGCAAAAGAGGGAGCAGGGGGCAAAAGCAGAACAGCCGCCGCCAAGAGAGTTCGCCTGCTACTGGCCACCGTCACCAGGGACCGAGCACCCCAAAGGCAGCTTCAAGGAGTTCCCTGGCATGGCACTTCTTTAAACAATGTGCTGACGACAAGACCCGAGTGGTTTGCACGCTGTGCCATCAGAGCCTGAAGCGAGGCATTAACGTTCTGAACCTTAGCACAACCTGCATGACCAGGCATCTACATGCAAAGCATGAACTGCAGTGGAGTAAATACCTTAAATGCAAGGAACTCACTCTGGCTCCCCTGCTCCCTCTTCTGCTACTGCCTCTGCCTCTTCCTCCGCCTCGGGAGGAATGTTGGCACCTGCAGCCCACCAAACAGAGGATGTGCCACCGACATCACCACCTGCGTCACCAAGCATCTCCACCATGTCACACGGCAGCGTTCAGCTCTCCATCTCACAAATCTCGGAGAGAAAGCGTAAATTCCCACCTAGACACCCTCGAGCCCTGGGCCTGAATGCCAGTATTTCTAAACTACTGGCCTTTGAAATGCTGTCATTCAGGCTGGTGGACACAGACAGCTTCAAACAGCTGATGTCCATGGCTGTCCCACAGTATGTTGTTCCCAGCCGCCACTACTTCTCCAAGACAGCCGTGCCTTCCCTGCACAACCAAGTATCCGATAAAATCAAGTGTGCACTGCGTAACGCCATCTGTAGCAAGGTCCACCTAACCACAGATACGTGGACCAGTAAGCACGGCCAGGGACGCTATATCTCCCAAACTGCACACTGGGTAAATGTAGTGGCGGCTGGGCCCCAGGTGGAGAGTTCCTTGGCGCACGTCCTTCTGCTGCCAAGGATCGCAGGGCATAATTCTTTGCCTCCTGGGCATAATTCTTTGCCACGCAGCTGTGTCACAGCCAGCTCCTCTGAGGGCAGGGTTAGCATGGCAGAAATGTGGAAAAGTTTTGTTTCCACGCCACAGCTAACTGCACCACCACCTGATACAGAACGTGTTAGCAGGAGGCAGCATTTCACTAACATGGTTGAACAGAACGTCTGCACACCCCTCCACGTACTGACTGATGGTTCGGTCCCATTCAACTTCTGGGTCTCTAAATTGTCCACATGGTTAGATTTAGCATTTTATGCCTTGAAGGTGCTGGCCTGCTTGGCGGCCAGCGTTTTGTCTGAACGTGTATTCAGCACTGCAGGGGGCGTCATTACTGACAAACGCAGCTGCCTGTCCACAGCCAACGTGGACAAGCTGACATTCATAAAAATGAACCATGCATGGATCCAACAGGACCTGTCCCTCCCTTGTGCAGAATAGACATTTATAACTGCCTCCCCCTCAACCATGTATTCTTGTACTCCGGGGCACTTCTTTATTGAATCCTCATTTTTATAACTTTACCATGATCTTGCGGTGCAACCCAAAGTAGAATGAACCTCTCCTCAATCTGGGTGCCATGGCCTAAATAACTGAAAGTGGCCTTCTCCAGTGGTGGGTGATATGACGCATGATTCCTTGCTGTGGGACCTCTCTCCTCTGTCTGGGTGCTGGGGCCTATATAACTGAAAGTGGCCTTCTCCAGTGGTGGGTGATATAACGCCTTATTCCTTGCTGTGGGACCTCTCTCCTCTGTCTGGGTGCTGGGGCTGAAATAACTGAAAGTGGCCTTCTCCAGTGGTGGGTGATATGACGTATGATTTCTTGCTGTAGGACCTCTCTCCTCTGTCTGGGTGCTTTGGCCGAAATAACTGAAAGTGGCCTTCTGCAGTGGTCGGTGATATAACGCTTATTCCTTGCTGTGGGACCTCTCTTCTCTCTCTGGGTGCTGGGGCCAAAATAACTGAAAGTGGCCTTCTCCAGTGGTGGGTGATATGACGCATGATTCCTTGCTGTGGGACCTCTCTCCTCTGTCTGGGTGTTGGGGCTGAAATAACTGAAAGTGGCCTTCTCCAGTGGTGGGTGATATGACGCATGATTCCTTGCTGTGTGACCTCTCTCCTCTGTCTGGGTGCTGGGCCGAAATAACTGAAAGAGGTCTTCTCCAGTGGTGGGTGATATGACATATGATTCCTTGCTGTGGGACCTCTCTCCTCTGTCTGGGTGTTGGGGCTGAAATAACTGAAAGTGGCCTTCTCCAGTGGTGGGTGATATGACGCATGATTCCTTGCTGTGTGACCTCTCTCCTCTGTCTGGGTGCTGGGCCGAAATAACTGAAAGAGGTCTTCTCCAGTGGTGGGTGATATGACATATGATTCCTTGCTGTGGGACCTCTCTCCTCTGTTTGGGTGCTGAGGCCGAAATAACTGAAAGTGGCCTTCTCCAGTGGTAGGTGATATGATGCATGATTCCTTGCTGTGGGACCTCTCTCCTCTGTCTGGGTGCTGGGGCCTAAATAACTGAAAGTGGCCTTCTCCAGTGGTGGGTGATATGACGCCTTATTCCTTGCTGTGGGACCTCTCTCCTCTGTCTGGGTGCTGGTGCCGAAATAACTGAAAGTGGCCTTCTCCAGTGGTGGGTGATATAAAGCATGATTCCTTTGCTGTGGGACCTCTCTCCAATTGATATTTGTTAATTTTTATTTATTTTATTTTAATTCATTTTCCTTTCATTGCCCTTTCCTGGACTATTTTACAGCCTTTTTAGTGCCTAAAAGTTCAGGTCCCCATTGACTTCAATGGGGTTCGGGTTCAGGATAAAGTTCGGGTCGAGTTCGGATCCCGAACCCGAACTTTTTCGGGAAGTTTGGCCGAACTTCCCGAACCCGAACTTCCAGGTGTTCGCTCATCTCTAACCATCACCACCTCCTCAGGCAGAGAGTTCCATTGTCTCACTGCTCTTACCATGAAGAATCCTTTTCTATGTTTGTGTACAAACCTTCTTTCCTCCAGACGCAGAGGATGTCCCCTCGTCACAGTCACAGTCTTGGGGATAAATAGATGATGGGAGAGATCTCTGTATTGACCCCTGATATATTTATACATAGTTACTAGATCTCCTTTTGTCGTCTTTTTTTCTAAAGTGAATAACCCTAATTTTGATTACCTTTCAGGGTACTGTAGTTGCCCCATTCCAGTTATTACTTTAGTTGCCCTCCTCTGAACCCTCTCCAGCTCTGCTATGTCTAAACCCTAAAAAAATGTACTTTACTTTAAAGGACAATTGAAACAAGGCGATACCCCAGACAATACCAGGTTATCACGAAGTTTTAGATGTAACCAAACTAAATGCCTCTGCTGTAGGTCCCTTAATATCACAACCTCTTTCTGTTGCCCAAATTGCGATACTTTCTCTATCAAAAAACATCTCCTTTGTGGATCCACCAACATAATTTATCTAATCATCTGTCCCTGCGGCTAACAATACATAGGGCGCATTATCCAAACTCTTTGCAAGAGACTGAATAAAAATAAATCAAACATCAAAAAGAAGTTCATACAACATAGTGTCTCCAGACACGCTACAACCCATCACCAATGTTACTTCTCTGGGTTTCCCATAACTCCCATTGAACCAGTTAAGTCTAATGGTTAAATATCATTCAGACTCTGAGAAGTTGGGAAATGTTTTGGATATATAAACTGAATTGTCTGAACCCGTACGGCTTGAATGAGGCATTTGAAATTAATCTCTGAACCCATTCCCCATCACCTTTATTCATACATTTACAGCCATACGTTCATCTATGGAGCACCCAAGTATAATAGAAGTCAATGGGAGAACCAGAGCGTTAAACAAGGCACCCCCTGCTCAGAAGAGGGGAGGGTGCCTGGTTCATAGAAAAAAGTCTGAAATTTATGGAAACACCATGGAAATGGTTCAGGAACAGCATGGGGAGGATGTCTTGATGCATCTTGGACTCCCAAGTCGCTGCTGTTAACGATGTTCTCTGAGTAGTACGCAAATTTTACAGACTGACAATAATACGCACAAAACCGAAGAAAAAAATCGATTTTAGAGGAAAAATTGTTAGGAAACGTTCTTTGCTGTATATTTACTTGTATATAGAGTTGAGCGGACACCTGGAAGTTCAGGTTTGACGGGTTCGGCCAAACTTTACAAAAATGTTCGGGTTTGGGTTCGAACCTTGACCCCGAACCCCATTGAAGTCAATGGGGACCCAAACTTTTGGGCACTAAAATGGCCCTAAAAATGTAATGGAAAGGGCTAGAGGACTGCAAAAGGCAGCAAAATGTGCTTCAGAGCATGGCAAGTGCTCTGCAAACAATTGTGGATAGGAAAACAACTTAAAATAAAATAAATAAAAATTATTAACCTGCACTTCGGAGGAGGAGGTGGAGTCGGAGGTTGAGGAGGTGGTGAATGTGGTGAATGTGGTGTTGTAGATGGAAGCAGCGATGGAAGAGGAGGAGGTAGCCAGCTAACAATGTTTTTTTCTTTTTTCTGATTGTGGACAGTGAGACGTGGTGGAACTCCACCCTCTACATGCTGGAGAGGTTGTGGGAGCAGCGACGGGCGGTGAGGGAATACCTGCTGGACCTAGGCACTTCAGGGCCATCCCACCCACTCCCCTACATCACCAATGCGGAGTGGGGGCAGATACAGCAGGTCAGCCACGTGTTTGCCCCATTATAGCAGGCGACAAAGATGGTCAGCGGGAAGCATGTTGGCCTGAATGACGTGCTCCCCGTAGTGTTCCTGCTGGACAGGACACTAGATCACCTGCTCGAGGCTGGGAAGAGAGCCTTGGTGGAGCATGAAGAGTCAACCATGCTCTACCAGGACCAGGCCCAGGACGGTGAGGAGGATGAGGAATTAGTGGACGTCCAGGAGTCTGGGCCTGGTCAGGAGGGAGAGCCGGTGCTGGGGGCACCGTTAGTACGGGGGTGGGGCATCTCCGACCAGGAGCAGCAGCATCAGCAACAGGAGGACCAAGAGGTCATGGTCTCGGGCAGTCATGAAGAGTCACAGCGGGCTGTGCTCTTCCCAATGGCTGCCCATATGCTGTGATGCCTCAGGAGGGACCCCCGGATCATGAAATTTAAAGAGAGGGATGACATTTGGTTGGCCACCCTTTTAGACACGTGCTACAAGGGGAAACTGGAGCAGTTCATACCAGCCAGCCGGAGGCAGGCCTGTCTTGAAAAATTGCGGGCCTGTCTGATCCACCGGCTGAAAGAGGCAAATCCTCGGCCTTAAGCTCCAGTTCTCTCCGCCCATCTCACCCAGCAGCAGCCGAGCAGGTGACCTTCTGGGTGAGATGAGGCTCTTCTACCAGTCTGCATGACCCAGTACCAGCAGCATTAGCAGCATCAGTCACCACCAGTGGCTGGCCCGCATGGTGGCAGACTACATGAATTCAGTAGGTGCTTCCGACAGCATGAGCACCGGCGACCCCATGGAGTACTGGGTTGCCAGGCTGGACACCTGCTGTGAGCTCGCTCAGTATGCGCTGGAGTTACTATCTAGACCCCCTCCAGCATACTGTCTGAGCAGGCATTCAGTGCGGCAGGTGGGGTGGTCATGGACAAGCGGACCCATCTGTCCACAGACTCCGTGGACAGACTCACATTCATTAAGATGAATGAGTCCTGGATCTGCAGTGACTTCATGGCCCTCGCTGTTGGTTCAGGGAGCTGAAGGGTCCCTTATCCATCCCTCTCCTTTGCTCTCCCTCCCAAACTCCGTTGATTTTTAATTTTTCCCTCTGTTTTTAATTTTTTATTAATTAATTTTATTATTTATTTATATATATTTATTTGATCAATATTTATTGTCAATTTTTTATCATGTATTTATTAATTTAATTTTTTAATTAATTTTTAATTTGTTTTGAACATGTTGAGTTACATTTGTGCCTTTTAACATAACGTCTGCTGCTGCCTGTGCTGCCGAATTGGGCAAGCTACATGTTGCCTAAATAATACACCACTTCTTAAATCCTGCTATTAATGCTGCTGCATGTCATGAAAATGTTGAGTTACATCTGGGCCTTTTAACATAATGTCTGCTGCTTCTCCTGCCTGTGCTGCCGAATTGGGCCAAGCTACAACGTGCCCTGATAATACACCACTTCTTAAATCCTGCTGTCGATGCTGCTGCATGTCTTGAACTTGTTGAGTTACATTTGGGCCTTTTAACATAATGTCTGCTGCTGCTGCCTGTGCTGCCGAATTGGGCCAAGCTACAACGTGCCCTGATAATACACCACTTCTTAAATCCTGCTGTCGATGCTGCTGCATGTCTTGAACTTGTTGAGTTACATTTGGGCCTTTTAACATAATGTCTGCTGCTGCTGCCTGTGCTGCCGAATTGGGCCAAGCTACATGTTGCGCTAATAATAGACCACTTCTTAAATCCTGCTGTTGATGCTGCTGCATGTCTTAAACATTTTGAGTTACATTTGGGCCTTTTAACATAACGTCTGCTGCTGCTGCCGCCTGTGCTGCTGAATTGGGCCAAGCTACATGTTGCGCTAATAACAGACCACTTCTTAAATCCTGCTGTTGATGCAGCTGCATGTCTTGAACTTGTTGAGTTACATTTGAGCCTTTTAACATAACATCTGCTGCTGCCTGTGCTGATGAATTGGGCCAAGCTACATGTGGCCATGATAATACACCACTTCCTAAATCCTGCTGTTTATGCTGCTGCATGTCATGAAAATGTTGAGTTGCATTTGGGCCTTTTAGCATAATGTCTGCTGCTTCTGCTGCCTGTGCTGCCGAATTGGGCCAAGCTACAACGTGCCCTGATAATACACCACTTCTTAAAACCTGCTGTTGATGCTGCTGCATGTCTTGAACATGTTGAGTTACATTTGGGCTTTTTAACATAAGGTCTGCTGCTGCTGCTGCCTGTGCTGCTGTCACTGTTGCTGTCCTGTTGTCACTGTCTAGTTCACGCCCCAGAGTGGACCCTGGCAACTTCCTGCGGCAAAGCCTATCCCTACCATTTGGGACCCTAGTAAATACAAGGGGTTGCTTAGTCACGCCCCCCGTGGCGCAGTGGGGGTTTTCTTCCACTGTGCAGACAGTACATAGAGCTCATGTTTCCCCTGTGTTTCCTTCCTTGTCTTGTTTGTGCAATAAACTTTGATGTGACTGTCCCTGTGTGCCGTATGTTTATTGCTGACGATCCGGAAGTCTCTCAGGGGACTTCCAACTCGTGACAGAATGAACAAGTGAACTTCCTCAGAGTGCTCGTTCTTGTTGTTTGTATGTCCGGTGAGGGGGTTCTGTTCTTTTGCCTCACCATTTCAGTTTGTTCGTGTTTGCTGCTTGTCCTGGGTGTGTGCATTCTGTTTTTGTTTACCTCCTCATGGTGTTTTGAGGTACCGGATTTGGTTGCCCTGGTGTACTGGCTGCGGTGTGCTCCGTGTATGCTGGTTGCCTGGGGCAACGTCTGGTTTAACCTTTTTTAGCTTGCAGTACTGCCTGCGGCCGTGTCTTCCGTTATCGGCGTAGGTATCTGCTTTCGTACTCGTGCCTCCGGAAGGGGGTGTCAACATGTCTGACCAATTAGTTCTTGGCAGACTTGTCATTCTCCGGAGTGTAGTCACCCACTTTCAAAACTCAGTATGCGATTTGAATACTATAAAAGGTTTAAGGCTCTGATTGGATAGTTACTGCATGGACGAATATGTTCAGTGTCCGTATTCATTATATTTTAATTTGTTAAACACATGTTGAAAGACATATCTTCTGCTCGTGTACCAAATTGGTTAGTCAGTTTTAGGTTCAAATGATTGTCAAGCACCGAGCTAAGACAAAACACCTAAATAGATGGCCATGAGTCCTAATATTCGGGTATAAACTGAAACATTAATAACAAGTGTAAGAATAAAGTGGACATGAAAACAAAGATGAATAGTAAAGAAGGCTGGAAATATATACGTGAATGTACGGTGTGGTCATAAATGCAATTTTTGTTTAAAAAATCCAATCTTATAAAAACCACAGTCCGACTCAGGCCTATTTTTTTAAATTTGTTATTTCCTTTTCTAAAAACGCAAATGGGACTCAAGGCATTGGGACTGAACAGTTGGATAGCAGTCAGAAAAAACACATACTAGTGAAGTAAAACCAAAATAAAAACCTCAATTTTCTCGGGAGCATAAGATCAGACTCTGGAGCAATGGAAGAATGTATGTGGTCAGATGAGTCCTGATTTACCCTGATCAAGAGTTAAGGGTGCATCAGGGGAAGAAGAGAGGCAGATGAAGAGATGCACCCATCATGCCTAGAGCCCACTGTACAAGCCTGACATTACAATGATCTGGGGTTGCTGCAGTTGATCAGGTCAGGTTGAGGTTCAGCAACAGTATGTTCTCCAATAATTCGTTCCGCAGAGTAGTTGAGCCGATCTAGTGACCAGTGTATGAATATATAAATGCATTTTTTCAAAACAGCTGGCAAGGGCAATTTTAAAGATTATACTGCCAGCATGCATCATGCTCACATTGTGCAATTGTGGTTCCCAGAACACGAGACATCATGTTCTCACAGGGAACAGAGTCCAGACCTTCACACCTTTTTTTTAAATAAAATTTCGAGGATTTTCGGGTTATTTTTATTTATTTTTTTAGAAACTGGAAGTGTACTTACCTGAAAGTGCCTGCCGTTATTCTGCCTAGTTACAACTGGTGACTTATGAGTCAGCATTCTAGTACTGTGTTAACTGTAGATGCTGTATGTCCTGATCATGCATAGACAACCATCATGGACCTGATTTTCTCCTTTGCACTTTAACAGTATAGAATTGTGAATTTTCTTAACCTGGTTTGCATGTTTCTTATTCTCGCATGTTCTCTGCTAATTTATGTATTGTCAATATTTAGACATGCAAATATGTATTTAAATAATCTTTTTAAAGACATTTTATCAAGCGTTGTTCAGCTTCATTCACAAAATGAAATGATTTTACTTTATTTTATTATTTTTTATTTTAAAATAAGTGTGGTTTGGGGCGGCTATATTGTGGTTCACACTGTAGCACTGTGTGGCCTTCCCTTGTCAAAACGTCTTGTGCAGTTGGCATTGTACAGGACTGATTGATAAACCTACGAAAATTTATATATTTTATTTATTTATTTTTTTGTTGTTACACGGATTTAGGATCCAACACAGTGTTGTCTGTCGTTCTGGGAGGGATGGCTGACTTCCGTGTTGACCTCTCTACATGGTTGGGTGTGAGTGGCGTTATACTCATCCGTGTGGAAATCCGGTTTTGTGAATGGAGCCGTGTAGCAACATGTATATATGGATAGGTACTTTTCTTGTTTATGTTACTTATTGGCAATTATGTAATGAGGATTTGCACATGCTAATTATATATAACCTCTGCTTTAAGATTTAAAGTATAAACTGTGTACTATATGATGTTCTTGGAGCCATGTCACCGGTTAGAGAATTCATATAATCATAGTCATGTAATCAATCATATGTTTCTATCTGTACGGCAGAAGCAATGCTACAACATGCAAATTATTAAAAAATTGACGCTATCGAAGATCAATGCTGGTTAGTTCTTACCCCTACCATTTTTTGTTCCAACATTGTTCCTTTTTTTTGTTTTATATTTCTGATAATAAGATTTGATTGTAAATAAATTTTTGGATTTTGTAAAAGTTAATAATTTAGCTCATTTGATGAATCAAAAATGTTATTTTGTAGGTATTACTCTGTTCAAGTTTTGTAGTTTAATAGTTTAATTGTTTGATGAAAAAATATATTTATTATTTACGATAATATGAAATTTATGTTAGTACATAAAATAATTTAGTTACAAGTTACAGCTCACCAAATAAAATGATTGTTAACCATATATATATTTTTTTGGGTTGGGATAGAATTACGGATGTAACGAAATAACTACTAACATGCTTCTTTTTCGGTGGTATACTTTTTTTGTCGTTATTTAACACGTATGTCGGGGGCACATTACAGGGAATACAATACAGCTACAAGCTACATGCTGCTGTTTGTTCCGCCAGAGTTAGTCAGGACTATGTGTAGAGTTTAATCAACAATGTTAAATAACCATCTGCCTGCTGCTTTGTCAAAATGATTTTGAGATTGATTCAGGCATTATAATCCACCGTTGCCAATGACTGATGCTATTATCCTGATCCTTACGAATGTAGCCCATATACACAACCGTTACCAATGACTACTATTATCATGATCTATTGGAGCTATGTGTAGGCCTCATACTACCCAATTTCTATATACCTGCGGATGCTGTATGTCAGGATACTGATGAGTTTGGGAATGGACTCTAGGGGCCTTTACTTAAAAAAAAGTTTAACACTTTAATTTTTTTAATTTAAAAAAATAAAACAGTAAACAATATAATTACTTTATTTTTTTTATTTTGTAAAGTGAACAATTCTAAATAAGGCAATGCCCTCAATTTTTTGTTTATTTTTTTAAGCCGCTCCACGGCCTTGGTGTGCTGGTCTTCGATTTGCCTTAGGCCGTTGGCAAACTGGAGCTAAATCTCCCTCAGCTTCCTTAGATGCTGCTCCCGGAACGCCTGCACTACTTTTTAGTGCTCCCGCTCGAGCTCCTCGATGTTATGGTGCATTTCTTTCAATACTGTAAAAAATAAATAAAAAATATATAAACTAGACGTTTCGTTTCTGAAGAAACCACAGGATGTTGGCTTGAAATCTGATTGGCTGTTGGTGGCTCCACCTACTTTTTTGAATTTTAATCCCAGTCCTCCAGTGACCAACTGTGCCAAGTTTGAAGACTGTGCCAATAAAAGTCTAAGAGCAACGGCAGTTTGAATTTTTCCCATTTAACCCCTTAAGGACCGGGCTCATTTTCACCTTAGGACCAGGCCATTTTTTGCAAATCTGACCAGTGTCACTTTATGTGGTGATAACTTTAAAACACTTTTTCTTATCCAGGCCATTCTGAGATTGTTTTTTCGTCACATATTGTACTTCATGACACTGTTAAAATTAAGTCGAAAAATTTCATTTTTATTTATAAAAAAATATCAAATTTACCAAAAATTTGGAAAAATTTGCAATTTTCCAAGTTTCAATTTCTCTACTTCTATAATACATAGTAATACCGCCCAAAAAAGTTATTGATTTACATTCCCCATATGTCTACTTCATGTATCGATCATTTTGGGAATGCCATTTTATTTTTTGGGGACGTTACAAGGCTTAGAAGTTTAGAAGCAAATCTTGAAATATTTCAGAAATTTTCAAAAACCCACTTTTTAGGGACCAGTTCAGGTCTGAAGTCACTTTGTGAGGCTTACATAATAGAAACCATCAAAAATGACCCTATTCTAGAAACTACACCCCTCAAGGTATTCAAAACTGATTTTACAAACATCATTAACCCTTTAGGTTTTCCACAAGAGTTAATGGCAAATGGACATACAATTTCAGAATTTCGATTTTTTGGAAAATTTTCCGTTTGAATCCATTTTTTCCAGTAACAAAGCAAAGGTTAACAGCCAAACAAAACTCAATTTTTATTGCCCCGATTCTGTAGTTTGCAGAAACACCCCATATGTGGGCGTAAACT
>CM065590.1:584046560-584061898 GCA_033119425.1 Bufotes viridis
GGAGCTGAGAGGAGACTGACACTTCCAATCCGGGAGATCATTTTTCAGTTCTTAAGGACAGGTCATATTATGTGATGGAAAACTTAGTCAAGGTTCTTAATTTAAATCTTTTGGATGTAACACTGGTTACAGTATACTCTTCTCTGTGTTTGATGCTTCTCACACATAACTGTACACACATAAGACTGCCAGGGCCATTGTTAAGCCAAAACATCATGATTGGCACACACTCAAGTTCCTCAGGACTGCAATAGAGTAAAATATTGCTGCAAAGCACAGGAGCCTATGGCCCCTTGCACGCTGCAAAAAAATGTAAGAAAATCCGTTGTCTAATTGACCACTGCTGTTTTTATCTTTCAGGAATGATTCTGCACTTCAACTCCTTACCAGGAGGCTACTGTTCCTGTTTTGGGACTTTCAGTTCATGCGGTTTATGCAATGGTGTCACTGCGACTACCTACGCCAGGATGTAGGCAACTGAAGCCACAGGCTGGAAAATGCCTGTGACCTGCATTGCTATGACAGCGGAAATGAGGTGGGTATGTAAATTTTTCTGGAAGTTCAGGTTCGGGTCCGTTGTTCGACGATTTCTTCCCTCTTTCAGAAGGGCTGCACGGCAGCCAATCAGCAAGCGTTTTACTACTTGCCCTAAAAAGCCATCACAGCCATGCCTACTAATGGCATGGCTGTGAATGGCTGAGTGCAGCATGTGACCCAGCCTCTTTATAAGCTGGAGTCACAAACTGCCGCACGTCACTCTGCTGATTTGAGCTTATGGAGAGGATGCTGGTGCTGCGATCAGGGACAGAATAGGGCAGAAATCAGAAGAACCAGTGCTACTTTAATCCACAAGATATAGCAAATAGAGAGGGAGGAAGCTTCAGCAATCCAACATTTCTGTACCCAGCAACTGCCATGGAAATCTTTTTTTGTAATCCACCTGTTACTGAGGTGGTGCTCGGCGGCCATTTTAGCCACTGCATTGTACTGCATGTGTGCCAGCCAGCCAGGGACATCAGCCTATTCCTATTTTGTAGTTCAGTGAAGGAAAAAAAACTTTTTTTTTTCTGACTGCTCAAGTCCCCTATATTACCTTTTGTATGTTTAAGGGATGACATAGTCCATTTGTCTAGTCTGGGATCTGTGGTGCCACAGAGCACTTTTGTATACTATACACTAAACCGTATATTCAATTTCAGCTATCAAATAGTGCATCAGTGTATATTAGTTAAAAAAAAAGTGGTCTTCCTAATCCATCAAGCCTATTTTAACCCCTTTAGGACACATGACGTACCGGTATGGCATGTTTCCCGAGTCCTTAAGGACACATGACGTACCGGTACGTCATGAGTTGTTCCGATCACTGCTGCTCAGCTGGCAGTGATCGGAACAAGGTACCTGCTGAAATCATTCAGCAGGTACCTTGTTACAATGCCCAGGGGGGTCCTGTGACCCCCCCCATATGGGTGATCGCTGCAAACCGCAGGTCAATTCAGACCTGCGGTTTGCAGTGCTTTGTGCAATCTCTGATCCCCGCGGTCTGTGACCGCGGGGATCAGAGAGTTAATTGCCCCTGAGTCTTGATTTTTAACCCCCCCTGCAGCCCCCAATCATATTTTGGCTGCGGGGGTGCAGGGGGGGTGGTTGCGGGCGGCGGGAGGGGTGCGGGAGGTGGGCGGTGCGGCGGGCGGGATCGCGATTGCGATCCCCCGCCCGCCTCCTCTGTAATGTATCCCTGGTGTCTAGTGGGTCTATCAGAGTGTCAGCACATTGCTGACACTCTGATAGAAACGGCTGGCATCTGTGCTTGATCAGATGCCAGCCGTTTAACACCTTCCATACCGCGGTCCGTACAGACTGCGGTATGGAAGGGTTAACAGGGAGGGAGCTCCCTCCCTCTCCCATCGGGGGGCTGCTGTGCCTTTGCAGCCCCTCAACAGTATGGGATCACAGAGGGAGGGAGCTCCACTCCCTCCCCATCACCCCCTGCTCAGTTATGGCAGCGGGTGATGGTTGCCATGGAGACAGGACGCTTTCAGAAGCGTCCTGCTCTCCATGGTGCTGAAAGTCTGAATAGACCTGCTAAAGGTCTATTCAGACTTTGTAAAGTACAAAATACAGCACAGTGCACTATATAGTGTATTATACAGACACCAGATCCACTAGATCTTTCAGAACCAAGTGGGTCTGGGTCAAAAAAAATGTAAAAAAGTGAAAAAAAAATAAAAATGAAAAAAACACATATCACTGAATAAAAATTGAAAAAAATAAAATACACTACACATATTAGGTGTCGCCGCGTCCGTAAAAACCTGCTCTATAAAAATATCACATGACTGAACTCCTCAGGTGAACGCCATAAAAAAAAAACACAAAAAATGGTGTAAATAAGCCATTTTTTGGCACCTTACATCACTAAAAGTGTAATACAAAGCGATCAAAAAGGCGTTTGCCTCCCAAAATAGTACCAATCAAACCGCCATCTCATCCCGCAAAAACCGAGCTCCTACCTAAAACAATTGGCCAAAAAATAAAAAAACTATGCCTCTCAGACTAAAACATGATTTTTTTTGTTTCAAAAATGCTTTTTAGTGTTAAATGTAAAAAAAAAATTAAAAAGTAGACATATTGGGTATCTCCACGTCCGTAAGAATCTGCTCTATAAAAATATCACATGACCTAACCCCTCAAGTAAACACTGTAAAAAAAAATTAATAAAAACTTTGTCAAAAAGCCATTTTTTTGCCACCTTACATCACAAAAAGTGTAATAGCAAGCGATCAAAAAGTCATATGACCCCCCAAATAGTGCCAATCTAAACGTCACCTCATCCCGCAAAAAATATACCCAACCTGATACAATTGCCTAAAAACTGAAAAATATATGGCTCTCAGACTATGGAGATACTAAAACATTCAAAAAGGATATTATTGTGTAAAACCAAAATAAATAAAAAAAGTATACATATTATGTATCGCCGTGTCCGGAAGGACCTGCTCTATAAAAATATAACATGACCTAACCCCTCAGAAGTAAACGTAAACATAAAAAATAAAAACGTTGTCAAACAAGCCATTTTTTTGTCACCTTACATCACAAAAAGTGTAATAGTAAGCGATCAAAAAGTCATATGCACCCCAAGATAGTACCATTCGAACCGCCATCTCATCCCGCAAAAAATGAGCCCCTACATAGGACAATCGCCCAAAAAAACCAAAAATATGGCTCTCAAACTATGGAGACACTAAAACATGATTTTTTTTTTGTTTTAAAAAATGATATTATTGTGTAAAACTTATATAAATAAATAAAAAGTATACATATTATGTATCGCCGCGTCCGTCACAACCTGATCTATAAAAATAACACATGACCTAACCCCTCAGCTGAACACAGCAAAAAAAAAAAAAAAAATACGGTGTCAAAAGCCATTTTTGTCACCTCACATCACAAAAAGTGTAATAGCAAGCGACCAAAATGTCATATGCACCCCAAGATAGTGCCAATCAAACCGCCATCTCATCTCGCAAAAAATGAGCCCCTACATAAGAAAGTCGCCTAAAAAAATTAAATAAAACTATGGCTTTCAGAATGTGGAGACACTAAAAAAATTTTTTTTTCAAAAATGCTTTATTATGTAAAACTGAAACAAAAAAACCCCAAAAGTAGTCATATTTGGTATTGTCGCGTCCGTAACAACCTGCTCTATAGAAATAGCACACAATCTAACCTGTCAGTTCAACTATGTAAATAACAAAAAATAAAAACGGTCCCAAAACAGCTATTTTTTTTAAATTTTCCATTTTAATCCATTTTTCCAGTAACAAAGCAAGGGTTAACAGCCAAACAAAACTCAATATTTATTGCCCTGATTCTCTTGTTTGCACAAACACCCCATATGTGGTCGTAAACTACTGTATGGCCAAACGGCAGGGCACAGAAGGAAGGGAACGCCATATGGTTTTTGGAAGGCAGATTTTGCTGGACTGTTTTTTTGACACTATGTCCCATTTGAAGCCCCCCTGCTGCACCCCTACAGTAGAAAGTCCAAAAAAGTGACCCCATTTTGGAAACTACGGGATAAGGTGTCAGTTTTGTTGGTACTATTCTAGGGATAACATGATTTTTGGTTGCTCTTACACTTTTTTTGAGACAAGGTAACAAAAAATAGAAATTCGGAAATTTCATCTCCATTTGCCAATAACTCTTGTGGAACACCTAAAGGGTTAACAAAGTTTGTAAAACTGGTTTTGAATACCTTGAGGGGTGTAGTTTCTTAGATGGAGTCACTTTTATGGAGTTTCTACTCTAGGGGTGCATCGGGGGGCTTCACATGGGACATGGTGTCAAAAAATCCAGTCCAGCAAAATCTGCCTTCCAAAACCCATATGGCGTTCCTTTCCTTCTGCGCCCTGCAGTTTGGCCATACAGCAGTTTACGACCACATATAGGGTGTTCGTGCAAACTGCAGAATCGGGGGAATAAATATTAAGTTTTGTTTGGCTATTAACCCTTGCTTTGTTACTGGAAAAAATGGATTAAAATGGAAAATTTTACAAAAAATTGAAATTCTGAAATTTTTTCTCCATTTGCCATTAACTCTTGTGGAAAACCTATGGTACCTGTGGTATTACTATGTATTATAGAAGTAGAGTAATTGAAACTTGGAAAATTGCAAATTTTTCAAATTTTTTGGTAAATTTGGTATTTTTTTATAAATAAAAATGAAATTTTTCGACTTCATTTTACATGAAGTACAATATGTGACGAAAAAACTATCTCAGAATGGCCTGGATAAGAAAAAGCATTTTAAAGTTATCACCACATAAAGTGACAATGGTCAGATTTTGAAAAAATGGCCTGGTCCTTAAGGTGAAAATGGGCCGTGTACTTAAGAGGTTAAACCGCCAAAATATATATTTTACATCTTTGCGGTGAAATAGAGAATCTGTGTATTTTTTGGGGAAAAACGGTATTCCTTTTTCACAAAACAGTTCTGCATACACCGTCCAACGACATATTTTATATTTCTGCAGGGAAATAGTGCTTCTTAGTTTTTTATAGAAAAAAAAAAAACGTTATTCAAGGTCCACCAAACAGTCTGAAATACCCATTCCAACCACCTATTATATATTGCTACTGTGAAATACAGCATACCGATTTCACATTACAGCTGTGAAATAGTGCATTATTCTTTTTTTGTGTGAATAAAGCAATATTCCTGCTTCACAAAGCAGTTGTACATACATGGTATAAATATCTAATATTTAGCAAAAAATACAGCAGTAAAAATCTGCATTTTGGGGTTTTATTGAAAAAAGCTGTGTTTTAGGCCGAAAAAACAGTTGTGCATCCGTCGTTCAAATAATTATTTACAATATATAGCAGTTAAATACTGCATTTGTGAATGTTGGTGACCAAATCCATGTTCTGGGTCCCCAAATCTGGTGTCCATACATAGTATAAATATCTACTATTAATGTACAGCAGTTAAAGACTGCAATTTTGGGTTTTATTGAAAAAAGCCGTGTTTTAGGGCGAAAAAACTGTTGTGCATCCGGTGTATAAATAATCAATTTCAATTTGCAGCAGTGAAATACTCATTTTCTTAATTTGATTACAAAAATACTTGTTCTTGTTCCACAAACCACTTGTGCATACAGCGTACCAAAAAAATATTTTTCATTTCCGCATAGAAATTGAGAATCAGTGTGTTTTGGGCCCAAAAACATTATTCTGGGTCCACAGAGCATTTTTATGACACAGGCACTGCCATAGCGAACATAATTGTTGACTAGCGGCAGGTAAATTGACACCGGAGAGAGATTAATCTTTCAGTTTGGTGGGTGAACGCAAACAATGAGGAGAACATCAGATAAGGGACGTGGGCATAGTCGTGGTGGTGTTGGTGGAGCTCCTGTTGCTGGGAGAGAACAAGGCTGTTCAGCGCCAACTACCGCTCCAAGTCAAACACCTTCCTCTGGTGCGAGTAGGCGACAGAATCTGCAGCGTTATTTGTTAGGCCCAAATGCTGCTCTATGGATGGTGAAGCCAGAACATGTACAGACGATAATAGATTGGGTGGCTGACAGTGCCTCCAGTTCCTTCACAGTATCTAACACCCAGTCCTCTGCAGAAAGCTCAGAGTTGGCACCTGCAGCCCATGCCCATCAGTCTTCCACCTCACCCCCTTGCAAATCAGCCAAGCAGTCAGAGCCCCAAATCATGCAGGAAAGTCTCATGCTTTTTGATGACTCTGTTGGCAGGGTTTCCCCGGCCCATCCACTTAGCCCTGCCCCAGAAGAGGAAGACCTTGAATGCACTGATGCCCAACCACTTTTGTTGCAGGATGAGGACATGGGAATACCGCCGCAAAACGTCTCTGATGATGACGAAACACAGGTGGCAACTGCTGTGGCTTTCTGTAATGTGTAGAACAACGAGGAGGGCAGGGGTCATGAATGGGTGGAAGTTGATTTGGAGGATGATGAAGTCCTAGACCCAGACTGGACTGAAGGTCGTGCTAATGAGGTGTGCAGTTCTGAGGAAGAGGCGGTGGTCGTACAGAGGTAACAGCACAGCAAAAGAGGGAGCAGGATGCAAAAGCGCAGCGGCCGTTCCAGAAACAGTACGCCTGCTACTGTCCACCGCACCCAGGCACCGAGCACACCAAGGCCTGCTCCAAGGGGTTCTTCACACAATGTCCTGACAACAAGACACGAGTGGTTTGCATGTTGTGCCATCAGAGCCTTAAGCGAGGCATAAACGTTCTTAACCTGAGTACAACCTGCATGACCAGGCATCTACATGTAAAGCATGAACTGCAGTGAAGTAAACACCTTAAAAACAAGAAACTCTCTCATGCTCCTCCTGCTCCCTCTTCTGCTGCTGGCTCAGCCTCTCCCTCCACCTCTGGTGTCCCCGTGGCACCTGGCGACCAGCAAACAGAGGATGTTCCACCAACACCACCACATACAACACCATCACCAAGCATCTCCACCATGTCACACGGCAGCATTCGGCTGTCCATCTCCCAAACATTGGAGAGAAGGAGGAAATACCGACCTACCCACCCTCGAGCTCTGGCCCTGAATGCCAGCATTTCAAAATTACTGGCCTTTGAAATGCTGTCATTCCGTCTGGTGGAAATGGACTGTTTCAAACAGCTGATGGCGGTAGCTATCCCCCAGTATGTTGTTCCCAGCCGCCACTACTTTTCCAGGTGAGCCGTCCCTTCCCTGCACAACCAAGTGGAGGATAAAATCAAGTGTGCGCTGCGCACCACTATCTGTAACAAGGTCTACATAAACACAAATACATGGGCCAGTAAGCACGGCCAGGGTCGCTATATCTCCCTAACTGCACACTGGGTAAACGTAGTGGCGGCTGGGCCCGAGCCGAATAGCGGTTTGGCACATGTTCTTCCACCACCTAGGATCGCAGAGAATTATTCGTTGCCTCTTGTTGCTTCCTCCTCCTACTCCGCATCATCCTTCTCCTCCTCCTACTCCTCTTCTACCACCCCAACATCCGGTCATCGAAAGAACCTCACCCCCAACTTCAGCACAGCACAGGGTGAACTCCAGCAGGCGATTTGAAAACAAATGTGTTTGGGTTACAAACCCCACACCGCACAGGAGCTTTGGAGGGGCATAGAATAGCAGACTGATGAGTGGTTGCTGCCGGTGGGCCTCAAGCCCGGCTTGGTGGTGTGCGATAATGGGAGAAATCTCATTGCAGCTCTGGGACTAGCAGGTTTGACGCACATCCCTTGCCTGGAGCATGTGCTGAATCTGGTGGGGCAGAAGTTTCTTAAAAACTACCAAGACATGTCAGAGCTGCTGCTGAAAGTGACGTTCATATGTGCGCGCTTTCGGCGTTCTCACCTTGCTGCCACTTGCCTGTCTGCACTGCAGTGAAACTTCGGCCTTCCTGCTCACCACCTCAAATTCGACATGCCCACCAGGTGGAACTCCACCTTACATATGCTGGAAATACTGTGCAAGCAGCAGCGGGCGATAGTGGAGCACGGGTCAGTCGCTCTGCGGATCAGTACCACTTCACCACCAGTGACTGGGCCTGCATGTGAGACCTGTGTACCATGTTGCGGTCTTTGGAGTACTGAACCAACATGGCCCAGTGCTGATGACGCCTTTGTTAGCAATACCCCTTCTATGTCTCCTTGAAAAAACAATTATATCGATGATGGAAGAGGATGCGGCACAGGAGGAGGAGGAAGAGGGGGCATTTCACTGGGTTTCAGGCAGGTCATACAGAAGTGGTTCAGAGGGTGGGTTACTGCACCAGCAGAGGCCAGGTACACATGTGGACAGCCAGGGCACACTTCTAGAGGACAAAGAGGAGGAGGATAAGGTCGAGGAGGAGGAACCGGTTTCACTGCAGGGTGCCACCCTACACAGCTCAGGGCCATCACTGGAGCGTGGCTGGGGGATACAGAGGACACATACGATACACCAACTACATTGGAGAGCTTATCATTACCTCTGGGCAGCCTGTCACACATGAGCGACTACATGCTGCAGTGCCTGTGCAACGACTGCAGAGTTGCCCACATTTTAACTTGTGCTGACTACTGGGTTGTCACCCTGCTGGACCCCAGGTACAAGGACAACGTGCCCACCTTAATTCCTGCACTGGAGCGTGATAGGTAGATTCGCGACTACAAGCGCACACTGGTAGACGCGCTCCTGAGGGAATTCCCAACTGACACAGGCGGACAAGTGGAAGCACAAGGTGAAGGCAGAGGTGGAGGAGGAAGAGGTCGCCAACACAGCTGTGTCACAGCCAGCTCCTCTGACAGCAGGATTAGCATGGCCGAGATGTGGAAAAGTTTTGTCACCGCGCCACAGCAAACTGCACCTGTGGAAGGTGTTTCACTTGGACCTGTAGCTTGCACAGAACAGCCACATCCTCCCCCAGCAACAGGAGCTCCTCCAACACCACCACGACTATGTCCACGTCCCTTATTTGATAATCTCCTCATGGTGTTGAGCACGAATATTCGCATAGCAAATTTTTATTGCGAATATTGCAACTTCGAAAATTCGCGAATATTTAGAATATAATGCTATATATTCGCTATTTCGAATATTCAGCATTTTTTCAACATCTGAAAACATGATTCGTCCCTGCTTCTTTCTTGTGGGTCAATGAGTCATTGGCCCACAAGAAATTTAAGCAGGAAGGAATCATGTTTTCAATGGGAATCCATCAACCCAGCTCTAAGTTTAATTCTCAATGCGAGTATATGTTTGCATCGCGAATTAAACTTACAGCTGGGTTCTTAATGGTTGTTGTTAGAATATAACTAAGATTGAGAATATAGTGATTGAGAATATATTACTGATGTATAATTTAGTAATTATAGTGATTTTAGAATATAGTGATTTATTATCCATACTAATCTTCTTTTTTTCTTTTTTTTCTTCAGTGCATGAGGTTATCCCTCCCTTCTCCTAGCTTGAATAGCCAATGAGAAGGTTTTGTCACAACTTAGCAACATCTCTAGCAACCAATATGAAACTAGACTACCCCTTCACTATATAAGTTACGACATCACCCAGCAGCCATTTTGTGGTGTTGGATTTGTTGGAGATTGGAGCTGTGCTATTTTTTCTGCTGTGCGTTTTCTAAAATCAGAATTTCATTTACAATAATCTAGTTAGTTAGTGTCAGGTAGTCATTAGGGAATAGTGTAGTTTTATAGCTGATAGGGTCGAAATAATTTGAGATAGTTTAGTGTAGTTAGCTGAAAAACATAGTTAGTGTTAGGGCCTAGTGTAGCAGATAGGGTTCAGTGCAGGGTTTAGTGTAGGGCATTAGGTAGGTAGGTAGCTGTAATATATAAGAAAGATAGATAGATAAAAAAAAAGTTTTAAAGTTTTAAGTGTTTTTTGTTTAGTGTAGTTTTGTCTGTCCTCCGTTAAAAAAAAAAAAAAAAGATTTTTAGTCTCTGTGTGTCAGTTAGTGTCTGTCTTTTAGGTTAAAAAAAAAAAAAAAAAGAGTTTATAGGTTCACGTGTTTAGTGTAGTTTTTTCTGTCCTACATTAAAACACCTGTCTTTTAGTCTCTTAGTGTCTGTGTCAGGTTAAAAAAAAATTGTTAAAGTTTTATGTGTTTTGCATTTAGTGTAGTTTTGTTAGTCCTCCGTAAAAAAAAAAAATAGTTTTTTAGTCTCTGTGTGTCAGTTAGTGTCTGTCCTAGGTTAAAAAAAAATATATAGTTTTATAGGTTTACGTGTTCAGTGTAGTTTTTTCTGTCCTATGTTAAAAAAAACATCTTTTAGTGTCTGTCAGGTTAAAAAAAAAAAACTTTTACGTGTTTTGTGTTTAGTATAGTTTTGTCAGTCCTCCGTTAAAAAAAACTAACTTTTTTTGTCTCTGTGTGCCTGTTGGTTTAGTCTTAGGTTAAAAAATAAAATAAAAATAAAGTTTGATAGCTTTACGCGTTTAGTGTTTAGTGTAGAGTGTTACAGTTTACGTCCTTTTCATTTTTCACCCATCGTCCCCACCCCAATAAAGTTTTCCCCTAATCCCCAGCAGCATGAGTGTACCGGGCCGTGCAGGCAGCCGCGGACGTGGTCGGGGTAACAGAGGAGTTGGTTCCCGCGCTGGACCACTCCCAGCACGGGGCCGCTCCTCAAGTAGGTGGCAGCGGCATCCGCCTGATCCGTGACTTTTTCATTAGTGGCAGCCGGCACATTACTACCCAGGATGCAGAGGCTGTCTTTGCTCTCGTGGCCGATTCTAGTGCCAGAGAGTCCTCTGCCCCGGCTTCCAGCAACTGCAGCACTCCGCCTCCTGTAGAACCAACCTTCAGCTCCCAAGAATTGTCCCCTCTCATGTTCAGAGACTTGGACACTGAGAGGGACATCTTGGGGGAGGCAATGCAGGAGGCGGAAATACCGTTCAGCCCTGAGAATGGGCAGGACCTGTTGGAAGGGATGGGGGATGAGGAAGAGGGGCCTATAAATCCCCCTGTGAAATCTCTTCCAACTGGTGCGGGTGGTGTTAGCCACACAATCCCTGCGCCTATTCAGACCCAGGCATCAGCGAGGGGACAGCGGAGCCCAGTCAGGGGCTCCATGTCAGCTGTTCCCGTCTGTCCACCACAGGTTGACCCTGGGTCTGACATATCAGGGGGCGAAGAGGAGGGTGGCCCAGAATGGGTGCCACCTCCTTTGTCAGGTGACGGCAGCACCGATGAAGGTAGGCACCCAAGGCAAATGGTGCGCCAGGTCACCAGGGAGCTCAGTTTCAGGGGCTCCACTGGTAATGGCAGCAGGAGTAGGCAGCAGCAGCCAGCTCCACCTTTGGGCACCAAGACTGAACAGGCGCAAGAGAGCACCACCCCATCTGACAGGAGGTCGGTACGGAAGTCGCCTGTTTGGGCTTACTTCACCCTGGCAACAGATGATGTCACAGTTGTCATTTGTAAGTTGTGCCATGCCAGGGCGAGGAGAGGGAGATCTTTGGCTCGGCTGGGTACCACTGCCCTCACCCAGCAAATGCGAGTCAACCACTGGCGGGAGTTGAAACAGATGCGGGGTGGTCACAACAGCAGCACCACCAGCAGTGTGCAGGGGACAGCAGCTTCTGCCACTGTACTGCAGCCACCCCAACCCCTTCCACTTCCACTAGAGGTACTGTTAACAGCAGCCATACCTCTGCCTCCACTGCACCTTACTAGGCCGTCCGGTGCCAGCTATCTATTGCAGAGGCATTTGAATGCACCGCGTCCTACGCCCCCAGGGACCGTCGCGTGCGTTCACTCAATGGGCTCCTGGCAAGGCTTATCGCCCAACATCTGCTGGGTTGGAGCAGTCCCAAAACAGATGGCGTGTCCCCAGCCGCCATCACTTTGCCAGGACCAGCGTCCCTGCCCTACACCAGCACATTGTGCAGAATGTATCCCTGTCGCTGGATCATGCTGTCAGCGACAGGGTGCATCTCACAATGGATTCCTGGACCAGCAGGCATGGGCAGGGACGCTATATAAGCTTCCCAGCCCATTGGGTGTCCCTCCGAGGCACCGGGGAGGGATCAGCGGCATATGATTTTGTGGTGCTGCCCCAGGGTGTCCAGGGGAGAACTGCTGCTCTCCCGCAAGCCACTGTCTCCACAGCTGCTGAGCCCCCCAGCAAGCATCCCAGTTGCTACGCAAGTGTGGGGCACATCCGCTGCCAGGCAGTGCTCCAGTTTGTGAGCTTAGGGGACAGGAGACACACTGGACCTGATGTTTTGCCCGCACTACAGGCTAAGGTTCAGAAGTGGCTGACACCCCGAAGGCTCCAGGCAGGTATAGTTGTCTGTGACAACGGCAGCAACCTACTCGCCGCCCTTCATGCTGGCAGTCTCACACACCTACCCTGCATGGCACATGTCCTCAACCTTGTCGTACTGCCGCCGCGTCCCTGTCCAAACTACAGAGGGACAACAGCCTGCCACCCCACAGGCTGATTGTGGACTGTGTGACATGGTGGAACTCCACCCTCCACATGCTGGAGAGGTTGTGGGAGCAGCGACGGGTGGTGAGGGAATACCTGCTGGACCTAGGCACTTCAGGGCCATCCCACCCACTTCCCTACATCACCAATGCGGAGTGGGGGCAGATACAGCAGGTCAGCCACGTGTTTGCCCCATTCGAGCAGGCGACAAAGATGGTCAGCGGGAAGCATGTCGGCCTGAATGACGTGCTCCCCCTAGTGTTCCTGCTGGACAGGACACTAGATCGCCTGCTCGAGGCTGGGAAGAGTGCCTTGGTGGAGCATGAAGAGTCAACCATGATCTACCAAGACCAGGCCCAGGACGATGAGGAGGATGAGGAATTAGTGGACATCCTGGAGTCTGGGCCTGGTCAGGAGGGAGAGCCGGTGCTGGGGGCACCATTAGTCCAGGGGTGGGGCGTCTCTGACCGGGAGCAGCAGCATCAGCAACAGGAGGACGAAGAGGTCATGGTATCGGGCAGTCATGAAGAGTCACAGCGGGCTATGCTCTTCCCAATGGCTGTCCATATGCTGCGATGCCTCAGGAGGGACCCCCGGATCAAGAAATTTAAAGAGAGGGATGACATTTGGTTGGCCACCCTTTTAGACACGCGCTGCAAGGGGAAACTGGAGCAGTTCATCCCAGCCCGTCTTGAAAAATTGCGGGCCTGTCTGATCCACCGGCTGGAAGAGTCAAATCCTCGGCCTCAAGCTCCAGTTCTCTCTGCCCATCTCACCCAGCAGGCGGCTGGCACCAGCAGCACCAGCCGAGCAGGTGACCTTCTGGGTGAGATGAGGCTCTTCTACCAGTCTGCATGACCCAGTACCAGCAGCATTAGCAGCATCAGTCACCACCAGTGGCTGGCCCGCATGGTGGCAGACTACATGAATTCAGTATGTGCTTCCGACAGCATGAGCACCGACGACCCCATGGAGTACTGGGTTGCCAGGCTGAACACCTGCTGTGAGCTCGCTCAGTATGCGCTGGAGTTACTATCTAGACCCCCTCCAGCATACTGTCTGAGCAGGCATTCAGTGCGGCAGGTGGGGTGGTCATGGACAAGCGGACCCGTCTGTCCACAGACTCCGTGGACAGACTCACATTCATTAAGAGACATGAATGAGTCCTGGATCTGCAGTGACTTCATGGCCCCCGCTGTCGGTTCAGGGCGCTGAAGGGTCCCTTGTCCATCCCTCTCCTTTGCTCTCCCTCCCAAACTCCGTTGATTTTTAATTTTCCCCTTTGTTTTTAATTTTTTATTAATTAATTTTATTATTTATTTATTGATATTTATTTGATCAATATTTATTGTCAATTTTTTATCATGTATTTATTAATTTAATTTTTTAATTAATTTTTAATTTGTTTTGAACATGTTGAGTTACATTTGTGCCTTTTAACATAACGTCTGCTGCTGCCTGTGCTGCCAAATTGGGCCAAGCTACATGTTGCCTTAATAATACACCACTTCTTAAATCCTTCTGTTTATGCTGCTGCATGTCATGAAACTGTTGAGTTACATCTGGGCCTTTTAACATAATGTCTGCTGCTGCTGCATGTGCTGCCGAATTGGGCCAAGCTACAACGTGCCCTGATAATACACCACTACTTAAATCCCGCTGTCGATGCTGCTGCATGTCTTGAACTTGTTGAGTTACATTTGGTCCTTTTAACATAATGTCTGCTGCCGCTGCCTGTGCTGCCGAATTGGGCCAAGCTATAACGTGCCCTGATAATACACCACTTCTTAAAACCTGCTGTTGATGCTGCTGCATGTCTTGAACATGTTGAGTTACATTTGGGCTTTTTAACATAACGTCTGCTGCTGCTGCCTGTGCTGCTGAATTGGGCCAAGCTACATGTTGCTCTAATAATAGACCACTTCTTAAATCCTACTGTTGATGCTGCTGCATGTCTTGAACAGGTTGAGTTACACTTGGGCCTTTTAACATAACGTCTGCTGCTGCCTGTGCTGCTGAATTGGGCCAAGCTACATGTTGCCCTAATAATACATCACTTCTAAAATACTGCTGTTTATGCTGCTGCATGTCATGAAAATGTTGAGTTACATTTGGGCCTTTTAACATAATGCCTGCTGCTTCTGCTGCCTGTGCTGCCGAATTGGGCCAAGCTACAATGTGCCCTGATAATACACCACTTCTTAAATCCTGCTGTCGATGCTGCTGCATGTCTTGAACTTGTTGAGTTACATTTGGGCTTTTTAACATAACGTCTGCTGCTGCTGCCGCCTGTGCTGCTGAATTGGGCCAAGCTACATGTTGCGCTAATAATAGACCACTTCTTAAATCCTGCTGTTGATGCTGCTGCATGTCTTGAACTTGTTGAGTTGCATTTGGGCCTTTTAACATAACGTCTGCTGCTGCCTGTGCTGATGAATTGGGCCAAGCTACATGTTGCCCTAATAATACATCACTTCTAAAATACTGCTGTTTATGCTGCTGCATGTCATGAAAATGTTGAGTTACATTTGGGCCTTTTAACATAATGTCTGCTGCTTCTCCTGCCTGTGCTGCCGAATTGGCCAAGCTACATGTTGCCCTAATAATACACCACTTCTTAAATCCTGCTGTTTATGCTGCTGTATGTCATGAAAATGTTTAGTTACATTTGGGCCTTTTAACATAATGTCTGCTGCTTCTGCTGCCTGTGCTGCCGAATCGGGCCAAGCTACATGTTGCTCTAATAATAGACCACTTCTTAAATCCTGCTGTCGATGCTGCTGAATGTCTTGAACTTGTTGAGTTACATTTGGGCCTTTTAACATAACGTCTGCTGCTGCTGCCTGTGCTGCCAAATTGGGCCAAGCTACTT